>VZTH01004235.1:2499-113447 GCA_013397815.1 Aleadryas rufinucha | reverse complement strand
CTTGGCTGCTTTCTGACTCAAGCTCAAACTGAGAGAGACCTCACAGAAGGAGGCAATGATTATTGCAATGTAATTGCCTAAATTCAGCAATTGCTCAGATTAATGCAGCTATTTTAAAGCTATATTTCTTGGTCATTTTAAGGACAAGTGAAAGACAGCAAAAGGCACAAGTCAGACAGAAAGGAAGCTTATCTTGAATCCATCCCACTGGCATCCATAGATATGATGATGCCTAAAACCAAACACGTGCAAGCTCCTTGATATTCCTGAGGACTCAAAAACATTAGTGTCCATAATACAGAATAACAGGTCACATGCATTCTGAAAAGGAAATACTCTGTAGATTCAAAAATCTGTTTAACTTGTGAATGACGGAAAAAGTTAAACTTTCTCAGCAGCATTTCAAAAAATGAAACTGAAGATAGTCCAGTCTTTTTTCTTTTCACTTCCTTCCTCGTCCACAGTAATTTCAGACTCTACAGCAAGTTCCAATATCACTTCTTAGAAGAGGAAGAACCCACAGAGCTATTTAATACCATCCTCAACAGAAAAAATTACCATTCAGGGTTTTTTCCTAAGAAATCTTGTTACAGCCATACTTAGGAACCTCCTTGCTACACAGAGGTACTGAATGCCATGATGTTTGCCCAAAGCAGGATTTTGTTGTCAATTGTGCATTTTAATACTATAATTTATAAGCATGGTAATTTTATATTTCTCCATTAAGTGACTCTATTTCAGCTGTTAATAGATTAACAGCCTTTAGTGGCTAGTATGAAATTTTTTATACTAGATGTTTGTCTCATTAAAAAAAAACAGCCGAAATAATTGAGTTATTTCTGAGAACAAGATTAAGAAAAATCAGATTGCTTTGCATGACAAAAAATCAGGTGTCTTTATTTGAGAACTATGAAAATCCTCAGCTTTTCCGTAGGAGCCTGAATACTAAACAATAGGGAGAGGCTTTAATCCAGACAATGACTTTTTTAACATCACACGAATATGTACATTAACCTCACTGTGACCCAGCGCATACTCACTTGGGAGATGAATTTTTTTGCGATACAGGCAGCTTGCTTTCTGTCCTTTCCTAGTATTGGGGTAGCATCCCTTAAATACAAGCCTTGCAGCAGAAGAAGATATTAAACCAGACACATCCAATCCAGTTCAATAGAACTGGATAGATTAAATTCACAAGGCACTGAAGGAAACTCTGCTATGAGGATAAGTATTCCCATGGGCAGCTCTCTCAGAAGACATACTGTCTTAAAGAAACTCCCCAGTATGAAATAATACTGGTTTTATTGCATACTGTACTATTTCCTCACTGTCAGGGCTGTTTCTTCCTAATTACGACTATGTCAGTCAGCTCAAGACCTCCCTGTGGTCAAGAAGCGTGCTTTGCAGGTGAGGAATCGTGGAAGGTCTTAGTCCAGATAGAGCCAGTGGAATCTATTCAGTGAATGATGCCAAGCGAACAGAACAAAGAGTCTGCCCTGTCACTGTATTTCTCCAAGTTGGCTCTTAGTGGGATCATACTTCGGCTATAGCAAATAAAATGGCCAACAATTGTTAGCAGCAACAATTAAGCCATTCATTGCGCCTTTTGTAGAATGATGGATGGAGTTTCTTGTACCATCCTCACCCCAGCTGCACTCTTTGTCAATTCCTCCTTCATGGAAGTTGTGCCATTTGAGCATCTGCTCTGAA
The DNA here is from genome assembly GCA_013397815.1 of Aleadryas rufinucha. Lineage (NCBI taxonomy): Eukaryota > Metazoa > Chordata > Aves > Passeriformes > Aleadryas > Aleadryas rufinucha. The sequence continues at coordinate 111,737 of VZTH01004235.1, read as the reverse complement.
TCAGTAGATAAACAAACTACTATGGACTATGGTATGTACACATAGCCACTGACAAATAGTCCCATGAAGAGACAGCGACCCATTGACCTAGAGAATTGCACTGCCAGTGTGATAGGCAGCCCTATACCTACTTTTAATCCCCAAACCTGATTAAAGTGATCAGCTGAAGGGATCTCTTTATAAAGGCACTCTATTAACACCTTTATTTAAAGAGTTCACCAGAAACACAGAAGACGTAGTGATGTTGTACCACTTGTTGCACTGACAACACTCAAACTTTCCTCAGTGACAAACAGAGGGGGAGAATATTTACAGGAAAATGCTTTCCAGATGATAGGGTCATAGTGTGGAGTCTGCTGCTCAAGGATCTAAGCTTTTTTTCCCAGCTCCATAAATCATGACATCAGCTCTGATTTCTCCTAGGGTTAGCTGGCTGAGGATCAAGGAGCACCAAAAAGAGCTTTCTTCTTTCTGCTCTCCATAGCACTTGCAATCCGATGTGTCTATCTGCCCTCACATCTTTAAGAATAAAGCACAGAAAAACCTTTCAGAAAACATTTTAAGGATGGAACAATTTTTAAAAAGAATTAGTGTAAGCTAATGGTGAGGCCTTTGTTGCCCCAAAAGGACAAACATACTTCCCAAGAAACAGAAGTGCTTTACATGGTGGTCCTCCCCTACCTATACTCTCTGATGCCGAACAAGCAATGAACATTTATGGAAAAGAAGGAATTAACTGCAATTATTATTTCAGTGCATGAATAATCAAGGTCAGAACCAAAGCAAACCATCACGTCTCCTGATAATTACAGTGAAAATAATGACTTATTTCCCCATCAATAGTTATTGATTCCTAGAAGACCTTTGATGTCATAGCATGTTATTCATTATAAGCATTATACAACGGCATCTATGTTACAAGCTTCACTATGTTAACTCTCAATATGTTCTTAAAAACAAAAGAAAAGCTGAAAAAATTCTCCATTTCTCATTTTAAAGCATACAATCTTAATTTTATAGAGAAAAAGAGGACTTTGGTCATTCCACCTAGGAGGGACACTGATGGTTGGAAGCCCTTTTGGGGGTAAAATTTTGCTATGGGAATATGCAGTATGAGTTGCATTCACTTTCACGATGGCTATGTCTTGGACCAAGGTTAGTAAGTATATTGTCCTGGGAACTCCAAACATACTAAAATAATTTGGGTGTTAGTTATCTAATTCTTTAATCATTTTTCAGCCTCATTGCTTTACTTTTACACAGCAATTACCCTGACTTTTACAAAGCAATTACTACTGACTAATTTAAAATCTGAGGGCCACACATACTGTAACAAAGCTATGGCAACCTATGGATTTCAGGTATGCCAGTAGGGCAATGCTCAGAATACCAAGGGAGTTGATGTCACCCTCCTCTTTCAAAAACCTAGCTATGGCAACCAGCAGGATCTACTTATCCACATTCTGCCAAAACCACTTATTTCAGTGAACCTATTTCTGAAGAAGAACGGAAGCTGGTTCATTACAAGGTATTCAACAGAGGTAACTCAGTATCAGTCTGCAAACTCTCTAATTTCTTAAAAAGGGCCCTTGTGTGAATTCCCACTGAATTGAAGAGGGGAAAAGGGAACAGAGCAGAAAAGGCATTTAACTTTTCTTCGATTGCTCCCCTAGATAGGTAAAGGAGACTCAGAAGTACTGAAGCCTTTAAATTAAGACAACCCATGTTTCTAAAACACAAACAAGCTTTAGCGATTTGGTTATTTCTGACTTACTGTCTTGAAAATTAGGTCATTTCTTTTAGGAATGCTTTGAAGTAAATGAATGATGGGACAGGATTTCAGAACACTCTTAACAGTAATCCATACCATTCCTGAGGATAAATTGTTTTGTCTTTGACCTTCTAGCTTATCCCTTTGGGAATCACATTATTGTATCATAAGAAAAGAGGCACCCATCTTAATATTCCTGACCTAATGAGTTCTGCAAAATCCTTTCAAAGGACTAGCTAACCGGATTGATAAACTACTGTTTTATCCATCCAGATCAAGCTGGATTTATGATTAATTGCATGCTTTCAAATAATCTTTCAGACTTTTATTCATCATTCCCTGTATAAAAAAAACCCCTCAGTTGAGGAGTACAACAGCCCTTCATGTTTGTTAGCTTGCATTTGTATAGATCCTTTCAACTGCTTTATGGAAGGGACAACAGTGACACTGTAAATAAATTTAAATTTAGTTTTTAATATGTCACTAAAATGATACAAGTTGCAGTGTCAATGCAAAAAGAGATATCACAAAGTATAGTTTCAAAGTGAAATTTAAAAATCCTGGGAAATTCAAGGTACAATATCTTTACAACTGCGATTTGGCCCTCCGGGATCCTTCCAATTTTTTTATTCCTGCATATACAACTAGGTTTATCACCTCAAAATAAAAATGGCACTTATAAATCATAGCAGTTTGTGCAATATACATTTCCAGAAAGAATAATTATGCCATTTGGCTCAGATATGTTGGTTACCTTGCTCAGTTAAGTTATAGCTTGTATTCACATGCTACGGCCTTGCCTTGTGAAAGATGATCTGACGAGTGTACAAACTGAACACATGGAATAGTGTATTATAATGGGGCTTTGTCAACTAGTCAGTTGTCCTGACTGATTTCAGATGGTAGTTTAGTCCTAGTTTATGAGAATAAAAACTACTGTGTACCTTACACCATATCATTCAGACAAAAGGTAGCAGAAAAGGTGATGTTAACAGATGTGTGACTGCTCCTGAAATCTACTTGTAAGATGGATAAGGAGCAGAATGATTGGAAAATTTTGTCTTATAGAAAATGCAGATGAAGACTCTCATCTCGTGAGACTCTCATCTCACCTATATTGTGATCCCCACTGTCCACCTCAAATCACAGTACATCATCCTGAGTCAATTAGTGTGTGATGGTCATGTGTCATGCTGCTGCTATTTCATGTCAATAATCAACATTGAAATTTAGATTCTGTAAATTACCAGAAGTAAACATACTTCATTAAACTTAATAATGAATATTACTACCTTAGTAATTAAGTTTATCGTGAACCTTATTAACTCAGTAATTGGCAATAATGTCTTAACAATTTTAAGGGAAATCTTCGTTGGTGGTCCAGAACTATTTTGCAATTACAGTCATGTTTTGGTCAGTTGAGTTAATTTCAATTAATATACTTCATTACCTTAATACCTAAACACTAACAGCCTAAGGGAGATACTTCAAGTGAATCAGTAAGACAGCTTTAAAATAAGGTCACAGTAAGTGTATGTCATTCCCTAATTTTAATTACGTGCAATTTCAAGCCCATGTCTAAGCAAAGTCTGGTATCCTGAAAACCAATTCAGATAACACAGTACTGACATCTGTGTTCTGAATTCAGATAAAGAGCCAAACAAGAAAGGTAGTAACTGTGTGCAAAGAGGGTTTTGATTTATTTGTAATAGAGCTTGTAAGCAGTCTGGGGTCAAGGATTACCTTCTGCTTCTATACAATACCTAGCACAGTGACAAAAAAAAGGTATTCCTAGATGCTACAGAAATACCAAAGAGTAATAATAATATAAATGCAGAATAAAATGATAATGTCATTGGTGTGAGTCAGAATTTCATATGAAGTATACTGACGGATGTTTAATGAACTGCACTGGATCAATCTGACACTGCACAGTTCTTAGGAACCAACCAAGTCCTGTATAATCTGATTTAAAAGAAATTACCGCTGCTACAGTTATGTTTCTCATATTTTTTTCTTCAAGCAAAGCCCACAGAAAACAGCGGCATCCCTATTTAATTTTTTCTTTAACATTATCAGATGATTAAATAGATTGGGCCTACGTGGTTTGCCATTTGAAAATCAAAATCCAAAACTCAGCCTAGGTACCTGAGCTGTGTTAATTTACATTAATTGATGCCTCAGTTACCTTTTTATTCCTCAACTGGATGAGCATAATGTTGTTCTTCCAAACAGATTTTTACATCTTAGTAACTCTCAAATAATAGAAATGTTTGTGCAAAAGCAGGTAAAAATTTGAAGACAAGGGAAAGGAGAAAGGAAGGGAAGGAGGAAGGATTAATTACTGCAACATCTTTATGGGAATTCGTCCTTACCTAGTTCATTTGCCTCAGAATCCTTCTTGTAGGGAATTAGGAGAAAGGAGGAGTGATCCTAGAATAATAACTGGAAAGAAAAGACCAACATGGATACTTAGCCTTTCCTATGACTACAGTAGAGAGAAGGGGATCATGGAATGCAGTGTTCCCAATTTTAAAGAGCTGAGGGGGTGGGAAACACTTCCTCTATGAGTAGAAGTGAAGAACACTAAAACAAAATTACGAAAAGCTGCTTGCTTGTCATAAGAGAAAAAGCTTGGAGTGACACAGAACTCCTATCTTGAAAGGGAAAGAAAAAAGGAAAGTAATAATAGAAAAGACTGTTTTCCTTTCCAGCATCTTGGTAAGTAACAATGAATTTGGCACTATTAAATCTAAATATTTAATGCTTTGCAGGCGTTATCCATGTTGGCAGCTCACTCTGTGCTTTGCACAGAGAATATTGAGAATTCTCTTGAACTGTGGCCAGTTGCAAACTGGCTGGACAAGACTGGTCTGGTGCAGTCACCGGTGTACCCCTTCCTACTCTCCAAGAGAGGTCAACCACAAGGTGAACAGGTTTGTTCCCTGATCAGCCATGCATGCTGCCCGGCTTTCCTACAGGCCAAGGTAAAGCATCAGGCAGTTTCACACCTCCCAGAAATATTTATGCAGCAGGGCTGAAACCAACGAGGCAGCCTATCAGCGTCACTGATCTGTTACCAGGGGTAAAGGTACCTGAGAATCTGACACACCAGCGAGCACGGGAATGCTCACACCTCAGTGCCTTCAGAGAAAGTTACAAAGCATCGATGCATGGAATGGCAAATGAGATTTCAGCTCAGGGCTGCAGCACCAAGAACTGCAGGGGATTGTTTAGTATTCAGTGAGCATATGAGTAAAAAGTCAGTGCACATGCTAAGAGAATTTCAGCACCCTGTGCACATCAGTGGACTTCGCTTAAGCTTCATCAGGATCCATTTACATTCTGGATAAGAGATTTGGGAGGAAAACTGGTATATGATGTAAAGAGCAAAATTAAAGGCCAAAATCTGTTTTTCTGGATATCTGTCAGGAAGATGCCTGAGCAGATTTTAAATAAAACACCTCCGAAATTTTCCATCCATGTCCCAAATCTTCCCAGAAGAACTTCTGAAATTATTCAGGACACATATGAATAATTTCTCTCTATTAAAGAGACTTAGGCAGGGGCTTTCAATGTATAATCCAAACAAGCAGTGGATTAACTGTCTTCAGCTGAAAGCCTGCCAGATGACTACCCTTCCCCACGCACATGACATTTGATGTCTGCCATTTTAATATTTTGACATTTTTGTGAGAGACATTGTCCTGAAAGGTCACCACTTGTCTCAGCAGCTGGCTGGCTGCCACTCAGGCTTGGGAAGCTTAGCCCCACAGCTGTCATCAAAAAGGACCATTTTCACAGCTAAGTTTCAGGGAAGCTACGAATTTATGTCTATGAGGGGAAAAAGGAGACAAGAGGAAGGAAAGGGATGCTTCAAAATCAGCTTTTACTTGCTACAGTGAAGACAGGCATTTATACATATACATCTGTAAGATGAGGCTGAAGTATTTCAAAAGCAGCTTATAAACACAACAGAATCATCAACTACCTGTGTTACAGCAGCATCATCAAGGGGGTTACACCATGAATTTGTTTAGTCCTCTATTGCAGCAAACAACACATATATTCTCTCCCTAGTCATTTAATGGCAGTCACCTGTTAACTGTGAAAATGACATTTTAACATGGCTCATGAAAAGCTGACAGTACCAGTGGTCCCCAAGAAATAACAAAACCTGTAAATAAAGCAAGAAACATGACACAGCAACAGAAACAAACTGGCTACAGCCTGCATTTCTTGTGCAATTATCTGACATTTATAGTTGGTACTGATCACAGGCTGTTTTCAAGAAGCAGATTTCATTCACAGCACAGTAAGAATTCACTATCAATAAACTCACTAGCACAATGGCAATACAGAAGCTTTGAATTAGAAAGGAGAATAAAAACCAACGTACTGTTTCTTCAGTGCTATGAGACCAAAAACACACTGACAAGTATCAATTTTCTTCCTTACAGTATTGCCACAACACTGAGAAACCTTCAGCTCCACTGCTTCCAAACCACCTTACTATCCTGTCTTGTTGCCACCGTAGCAGATAAAGATCATTTCATGTACAGACAGAGTGAGATGGGTGAAAAACATGCATTGCTCACCGTGCTATGTTCATTGTTCTTATCAGGTCAGATGCAGACTTACTGGTGCCCCTTATGACGACTATTTGTTTGCGCTTCTGATAATACGGTATTGTCGAGTTTCTTAATGAGAAGTCTGGGTCTGCATTTATGGATTTTTAAAGAAAAGATTCCAGGTGAAAAACACCATGGAAAATTTTTCTTCTATGTGCTCACAAACCCTCTGTTACTGCTGAAGTATCTTTCTTGCTGTATATCTAAGACTATCTAATCTAAGCAGAAAAACATCTCTCTGTAAGTACCTCCTGCATTTGCTGGACTTCTCCCCTCACAGACAAAATGGCAAGCAGACATCCCCAAAATCAACAAACACAACTGCAAACTATTTCTTCTGGAAAGCTTGCATGCATCCCTTTTCCTCAGCAGCTCTTCCACTGAAAGCCAGAACAATACTGCAGAGAAGCTTTCCCTGTCAGGATGTTTTCAGCTTTCATCTCTCTGCTTTTTCAAGCAGAAGACCAAGGTAGAAACCTTAATTAGCAATCTGAAAGCACCACACAGGCAAGGAATACTTACATTTGCAACTGTATTTGTGATATTTGCGCACTGATCCAGCGACTTGGTGATTACAAAGAAGAGAAAGAGCTTTTTAGACTGCCTTTCAAGTCTTGCAGAAGTGAAATGAAGGCTGCTATCTGAAAGCTACTCATTTTCTATATGCTGTGCTCTACTTGCTTCCCCTGTGCATACAACACAGCTGCCAGATTTAATAACCATGTCAGCCTGCTTTTCCCAGAAAGCAGCAGAGAGATGACAGAATGAAGATGAAGTAGCCAGTGTGTTAATCTCTAGTTATGGCTGCACTAAGCCTTGAATGAATGTCAGAGTTTCATTGCCCTTGGAAAAAAAAAACAAATCAACACTATTTGCAAAAAAAAAAGTGCAAAAGGATTTCAGAAATGTTAATCCATATTTGCCTCAGTGACGTTAAAGTACATTAAAAACATTTTGCCTTTTTTTTCCCCTCAGTTAACAAATTCTATGACTTAATTTTTTTTCCTTTCAGAATAACATTTTTCCTAGCAGTGTATGCTTGTACCCCAAAGAACAAAACCATTAACTGACAAATTAGTTGAGCTTCCCTCCTCTCCGGTTCCTCTCTGGAAAGAAGTATTTCCATACCTGTTTGTCTTTGCTGACTTCTTTCAGGCAAAAAAAAGTTAGTAAAAAAGGGGGGAAATTCTCTTTTACCATTTAAATTCTCCCATGCACAGTGGTTCCTAGAGCACTGGACTTTAGTATCTGCTGTGGTCAGTTCACTGCCAAGGTGGAGCATCGCCGTACCTCCAGCTGTAAAACCAATTCCACGCGAGGGAAGGGTGGCCAGACTTTACATGACACGAGAAGGTGCCACTCGTGCAGTCAAAAACAACAAACTGAAAATAAACCCAGAGGCGTTCAGTTGAATCTGCAACAGTGCAGTGATGCCGCAGAGGTCATATGACATCTGTGCGCGTCTTTTTCTCTCTCTCATTTATATTCCCTTCACTTCCCTTGGAGGCACCTGTCTCAGCAGGGAGTGGTTTCTGTGGAAACTACGGACAGTCGGTTTTCCCCTTGGAGAAACTGTTACTATGGTAACCTTACATAATGTATATGGCCTAGATTCTTTTTAAAAATAATCTAACCCTGAAATTGTCATTATAAAATTAGAGCTGATTTGTCTGGTGGGCAGGAAATATAGTTATTTAAAAATTGCATTCGAAATGCAGGATAAAAAAAATCTGAACAGTGTTACAAATTAAATGAGAGCGTAGGGGGCATGGAATTGCATCAGTCACAAAGACAAAATAATTTGTAAATGCCCGTAAACAAGGTCTATCATTTAGCACTTGTGGGAAGCGAGGAAGGGAAGCATAGACTTGACATCGCTTGCTCACTGCAGCAATCAATACTGCATCTTGCAGAGTCGAAATTTTCTCTGTATGTTTATTCTTCCAGCAACCAGGACTTCATCTACTGATGTAAGCCCGAATACTGCTTACATCTACCTCATTCAAAACTGAAATATCAGCTTCAAAGCCACTTACCCTACACTATGAAATCATGCTACGTCAAAACTCGAGGAAGTGCCTGAAAGATGCTGTGTGAGTCAGTGAGGCATAGCGTGCAGTAGAGCAGAAGCAGAGAAGGCACACTGCTGTTTATGACTTCCCTCTCAGCTCAGAGACAAACCTGCACACAGCCCTGATGGGGAGGGCAGGGCAAGTCTGCCAGATTGCATCAGGGACAGGGGGATGTTAGGGCGCCAGCAATGGGGCTGGGCAGGGTGAGCCTTCTAAGTCAGCAGCTGAAGACCTGCCTGGTTGGGAACGACAGGAAGTAGTAGTCACATCACAGATGTTTTGTGACCCTGGTGAAACAGGTAGGTAGATGTCTCCCTTCCCTCCCCTATCTGCAGCCATCCTTGCAGACAACCCTTATATTGGTAATACATATCAAAAGTCAAATGGTTAAGAAGGCAAAGCTACCTGTTTAACTCCAAACAAAATTGGTGATTTCAGTTTGAACAATACTGTTGGGGAAACTTTGCTAAAATCCTACCTCTGAAATATCTGTATTGTGACTCAGTGGACTGATATCTCTCCTGACCTGTCAACCTAGTAACTGTTATTAGCATGAACCATATTAATATATTCGGGAGGCTGATTTTTCTTCTCTCCTCCTATTCAGAAGGAATGAACAAGAGAGAGCACCTGGCCTACAGAACATATCCCCAAAACTTAAGCAAGGTCCTCCTACATTCTGGAGTGCAAAGGGTGAGACAAAGCAGGCATGAAGCATTGCTTCAAAGCCCACAGCATTTGTCTTTCTTCCTTGTGTAGTGGAGACATTTTTACAAAAGAGACTCATGCGTCCTGATGGTGAAGTGTTGTTTGGGATGTGGCTTCTCCAAGCAGGTGTTCAAGACCAGGGTTACACAAAAAACTTGCTGGTGCCACAAGTAATCGGACATATTCTAATACAAAATCCCTCAAAGAGGTTTCACTGTAGTGGGCAAAAGTCCCTGGACTTTTAAATTAAAGAAGAAAACTGCTCCATAAATTGCACTGAATACCCAAACTGACCTATACAGGAGATTTACTCTGAAAATCACACAGAGTAGTATTTTATGAGGCTGTGCACACAAACACACCTTTTTGTCTGTGAAACTCAAGTGTTGTATGAAGATGTGAGAGCATTAAACTTTCTCTTTTACATAGAAAAATGAAGGAGATTTGATGCATGGTGTTAACTTCAATTGGGTTTGAGGAAGTTCAGCATCAGGAGGATACAGTCTAAAATTTACACAACTGAAAAATGTATGATTTATCAAGTATCACATTACTAGACAAACACTACACAGGAGTCAGGCCTCTCTGGCATTTCACTTTTAAACCCCAGGGCTCTCATGTTCTATCCACAGGACATACAACCACAAAGCATTATAATCAATCATCTCCTTTTCAAAATTAAAAAAAAAAAAAAAGGGAAAAAAATCTACATCTATTTCTGAATTAGTCTTATACACAAAATTAAAGAATAACTGGACAGTGTCTAGTGAGACATATATTTAGTGGCCCTAGGAAAGGCAATATATTGAAAAGGAAAAGCAATAAAATGAAAAGATTCCTTAAGCAGATTACAAAGAACTAAGCTGTCACAAAAATTCATGTAGTTCTGACATTTTGCTATGTAAAACCTTGAACTTCAAAGAGTACATTGCACAAAGACAGCAACAGGGACAAATTGAGAAATGAATATTATAACAAGGTAAAGCAATGAACCTAATAGCTTATTTTTTTATAAAGCAGCCAACAGCTGACATAGAATGAGAAGGCTCAATTACTTTTCATAGCTGTGCCAAGCCTCTCAACAGAGAAAAGCATAGCACAGCGAAAGCCAACAGGGTTACATGACTTCTGGACTGAGCTAAGTAACATCTAGCCAGCTCAGTATGGAAGCAGCATGAACTTGGAGCCCTCTCCTTTAACTACGTAGATGGTCTGTGTGTATCCAACTCATGGACACTTGTGGCTTCCTCAGGCAAAGGACAGGGTGCTTGGGCATACAGCTCTGGCGTGGGCATTTCAGAAGTGCCAGTGTGCATCCACTAAGTTAACATACAGCTCTTACACTTCTTACCTCAAACTCTGATCATGCTGTAAGGGACCTGGCTGAGATACTGCTGAGAAGGCAGTTAGACTAACAAAAGAAAGATCTGCATTCATAGCAGGACTCAGGCACACAGAGATGCAGCTGTAACCTGTGAACTCGATGTTAGTTTCCTTCCAGCAAGGGAGTTAGCTCACTCTAGGAGTCCAAGCTTCTCTTGACAGCCCAAGATCTGCAATAATGGCCTCTCAGCAAACAGATTCAGGAAAAAATGTAATTGAGCTGTTATGACCTGCACATTGTTTGGCACACCTCATGGAACATGACAGCAACCCTACAGTCTACCATACAGCTGAGAAAGGCAGAATTTCAGTGGTTATTTAAAATGCCTTTCACCCATTCCATCAGTATTTATTATGTTTTCCACATCTTTTCCCACACCATTACATCAGGTCTATGAAAAAATATATGAACAACACAATATTACATATGACTTTAGTCAGAGATAGAAGTGTCAATAGAAACCCTTTGTACACTATTATGACACTTATTCCAAAAGAAGTCTCTCATTGTCACACCACCGCAGTTAACTCCATGCCAGGCTTTTACAAAGACAGGTTATTTATAATTCTAGCGCACTGACCACTCATCAGATTTGTACTGATTTGATACTGCAGTCTCTTTTCTCTCATGGTCCTATTATAGTGAAAAAGTCCTACTTCCCATCTACTTGAATTGACATGCTTTGGATGACAAAAAGAAATCTTAGCAGTAAATAAAGGAAGAGACAGATTCACAAAGAGGCACAGGCAGGGGTGTCAGCTCCTAACCACAAGGTGCCTTGCAGTCTGCAGATCCTCCTGCCAAGATTTCTGTGCTTAAGCAATCCACAGGAATGACACCCACAAAAGCCAGCACATTAGCACAGAGCTAACTTAGCTACCGTGAATGGTAAGATCTTAAATTCTCTCCATGAACTTGGTATCCTCATCTGGACTGCAGGAAAATGCCCATCTCCAACTGGGATTCCCACATACTCAGTCTCTTAAGTTCCCGTTCTCAAAAAAGCTGACTGGGGAAGAGAAGAGAGCCAATTACAGTACTCAAGAGATGATAGATTTGGGCTCAAATCTCCTAGCAGCCAGATAAAAGCTTAACCAACATTCCCTTATTTAATTGTATCTTTTTTGGTTATTGTAACTTTGGAATCCTCCTGAAGCTGCTGTCTTGATATCAGCAAATAGCAAAGGGAATGCGGGAGGGAACAAAGACCACTGCATAGCCTACAGGCTGTTGTTTAAGGCACTAACCTTCAAGGTCCAATCTCTGCCTCAGTAATTGGCTGTTCATTAGGCGCAGAATCAGGTTTCTGCGCCCCCGATGGCAGGAGCTGGTTTGCGGGGGTTCAACAGGTGCTTTCTGAGCTCTGCCAGACGAACAGCTTCAGAGAAGACAGGCACAGTGTCTTCTGTGCCTAGGTATGAGGGAGATGCCCAGCTGCTCAGCCCTTGTAGCTGCTTAGCATCTCCAGACGCCTGGGTTACGGGGCAGGTTTTGAAGGCGGACGTTTCTGCCTGAAGTATTTAAGGCGGCCATTAGGTATTTAAGGCTATGTATACAAATGTGGGTGCAGGGCCACCTGAGCTGGCAGGGATCTGCATACTGACTCATAAAACAGAAATGCCAGGGAGTTCAGTGCACAAACACAATCTGGTTCTGTGCATGGCCACTAACAAGCCTCTGTGCTGTGCACAAGCCTGCACTCCTTTGTGACTTTTCCAGACTGAAGATTCCTGAACTCTAGTCTATCCCAGAGAGCAGGCAGGCCCTACATCTGGCCTCAGTCCCTGCATGGATCTTGCCTGAGTTCAGCCAAGGAATAGTCATTATGGGGATTAAAACTAAACTGATTTTACATCTAGCCTAGAACACACAGGAAACAGATCAAAGGTGGATTTCTGCCTGGGTTTCTCATGGATTTCAATTTTAGTTAATGCTTACAACTGCAGGCCTGCTTATTTCTTTCCTTGTTTTAGAAGCACAAATCATTGCCAAGGCTCTGGCAGCCAGGCCAGAAAATAGTGACAAATAGTGTAAACTGATCTGGCAGGCTTCATTAAGGGCAGATTAAACATTGACAGTCCCCAAGGTTTTTGTGATATGATTGCATGACACGGCCAATGAACTAGTCACTCCCTCGGGTGAGAAGCAGAGATGATGTTCAACTGCCTGGAGAGTGGAACATAGACTACTCTGTGAAATTACATGTTCTGACAATATAAGATGCAAAGCACTATCTCTGAACAAGGTGCTTCACCTCGAGTAAACCTTGTGACTAGCTAAATAAAAGTCTGTCTATTGCAAAGAGGGCTGAGCAATGTAGAATAGGAGTCAACAGACCCACAAAAGGCCAATACAGGAATTTAACAGTCCATCCCAGTCAGGATAGCTTGCCTTTTTTCCTATGCAAAGTCCATAGCTCTCATAATTTAAGATTTTTTTTTTTTCAAGAAATATTTGAGAATAGTCCCTCATTTACTGGATCAAACACTATTACATCAGAATGTCAAGAAGTTTCTGAGTTGTCTGTGCTTATGGCAAGGCTGTCTTGAATCTAAGATGGTGTCCTAGTTCTACTATCTTCTAGTAACCTGGTGATTTTTCTTGCTCTACCAGGGTGATGGGTTTGTAAGTTTCTAATGACAAAGATTGCACGATTGCATTTCCCTTTTCAATCCATAATACTCCAAACACTTTCAGATTTTCTTTTACATCATCAGACCAAAGAAATTGGTCCTACTTGAAAAGTTACCACTTAACATTAAAATGAGAATGTTATCTATCAATCTTTCTTTGTAGGTCCAGAGCAGAAAGAAGTTTCACTGGTTCTATACAGCTACACCACAGGAGGCTGCATCAAGATAATGATACACAGAAGAGTCAAATTTGTCACCGAGCATCTGAAATTAAAGAGTTCTAGCAGTATAGAAATCATAGAATCATAAAGGCTGGAAAAGATCTCCAAGGTCTCAAGTCCAAACTTTGACCAAACACCACCATGCCCAGTAAACCATAGCACTAAGCCTACCTGTTTTTTAAATACTTCTAGAGATAGTGACTCCACCACTTCCCTGGGGAGCCTGTTCCAATGGTTAAACACTTTCAGTGAAGAAGTTTTTTCTAATACCCAATCTAACCTCCCACGGCAAAACTTGAGGCTGTTTCCTCTTTTCCTATCACTGGTTGCCTGAGAGAGGAGACCAAACCCCACCTCCTTTCAAGCAGTTGTAGAGAGTGGTAAGATTCCCTGCTAAGTCTCCTTTTCTCCAGGCGAAACACCCCCAGCTCCCTCAGCTGCTTCTCGCAGGACTTGTGCTCCAGACCTTTCACCAGTCTCACTGCCCTCCTCTGGATACCCTCCAGCACCTCAATGTCCTTACTGCAGTGAGGGGCCCAGAACTGAACACAGGATTTGAGGTGAGGCCTCACCAGTGTCCAGTACAGGGGGACAGTCACTGCCCTGGTCCTGCTGGCCACACTATTGCTGATACAGGCCAGGATGTCCCTGACCTTCTCAGCCACCTGGGAACCCATCCAACTGTGGACCAGCACCTCCAGGTCCTTCACCACTGGGCAGCTTTCCAGCCACTCTGCCCATAATCTGCAGCGCTGCCTCGGGTTGCTGTGACTGAAGTGCAGCCTCAGCAGTTTGCCTTATTGAAACTCAGACAATTGGCCTTGGCCCTTTGAAATGAAAGGTAATAACCTCATCTGTGCCTCACTACTTTATCCAGAAAGGCAGGAAATTCAGATACATAATCACTAACATTATAATCAAAAAGTTGAAACAATTCTGCAGGCTTCCATAGGACAGGGGCTTTCTAATTCAGGCAGAAAATTATATGAATTTCTATGTTTCTCTGTTAAGATCTGGATTGTATCTATTGACATAATTTTGGAAGAGAGAAGAAGTGCTGCTGAATGTGTCTTATGGCCAGAGAGCACTGCATCCAAGAGGCATAGCATGGCTTCTTAGATGTCTCATGGATTTATTCACATGGAAGACCTGTTTTTCAGTGCTGCAGGTTCTGCCTTTAATAGCCATTAGTGATTTCAACCACATCTGGACAAGTTTTAATGTCATCGTATCTAGAAAAAGCCTCTAGAACACAGTACATGCAGTGTCCTGTTTGAAGTGGTCTACCTTGCCTTTATTATTAAATAAAATTGTTTGGTTTGCTTACAGTTACTGGAGGACATAGTAAGAGACAGCAGGTAAAACTGAGGTGCTGGGATACACAGGGGAAGGTGGACCTGTAAAAGGGAATTTGAACATAGGTTGTTTGGAAAACAAATGAACAGCTGGTGGCACATTGTAGTCCTTGCCTTGTCCACTGTCCTTATTCTTCCCACATTTTAGTACTTTGATACCATCACCATAACCAGCATTCACAACTTCTCCATTTAGCCCTTTCAGAGCAGGGAGCCCAAAAAGGAATAAGAAATAATTACCTTTAGGTCTCCTGCTTCCTCAACTCAGCATGGAGACAGTTTGTCACTTGCTTATCTGACACCATTTCTGCCCTAGAAGTTCTGAACTGAATGGATGTCTCCAAACTCCAGAGACATCCAGAGGGAACTTCCTACAGCACTGTTTACTTGGAATGTCTTTATACTTGTTAAATACAAGGAAACAAATTAAAACACACAAACCAAAACTATTTACCAAGAGAATTATATTCCAATGCAACTGATGCATTCAGCTAGTTAGACCTTTTTATGGTTTTACCTCCAATTTAGAATGAATTGAGCAACTTTCTGGGCATGTAGGGGTTCGAAGGGGAATGGAAATGATGAAAGCACTCATTCAAAACACTCATCAGCAATCTTTTCCAGCACTCCAGTCCAAATTGGTGGATTACTTATAATTTAGGAACCACACACTATGCCATGCCTAAAAAAATAAATTCCTAGAGATAACTAGAATGCTTCAGAAACCACTATGAATTAAGACAAAGATCATTGGAAGAGGGAGGAAAGAGCTGCAAGATGTATGTTAGCAGAATCTTTTCTTTCTTTCAGGTTTCGCAGAAGTCACTCTCCATGCACAGAGAGTTCCTTGATTTCTAGAGGTGAATAGGCTCTAGCTTGGTGGGAAGGATCCAAAGATGTCAGTCTCCTTCTACAGTAATTTTCTACAGATAATATAGAGAATTCAGAGAATTATTTAGGCACATCTCAGATAATCCCAGTGCCTAAAACTAAATTTTCAACTCTTAGAAGTCCCAAACTTCCTCCTGCTCCCAAAGCTGAGTCTGAAATTGGGGAACAAAAAACAAACCCTTTGTTTTGCAGCATAATGCTCTCATATCCACTCCATGGGATTCTGCCTTGATCTGCCAAGCTTTTTTTTGGCAATATCTCTCATTGTATCCTTCAATTTGAAGCCAGAGAATTGAAAAATACCACTACTTGTTCTGCCTTCTCCAAATACAGTCCTGCTGCAGTAGATGACATCCATAAGGGAGTCCTTGGAAAAATGTGATAATGTGTGGCTTTCAACTGCACCTTGGTTCCTGAAAGCAAGAAAATTTTGACAAACTCCTGTACTCACTGGTTTTTTTTGGCTACTTCTATGTTGAGCCTGAAGGTTCTTCACTAACCCCATACAGTGCCTAATACTGGTGCCTGAGCTTAACCTATTAGGACCAAGCACAATTTTTACAGGCACTGGAAGAACTGGAATTCCTTCAATAGATATTACACACCTAAAAGCAGAGCACTTGTATTTATATTTGAGCACTTGTCTCAAATTATTAGTCTTACTTCTAAGCAGATTCACAGTAGCATTTCAGTGTGTACAGGAATACTCACTCTATTATTCAAGGATACAAATGTTCCATTACAATCTTTGCACATGCTGTGTGCAGACATGTTCCTGCTTTCTCAGCTCAGATGTAGCACCATATGCATCTAAGTATCTGTGTGCTGGGAATATTAGATCCTTACTGATCCTACTTTGCTGAAGAACATCATGTATCCTCTGTGTAAAATTAGTTTCTCAGATTCTGCTACAATCAGCAGTATGCCCAAGCAAACAACTTCTCTAACAGGATTCATTACAAACAAAATGGGATTGAAATCCCATTGCTGATTAGTGAAAAAAAAAAATTCATTTTATTCAGCATGAGCATCTTATTTGCTTTGTATTCCTAGAAAATAAAATGTGCTGAGAAGAGCACACATTTGTCAGGGAACAGCCTGTCTTAAATCTCTGTTTTGAGCAGTTAGTGGCAACTTCTCTCCTTTTTAAATTAAGGAAACTCTAGTCCTATTTTCCACAGAAGCACCGTTTTCTTGCTATGAACTATCTGCACCTCTGTATAAAATACTTTGAGATTAATATTGAACTAATTAATAGTCTAATTAAACTTAAGTTTTTGCTTTTAGAGACTTTATGAAAACATCAGAGATTATGGGAAGGACACTTTCATTTCATGCTCTCTCAACCCCCTAAGCCTTTCAATAATCCCTTCAGTACAGATGTCCATTCTGGCACCAGATGGCTTGATGGCTGCACTAGAGTCAATTAAACCTGGCCATCTTGGCCACATTCAGGATTACTGACTGCCAGAGAAGATCATGGTCATAACCAATGCCTGACAAACAACTGTCTGCTGTGATCTCATCTACAGAGCCTCACCTTTCTTTTCTTGCCGTATCCTGTCCCATAAGTGCAAACAACGGATGCATAGCTATTACTCTGTGTTGCTGGGCCGCTTGGAATAGAAATTGTACTACCATCTTTTGACTGTAAGGAGAACTACACCTTTAGGAAGCCTCCCTTCTATATTAAGTCCCTGCAGGAAGTAATCCTTAATTCAGTGAATGAAACGTACAGATCCCTTTAAATGTGGAGACACAAGATGAACAGTGTAGTGTGTGAGCAGAGTCCTTTAGAAAAAGCAATCTGGTTTGAACATATTCTTAAGAAGGCCTGTAATTTTGGGCAATCCATGTACACCCAAGAAAAAACCCATTAACGGTCCCAAATGTGTCGGCTCTGGTGCATCCATGTCTATTTCACATGTCCTAGCAAACTGTTTGGAAGCAGCCCCACTATGGCAGCTCCACGTTTCCTTTGGCACTTCCAGCCTGTGACTGGAATGGTCCTCAGTTCTTGGGCAGATCAGTACAGATTGAAGTTGGTATTAAATACAGACTCTTTGATTATCAATGAGCAGTTTATACCCACATCAATTCAGAAGTGATAGACAGTATCACTTATGGAAATGTATAGTGAGCTATTCAAAATTATTACAGTTCCTAGGGAGGTTTCATACAGAATCAGTTAACTATCCTTATTGAAGTCTTAGCACCAAGGATTCTTATATTTCTGTGCCTAGACAAAGTTCTTCTGAAACAAATCAGAAACACTTTGGAGATGCTCATAACAGATCTTCAGAGGCTGGTTATCCCACATGGTGCTTGTACACAAAACTGGGATATTTTGAAACCAAGTTAAAAGACAACACTGACATTTTTGGGCAATTGCAGATGCATCTCACGTATTTATAAAAGGTAATTTCCAAAGCACTGCAAATAGGAAAACACATTTAAAATCCAAAGCAACATGTTAAAAGGTACACTCTCCTTTTGACATTAAGAACAGTTTGGGGAGTGGAGTGTTTAGTAACATTCCTCTGCATAGCAACCATGGTTCTGCTGGATATCTGACAACAGAAACACTGGTTTAATACTCTGTGATCTAGCAACAGCATTTTTGCCAGTCTGTGAAAAGAAACCACTGGCATTTTGGGTGTGCATTATGGCATGTGTGGTTTAGTAGTGCTTAACCATTTTATAAATTCAGGGGAAATTTTGGTTTCAGTGAAGTCAATGGGATATTTGCTAAACGCCTTAGAGGAGTTCAGCTTTCATGCATAATATTTAAGAAGAGGGGCTATGGTCTGAAGAAGAGCAAAAGAGAAAGTAATACAGTTTTTTTCCATTGCAAACAAAAAAGTCACAATAAACACTAATGGGTAAAATCCAAGCTTTTGGTAAGACTTTTTCGCCCGTGCTGTACACAGTTTTTAAGCAACTCTCAATTAATTTGTTTATGTACATATGCAAAGAAATTGGAAAACAGTACATACATATTCACAGGCTAAAAAGTCAAGATAGGTGTTGTTTTTCATTTTCTTCTCTATTAGCATAGTTCCACTAATATTCAGTCCCTTGGATGAAGCTGGAATTACATAGGGTAATAAAGAACAGAGTAGAGCTACTAATTCAAAGACCTGTTTTTGTTCTCACACATAATGTTACTGAGCATTACAAAATAGTGGTGAGGGGTCTTCACAGTCACATTTCATTCTGATCTTTGATCTACACCCTCTCTGTAGCAGACCATCATATACCACAGTACTACAGTACCTAGCTCCTTCACACTGGAAAACCAGGGCACAGACTCAGTGTTTATTCCTGCTGGATGGAGAAAATGCATCACTGCTAAATAATTCAACAAAATCACCTTTTATCCAAAAACACCTTGTACATTCTGTACTCCTCAGCAGCAATGAAAGCACTCCTTCCCTCCCCCATGACTCCCTTAAATTATGTAGAATCTACTTTTATCCTGGGTATTTATAAATAGAGCATGAAAAGCAGTTTTTCTGTCACTAGTAACAATGTTTCTTTAGTTGTACCCAGCACCTAAAAAGTTGATCACTACAGTGAATCCTTTCCATCTGCTGTTTCAGAATATAACTTGTCACTGGGTCTCTCAAGGCCTGGGACCCTTGATCTCAAATCCACTGTCTCACCAAAGATGCTGGTTATTGACATAATGAGACTGAAGAATTGGAAATGTACCTAACTTTTGATCTCTCTTACAAGCCAGTAGCTGGTATTACTGGTGGTATAAGGATATGGCTTTTGAAAAGGTGTGTACTGAGGTCTGCTCATCATCAGTCAGATGAAATAATGTTTATCAATGGGATAATGATTTGTTTATAGTCCAGTGAAGCAACCATCCTGTATGTAATCTGGAAAGGAGAATACTGTCTAGCTAACATCTGAAATACATCAGCATTTCCACAGTAAGGTGAACTGTTACATGTCCTGTATGAGAATATTTAAACTGACCTCTAAGAAAGGGATGAATTACAGGAAAACACAAAGGAAAAGAGAGGGACTGCTGGAATCTGAACAGAATTCCAAGAAAAGTTTGGCCACTTACCACATGTATGCAGTCCATAAATACAGGGGGTTTTTTCAGTGACATTTAAATCCAAACCAGTGAGCTTTGTCCAAGAAGTGGATCCCAGCCACAAAGCACCAAAGTACTCTGCTCGCTAGCTGAAGATGAGCTAAAGTAAAGGTAGATATCAAGATTTGCTTTTATTTCTTTTGGCTTGCCTCTATACCTACTAACTTTGCTGTCTATATTCGGCTTATGTAAATATATTATCCTTTGATTTATCTTATAAGGGATTTTAGGTTAACTGGCAATAAATACAACATTCTGCTCTGATGGGTGTGGATGATCAGTAAGACATGGGTATTGGACCCATTTTCAAGGTGCCCAGTAATCATACAGAATAAAGAAAAAATGAGGAGAACTTCCTTTTTCTAAGCTGTTCTGCCTGCTGGGAAGCTGGCAATCCAGTGTTAGTGTGGAGAAAATGTCATCCCCACTGATTAGCACTGGCTGGAGATATCCCAGCACACAAGAGACCTGTAGGGAGAATGCCAGGACCATGAATCAAACCTCTTCAGTGATTCAAGACATATGACTCCATCTGGTCCAGGCAGCACTGAGCAAGAATCTGATTTGTACATGTATATTCCTAAACTGCATCAGAAATGTTTTGCACATCCCTGAGACTGAATGTTCCTGTTCCTTGCTCAGCAATGACAAGAGATACTACTCCCTCTGAAAGAGTAGTTATCAATCATTAGTCCAATGTATGACAAGACTGCAGAGCAGGCAACCATTTCCCATGCATCGCCTCTTTAAGGACATTATTAGCTTGCTTATAATCACTGTTCTTTCCTAAGATTTTCAATACAATACAAGCATCCAGACAAATGGAAAAACAAAGTTTTGTAAGGTTATGTGTTATAGGGCTCATGAGCTGCAGCTATATACTCTGTATCATGTTTGATTAGAGAGGTCTTTTCTAACAATTTTGGACTTTCCATTTACAGTACTCAGCAGAAATATTTCTAGTGACATTCAAAGTGCTCAGAATGTGGATTCATTCCTATTTCACTAGGAACACTGAATTAGACCCCTGTTGAAAGGACCAATCCAAGCAAAATAAAAACCATTTGCATAGAAAACTGATCCACAAAATAGCAGTGTTCACTGCGTGGACAGCAATATTTAATGATTTTTCACTTTCACAGAAAGCATTTTCATATGTTCAATTACTGGCTACAACTGAATTCTGAGATTTCTCTACACGCCACAGCATGAAACAAATGATCTACATTTGATCCTAAATGCCTGGCAGGTCTATTTTCTGATATGCCTTTGTCTCTCATCCCATTTTTCTTTAAAAACTCAAACTTCTTTTTGAAATGTGCCCACCTTATGCATATGGTTTCAAGCTTTTATTCTATACCAAAAAAATACCTGGAAAACAAGATGACAGGCAACGTAAGGAAAAAAAGCTACAGTTATTTGAAAGAGTCAGGGTTGGCAGCATATTCTGGAAAATGCCAAAGGGTTTGTGGAATAAATTCCATTTGGCAAGTTTAGAGATAAAAGAATCCAGCTGCTTTTAAACACCAAATGCACCACTAAAAAGTCTCTAAAACTCCCAAAACATCTTAAATCAACAAAACATACCATCCTCCTACTCAAAACAAAAACAACAGCAACAAAAGAACCTCAAAACATTCCTATTTAGATAGACTTCAATACTAGCTGAAGTATGTTTGTTCCAGGCAGTCTGTTAAAGAATACACTTATATGCAACAAAGGGTGTAGGGTTCAGGGATTTTATGATGCTTCAGGCTATTGCAAAGCTAGGCAAAAAGATGAAAGCAGTCCTGCTGATGAGGGACCTGGGATAAGAAATCAGGCTGAGCCATATGATGATTGGTATCCTTTGCAAAAGTGCTTCTATCCACCTAATTACAGTCTTTCAGTGACTGTATCGTCAAAAAGGAGTTACTGGCTTAGTGTTCACTAAAATTGGGACTTTCCACTACATTTAAAAGGTCTTTGAATCAGATGCTAAAAGAATAAACCCCATCTATTTATGCATCCTCTTCCAAATTTAGGTACAACCTGTTCAACTCCTTCACAACACGCAGGGCACATAAAACACACTTCTAGTAAAACTGGAACTTGGAATTACCTAAGAAAAGGACTATCTCCTTGGTTGTAATAGGAGAAAATATTCAGAGGACTCTCTGCAGAAATGGCAAGAATACTGTCCTTTTAATCCTAAAGAGAATCTGTATTTTCAGGCTGTTGTTCCTTGTCATTGTTCCTTCAACAGAATATCCACTGGCACAGGTTCCTAGCTCTGCTTCTCACAGCCACAGCCCCATGGCAGGTTATACCCTGCACAATCCAACAACTCATGGGACTGCACTCCAAAACAGACTTGAAAAAAGGGTTGGCCCTAATGAAGTGCAAACATATTTTATTTCATTTTTAAATTGAATGTTTCACAGAAGGCTTGAAGTGAGCCACACTGGTACAAGTGAGGGTAAGAGAGTTTCCAGTAAAAAAATGACAAGTAAGCCACTGGAAACTACTGACAAAACACTATCCTGGAGCAACAGTCTGGATGTCCAAAATGCTAGCATGGTGTCCTTATGGAAAGAATCTTCCTTGTAGGTAACTAATAAACAAAGGCAAGAAGCAAAATGAATAAACATTCTATTGAAAGTTCCTTTCATCTCTCCTTATCTCCTGATAATTCTACAGGATCAGTTGTGAGGAGCTTTGAAACTCGCATTTCAAGCTGGTAATTTCCAGCTAGTCTTTAAAAAGATAAGTATTGAATCTAAGCAAAAGCAGTTCAGTAACTCTGCAGTATGAAAAATAAACACAAACTTTCCCATTTCTAAACATACGCACACAAAGAACATTAAAGAGACTTGTGCTGAAATGGCTGGAGATAGAAGGCACATATTTGGCAGGCAACATGACCAAATAAGAATAAATGCCTCCACATTTTCCAATTAAAATGGGATTTACTTTGACTGATCTGCCACAAACCAGTCTTTTTGTCCTTTATCAAGTGTCTTCCCTCAGCTTGAAAGGAAGCAGCTAAGGAACATCATGCTATGCTTGTGTACAATTAACTTAGCCAAGCAATGAAACATTCAAAGAAGAAAAAGAACAGCCCTGTCTGGGATATGCAGATTTTTGTTCCATGCTTACACAGTGCTGAATATCCAGTATGGTAAAAGCACCATAGCTTCCAATATCTGTGTATTTATGATATCCTATTAACGTGTCACCTCCACAGTCTCTATAAAAAAAACCCTGAGTGAAAAACTATAACATAACAGAAAGTTCTATTTGGTAATGAATATAGGCACTGGGGCTTCAATACTCAAAGGGATGCCTATGTGTGCCTATGGATAAAGTTGTTTATAATTAGGCAGAGAACCATCCCACTGCAGATGGTCTGTGTAATTTCTTACATATTATCTCACCCCTATGATTTCACATGTCTGGAGAGTTCCAGCATGGGCTATTACACATTTCATCTTACACCTTCTCCCTGAATATGTCCTTTTCCAATACTCTACTTGGCTTTAATATGCCAGCAATTGCATTGTCACAAATAAAGCAAACAAACAGAAAACATCTTGCTTTTATCACTTTTCATGCCCAGAGAAGGGCAATGGAGCTGGGGAAGGGTCTAGAGAATAAGTCCTATGAGGAGTGGCTGAGGGAGCTGAGGTTGTTTAGTCTGGAGAAAAGGAGGCTCAAGGGTGACCTTACTGCTCTCTATAACTGCCTGAAAGGAGGTTGTAATGAGGTGGGGATCAACCTCTTCTGCCATGTCTCAAGTGAAAGGACAAGAGCAAATGGCCTCAAATTGAGCCAAAGGAGGTTCAGATTAGAGAAAAGAAAAATATATTTCACTGAAAGAGTAGTCAGGCATTGGAATAAATGGCCCAGGAAGGTGGTGGAGTCACCATGCTTAAGAGGCATCTGGATGTGGCACTTGGGGATGTGATTTGGGGGTGATTATGATGTGCTGGGTTGACAGTTAGACAAGGTGATCTTGAAGGTCTCTTCCAAACTTGATGATTCTGTGATTCTGTCATACCCCCTGCTGAAACAACATTACCCTGATTCAACAGGAAACTGGCATGAAGCACCTCGTTGTAACTATACTGAAGTAGCTATTAATGTTTTCCCCCACAGATTTCTTTACATAATAATGAGGTCAACTTTTGATGTTCCAGTCTTTACAGTGCTGGACATTTATCTGCAAGCGAACAAATTAAACAGCAGCAGAAAATTGAGAGTTTACTTTCTAACGTTGTTTGGACTGAATGTTCTCAGTGTGTCCATCTAAGGTTGACTAAAAAGAGGCACTGTTTTTATGTCAGATATGTGCTCTACAGGCACTCTTTTCTACACTTTTGGGAATTTAACTTCTTTGAAATTTCAAGTGCCAGTTTTGGAACTGGCTGAATACTATTTGCTGGTTGAGACCAATTTTGATTTTTTCTAATTCACAGTCATTCACAAATATTTCTCACTGTCACGGAACACGTGTTGTCCCTGTGTGCTTTTGCCAAACAGTTTGGTGGCCCTTTTTGCAGATGCTGGTTGCTCATGAACACACCAGCTGTTGCCAGAGTTATGTGTTTGCTTTTCAACTATTGCCTTTTTTCTGAAACATTCACGGAAAATAATCAACAGCAAACAACAGAGAATGGATTTCCATTACGATTTTTGAGGAATCTGCAGACATCTCCATGACTATTACAGTACTGTACAATCATTAAAGACTAGCAAATAACAGAGCCACCAGTCTTCATGACTGTTGAACTAAAATTATTTAATTGTTATTACATTTACAAGGGTTCCCTTTTCTGCTGTCTTGCCAGCCTTAACCACTATGTTTTATAGCAACAGTGGCTAAAACACATCAGCAGGTCCATGCTAATGGCCTGCAGAAAAAGTACTGAGAAACAGACTTTTCTTCCACCTTCAGCACATATGCAATCTAGAGGCTGTACCCATCTTCCTTTTAGATGGGGGAATCACAAATTATGCCTTTATGTATCTCCAGTTTGGCCTACTACAAATGTCCAGATGCCTGCTACTTGCCTTCAAAAGGCTGTGTGTTAAAGCTGCTCCACCTAGGAGTATCACAGTATGAACATTTGCTACTATCAGGCTCAAGACAAAACACCTATTGACACCTGCATTCTCTCACTTTAAAGGGGTTTACATGGTGGCTGGTAAGAACTGGCTGCACTTCACTACTGAAGGCAACTCATGTACTACAGAAATAAGACTCTTTATTATTTTTCTTTTTTTTTGTCCATGACTGCCCTAATGTTTTTGTTCCAGAGTCAGGCAATTGAAAAGACTGAGTATTAGAGGTAGCAGTGTTCCCTTGAACAATCCTGTCATCCCAGCAAGTCTTTTGGGATTTTTCTGAAAATGTTATCAGAGCCTGAAGATTAACACTTCTAGCTACATACTCTGATCTGAAGAACACTTTTGAATACATTGTCATGTGTCTCAAAGACAAATCTCACAAAGGCAGTGGTAGGGTCAAACTCCCTATCACTTAGACATGTTTCTCCTTCAGAGCATGTGTAAATATGAGTAAATGAAACAAGCTATACCACCTGTGTGTTTGTTCAACAAGGGAAGCAAGAATAATTTGTATGTGGAAAACTTCTCAATAGAAGGGAGTTAAGTTGGCAAGACAATACACTGAAGAGCTATTGTGTAGAAATATAACAGGAACAATACATAAGGGGATTGTTATGAGGATAGTAGTCCACAGTCTTATCATCAAATCTGATTTGTCAGAAACTGGAACAAATAACACTTTCTCTAACTTGGCTGAACTTGCAGCAATGACCTTTATTAGGGATAGTAATAAAACCAAAGATCTAAAGAAAAATTGAGTTGCTTTTGTTGTAATCCTCTCTTTGTAACTTTTCGTAATATTTTAGGCCTAGGAAGTGTACCAGTTTGAATTGATGGGGTTTATTTTCCTGCACTAGGGTAAGATTCTCTAAGAAAGTTACTTTAAAAATTTAAAACACCACTTACCATACTCATGAAGGATTGGAGTTTTACCCCTTTTACTTGAAACAAGTTATATTCCAAGTCTTGTTCTGAAAAGATCTTTTTATAACCATTTATGCTAAGAAGTTTGAGGTACCTGAAAATAATTGTTTGGTCTCAACAAAATCTTAGCTGAAAAAGCAACTCCTCTTCTAAAGAAATGTCATTCTTCAGCTAGAAACAGAGGAAGCTATTTCCAAAACCATTCTTTTTATGGCCTTCAGTGTGCTGGAGAATAAGATTATCATCTGACTGTATTCTTGTTCCTGCCACCAAAAATTAGACTGCCCAGATTATGAGTTCCATTTAAAGTGAATGAAGGCTTTCAGGAGCTCAGGTTTCCCTCAGTAGCCAGCCCTGCTAAAATGGCTTGTTTTCTTTTGGTGTATAGTTTCCTAGCAGTAACCAGGACTAGTGAAACACAAAGCTGTGTCACCAAGCGGAAAAGCAGAAGCCAGTATATAGAACATTAAATATTCTTAATTATTAATTAACACATTTCTATAAACATTGACATTGTTCTCACATCTGTGAAGTCCAATCCTTACACATCTGCACTACACTTCTGCACCTGACTGCCACAATGTACACATGAAAGAAGAGCAATGACAACGGTAGAGGTTTCAGCTCGGCCATTGCTCAGGCACATGCAGAACAGAGTCTTGGGCTGCTTCAACCACCATACACAATAACTACATTCAGCCTGCCTCAAGCTGTCTGGGGCATCTTTCCTCTGTGTCGCAGGCATACCCATACAGAGGAAAATTCAAATCCTTGTGATCTCTGGATCATTCACCATACCATCCAGCAGTGGTAATGAAAACATGAGATCTTTTGTAGAAAAAGCTATTTAAAAATTACAGCAAACTTCTCAGTGATTTTGCTTCCCAGGAAAATCCAATGTAAGTATTTTAGTATAATATCTGATCAACCAGCTTTCAATAGAGTAACACTTAAAATTAACTCTAAATCTATGTCATTTGTATTCTATTTGAAAATCTACTTTTTCCTTCTTACAAAGAATTTCATTTCCCTTGTTGCCAGAACTTGTACTTTGCCTCAAGCTAGTCATAATACCCAATTCTTTATAGTTTTGCATTCTTCTACTCCAGGGACATTCTTCCGTCAGCTCAGCAAGACCTTTTTTTTTACATATTCTCTTTTTTTGCTTTCTTTTTCCTCCCAAGCCCTCTTGCTTCTGTACTCAGACTTACTAGATACAAGCATATCGCCTCACTATTACTTTCCTAGGGTTTCTTTAATCCCACCTATCCCATTTCACAAGGAATACATCCATATTGCTTACTTCTCTCCTCATCTCCATGCAGTCGTCGACTTGTTCCATCTCTTTTTTTCTTTCAGTCTCTTTCCTCCTCAGCCTTATATTACCTTTCTCTGTTCCTAATACTATCAAACTGATGAATTGTTTCTTGTGTCCACAGGCTTTCGACAGTTGGGCAGTACTCATTTCTTCAAAATTAGCATCCATTCAGGAAATGGGGTATTTGTAACTCAAATTAAAGCCCAAGAATTGCTGTCTCACAGCTGTTTGAGACCAAGATGCCACTTTGGATACAACCTGCTCTTAGGAAACTTAAGAAGTCAAGGATTACAATGTTTCATCAATATTAATACTGGACTGATCTTCAGAACAACTGCAGTTAAAATTTTCCATTCTGATTGATGTAACTTGACTGACTGCAAATTTCATTTGTTTCAAAAGCCTAGCCTCAGTCCTGTGAGGAGTTCATTGGCTATGGCAGCGTGAGAGCAGTCATATCCAGACTAATTTCTAAACAGGTGAGGGAGCAGCAGGTGTAAAATCCAGTGGGACTCACTTGGCAGAAGAAAATCAAGAGGTCAGTACTCATAAGGAGAAAAACTGCAAAATCAGCTTTTTCACATAGAGCTTGCATAAATATTGTTGGAACATAAGATATCCATTGGTCCCACAGAATTTCAAGAATTAGAAGGTGCCATAAATAAATTGTAACTACTAACCCTAATGACAGGCATACATATGTTTTCCTCTACCTATGTTTATCCACTCAAACCAGCACAAAAGCACACATTAGGATGGGGAATTATCTCAAGAGCATGAAAGAAGGTTTACAAACTCTGACTTCCCAGACCAGGACAGGTGCAGAGGGCAGAGTCCCCATTAGGTGAAAGCTACTAGTCTCAGCTTGGCTGGGCAGGAGAAAAAAGAGATGCTATCAAGCAAAGGTAGAGCAGCTCTTCAGACAAGAGTAACCAGCAGAAGAGGCAGTTGTTATAAGACAGTTTAGGATCTGGCTGTGGTCTTAACACTTGGTCTTAATGAGCTGGACTGAACTTGCTCCAGCCGAGTTGTGCTTAAAGCTGCTGTCCTGGTCTAATTGAAATAATTCCACATTCCCCTGCCTTGTGTAATTAACTTGGGTTTGGGGTTTTGCTGTGAAGACCGCTATTAAAAAGCAAGCTGGTTAGTGGTAGCAGTACGGCTTGTATTACAACAGCACCTCTAAAACCTAGTCATGGCTCAAGATTCCAGTGTCCTGAGGCTGTACTGACAATGAAGAAAAATAATGGAGTACACACCACAAGATGGAAGCACTGCGTCTTTCTCCAGCTTGGCAATATGGCTCAGCATTTCAAATTTGGCTCTTTGTGGCAGCAATGCTCAAACACTTAACTGCTCTTTCTTGTCCAGTTGCATTGGTCTTTGAGTTTCTCACATTAGCCCCCACCCACACATCTTTGCCCACCATTTTTATTTGCAGTTTCTAGAAAAGAAACACAAACTGAAATTTTGGTGAATCAAGGAAATAACAGTTCTGAATGAAACAGTCTAACACCTTAGAGTTAGACACAGTGAGCCCTGATCTGAATGCTAGCCCATTCCTTTATCTAACCACTTGCCCCAGAAGATAACAATGCTGATCATATCAGAAAGTAAAGTGCTGCAAACACACTGTGGCTGCCTATTTACTGGGAGGCACTTGAAGAAGTTACTTGCACAATCATGCATCATTGGGTTCAAGGCAGAGTTTAAGCGCTGCTTATACCTTTCAGTTTATATCCTGTTATCTTTGTCTCCATACTAAGAAGATTTTAAATCTCCAGACCATCCTTCATGTCTACTAAGAGGTTAGCAAAAAACCTACAAGGCTATAAGAAAAATATACAGCATGAATCCTCCACGCAGTAAAACATAATGAAAATGTAAGAATATTAATTACTATTTAAAATATTTTCGTATCTATATATTTCAGGTTTCAAACCCAAACATTTTAAAAATAACTGCTCCTTAAAAACGAAGCACAAGGTAACTTAAGTGTAATCTTACTTTTTGAATGTTTTCTGCATATAAAATACTCCAGTGCTTTTGTAAATGAATCCCAGTGATAACGAACCAAATGTCATGAAAACAAACACTAAGTAGCTTATAAGGCAAACTAAGGAGTCACTGCTGAGTTAAGCCATTTCACTGGTGAGCATTTCAAAACAAAAAACGTGCTGTACTATTTTAGATGTTCAACATGCAATTTTAAGTAACTCTCCTATGAAACTGCAGACAAGGAGAGCTCACAGACCATGAATTCTCTCATCAATTTACGACCTGTCTCCAGTGATGTTTCTCTGCTTTCAGACCAAGAGGAACAGGCAGGTTTACAGACCACACTCAGCTGCAGACCAGACAAGAGGTAAATAAGCTTAATTAACCAGAAAGAAAGAATTTGTTAAGTACCTACCTTCTCCTCATTTTCTTGGTTCCAGCTCCTCTGCAGCCCAGCCTTACAAAACTCTCCTGTTCTGTGTGACCCCACAACAGGCTCTTGAGTGATTGTGGCAAACTTCCTTCTGTTCAGCTTCAGACTGGCTGAGGTGGAAAAAAATTAAACAAAGGAAAAAATAAAAAGTGAAGGCACTGACAGGAGAAACTAAAATCTTAAGAAACAGTGGATCTGGTTAAGGCATGCTGTTCTTTCACCATGACAGAGAGCTAGTTTACTGACTATTGACTTTGGCTGTAGGTCACTAGGGTGCTAATGCCAGGCAAGGCAAAAGGAATCTTGTCCCTTGATAGGATTTAAAGGTAAACTTCAGGAGAAAGAGTGAGAACAGCTATTAGCATTTGGGAGTATGATTGCTAATCCAGTAATAATGCATGATTGATTTATTAACTGTTTCACTTGCAGAAACAAATAGAAGAAGATTCTGCCAACAATCTGCCATTCTTTGGTGGAGACCACGATGTCTGAATCCCTTTCTTAGAGCAAAGCTGTGGCAAATGCTGAGCCTGTGTGTTTCACAATGAGGGATTAATTTCATTTTAATGCATAATCCTGTATGCTCTCTTCACAAAGGAGAGAGTGCTGCAGAGAATTTTTAAAAAGCATGCAGAAATAGATCTAGTGTGTTATACACATTTATAGACAAAGAGGAAGAAATATTTCTTCATGCATTTTTTCTCTTGTTTATCACATCATCAGTAGCTAAAGTAGGTCACATGTAAAAATTAGCCATCACTGTTTCACCTACTTCTTCCATTCCACAACCAAATCCTAATTCCATGTGTGACATTGCCACAAAAGCAGCCAAACTGCATGCTGTAGGTTACATATTGAAGGTTACTCTTAACAGGACTATGGGGCTTGAAGAACACTGGAGCCTCTTACACAAGAAAGTATTTATCTGTTCCAAAAGGCTTACAATCCAACCAGTCACCCCACTGAAAGAGCTGCATCAGCAGCTCAGACAAAAATCATTCATTCACAGCATTCTGTAAATTCCCATCCTATAGGCACCTATTCGCATGTTGCAATAACACAAGCAGTAAAAGACTTGCTGATTTATACAGTGGCCCAAGCACAAGCATTAGAGGCAGAAATTTTCACCCTGAAGGGTCGAGTGTGCAATGCTCAGCCATCACGTACCCAGGTCCTTTACCGCAAATAGCATTGAGCCTTTTAAGTTGAATTCACCTCTCACTTTCAGAATTTTTCCCTACGCAGGTATCCTCAATTATATTTATTCCCTGTTACAGCTTTAAGAAAGCACTGCTTTTGAAATAAAAGCTATTAACATTTGCATTATGTCTTCATGCCAGGAGGACTTCTCTATTCGAGTTGTCAGTTTATTTGTTAATTATTTTATGTACCAGATACCTCATAAAACTAGCCAACATGCAGGTTTTGGTTCAAACAATCTGCATTCAGTATTACAAAATAAGTGAGATTTGTTAACTGTCAATAAACAAAATAAATAAGAGAGACTAAAACAGAAAGACTGAGGGGTAGAACACAGCCTGTAAGAAAGGCCAAAATTTCTCTAGGCCCTTACCCTGATCCATACAGCCAGAGCTCTTTGCCTGTATGAATTCTGCAACAGCTAAAATACATTGCTGAGCCTTCTACCACAATTTTAGCTCTTCAACTCCTGCCTTCAAATTTAATAGAACATGTTATTAACATCCAAATGCAACCCACTGCTCTTCACAGAGCAAAACCGCCTCCATTGAGCAGTCCATTTCCTGGATAATGTGAACAGTCCAAGTTGGCTTGAATGTAGGTAGAGTAGCTGGCCTCAGGCCATCAGCTGCATAAGGTGTGCAGCCAGTGTGACATTATATGAGATCTGCATAGAAACATCACCTGCGAGCAATCTAAAAAAGCTAAAGATTAAGATCCGCCCAAAACTGGGTCACACTTTTTCTTTTAAATGAATGTCCTAGGGAAGACTTGAGTAAGAAGCTGCAAACTGTGTGCAAGAAAAATATTTGCATACTACTGCTTTCTCAGCAAGTGCTCTCACTTGCACTGTGGGCAGCTTCACTGCTGATGTAAGAGCCCTGCCTATCTCTGCACCTCACCTTGCTTTGGCTTGTACTGTATAATATCATATTGTGCTTCATCTTCACAATTCATCTCAATGACTTATTCAGACAGATTTGGACCCATCCTCTTGATAATTTTTGAACCCTGAAAGCCAATCTGAGTGTCAGAACATCTACTCAATTCATGAATTTGCTTACCTTGGTTAAGTAGTGACCTTAAAAAGCAGTACAGAAATAACAAATTGTCTCAAGATGGTCATGTGTCATTATAAACTGGGATAATGGCATAACATCAGGAAGTTTTCCCTCCACTTTTGGTCAACTTCACAAGCCTGCTGTTGTCTAAGGAAGGGAAAGGGCTGCAAATAAGTAGCTATAGGATATCTTAGCAGAGGGAAGTACAAGAGCAGGGCACATTTCAGGTGCAACAAAGATCTCAAGCCAGTGAGGGAGTCCAGGCTGTCACAGTTTAATGACAGGAACCTCCCAGGGTAACAGGTTAAGTCAAGTTGAAAAATTATCCTAATAATCTGGTTTCCCACAAAGTGTATTACCTCCAAACCCAATTACAATCCCACTATATTTTCTTTAGTACAACATTATCTGTCAAGAATTAAAGTGATTTAGTAGGTATGTAAGTACTTTGTAGAAATTGACTAAAGTCTAAATTTTATTAAATTTCAAATAAAGAATTGCTTACTTTTCTTCTCCAGTGTAGACAGTATCTTTTTCCTTACTTAGCTGGAACATATTCAGCAGCAGACTAATTTAAAACACTGAGACTCTATCAACTCTGTCTCTCTCCAACATCCTAAAAATATAGCACTCTTCTTCCCTTTCCACTCCCCCAAGCTTACAGAAAGTAAAACAGCCTTTTACTCTATTACCTTTTACTTGAAGTCTCCACACAAATTGTTCCTTCAAGGCCTTTAATGCCTTCAGAAGAGGAAAGTCATAAATATTTCTTAGCTGTAGTGCCTGATATTTGACAGTTCATGCTGACTATTCTTTTAGATCAGTACCAGAATCCCTGGCAGTACTACCAATCTCAAACACATAGACACACAAAACATTAAATTAACCGACACAAACACTGTAATATCTCAACACCAAAATATTTAAATGTTCTATCCCAGGACTCTGTCATACATGTACATGGTATGTCATGTACATGGTGATTTTATCTTTCTGTATCAGTCCAGTCATAGACTTGGACATGTTATTTCTAACAAAAAAAAAAAAACAAAAAAAAAACACACAGAAAAAGAACAGCGTAGTCCATTGCACTGAGTACTGTACCACCCAAGAACTGCAGGTGGGTAATTTGCAGTTCACTCTCAGGTCTGAAGGATTACACTGACAGGAAGAGAAATTGAAAAGGTTATCTCTCACAGACCTGTCAGTTTCTTCCTTACAGAAAACACTGCATCTTCAGGGTTGAACAGTCTTCATACATTAATCTTAACAGCTCTGTAAACATCTGCATGATGGTTCATCGATTAGCCTTTCCTTGTCTTCTGTCACCAGCAAAGTTTGGGAAGACCTTATTTCTCTCACTGAAGAGCGACTTTTTCTGGAATAAAAGTCTATGTCATCTCTTTGTTCCCCATCTAGAAAGAGAATGAAAGAAACATGGCTAGTTGTTAATCTAACCAATTACCTTACCAGAGACTTTTCCTCCTCCATTTTTAATGCACTTTGCTGAATTTCACTAGCTCCCTGAAGTCTTTCATGTTTGTGGTTCCTCAGTGCTTTGAAGCTGTAGCACAATGCAAGATAGGGCAGAGATACCAGTGACACCTCAGTATGAAGTGATTCCACAACCAGCCATCCCAGGATGGCTTTTTGAAGCAGCTGGGTATACATCATGTCCTAGGGACAAATCTTACTTTTTTCGCAAAGGGCAGCTTTGAGACTGATTGTCACCTCCAGACTGTCCACGTAAACAAGAAAGTATTTCCATTAGCACTGAAGAAACTGAATTGGAGGCTGGATTTAGTGAGATTCACACAAATCACTCATCACCCTTTCAGGCAGGGCCCTTTTTATCCTGATTCTGTACAGCAGGTAAGCAGCTTGCTAATATCACCCTGACCTGCAGCAGGGGTTTCTATGCACAAGAAAAGAGATGGGGGAAGAAGAGAGAAACAGAATTATTGCACAGAGAATCCCATCTGCAAGCCAGGAAGGAAAGACAAATCAAATGAGAAAGATCCATGACCCAGAGGAGGTTCTCACATTACCATTTACAAAATGTTACAGCTTTGATCTGTAATCTACATTCTCTTATTCCTCCTCCTCTTTCTACATCTATGAGCAATTGTTATCCCTTATCTTACTTGGAGCTAGAACTGTGAGTCTGGGGAGACCAGATCTTCACAAAGTGCTTTATTCTTTTGTGGCACCATTAAAAAGACAGATTTCCATAACTGCATTTTTCTGGGGGAGCAGGATTCCTTTCCTGATGCAGCAGGTATTGCTAGCTCTCTATCATTATGGAGCACTGGGAGACTCTGGACTGAAAACAAGTGCAGAGTATCAGTACATACATTTTAAAACCCAAGAGAGCCTCTTCCCTCTTCTCTTATTTTAATGTAACTGATAGAGTTTCCCAGGATCTTCAAGGATAACTCAAAACCCCTGATCCATGCTTTTTGCTTTAAAGTCCCCAAAAGCAAAGAAAAAAAACTTTAACCAATCAACCAACCAAAAAACAACCACCTCACACCTGCAACTAAATGTCATACAAAAGTTAACCCCTTTTTCTTTAGGACTTACAAGGCCAAATCCTGCTTAATGAGGCAACCCAGGCAAACCCTAAGAATCAGTGAGTTTGACCCATGGCATTTTATTCTCTGCAACAAACCAACTAAAGGTCACGCTTACAAAGATGCACCTATTTCATCTGTGATACGGGTGCACAAACAAGCATGGGAGAGAGAATGGCAAAATGCCAAGAGAAGAAAATTTTCTGAGAGTCAAGACAAAATTCAGGAAAAATAATTGATAGTGAGGAGAGGTTTTGTCTGAAGAGGGGCTAAACAAGGTTTCATTTCAAATAAGAAGTTGTAAGGTATTTGATTTTCCTGCTGATTCCTTAACGTTGTGACTTTGAAAGCAAGAGGGGGGTGGAATGCAATGGAAGGAGGCAATGTTTCCTCTCCTATTACACAGGAGCTACTCAAGGAAGGACAGAAAGTGAGCTCAAATCTATGCTTCACTGCTCATAGCATTTGCTGACTGGCAGAGATACCGAGTGAAAAGGTTTAGGGGTATGACATCCACTGGCAAGGAGGAAGCTCATCATCTGCCTCCCTTGAAGCTGCTGATACTCAGCCAACACACTCCTGCTCTGATGTCAGTGGTCTAAATGAGGGCTGTACTCTAACTGATGGTTTAATCTCAGGAAATCTCTGCTGAATTATTAGCGAGGCTCTGACTCTCACAGCTACACACTGCTCCTCAAGCACAGAGGAGATTTGCCAGCTTCCAATTCGGGCAAGAAAGAGTCTGCAGCTATTAAACACTGCTGCAAACTTACTTTCAAGATAGATCTGCTTATATCTGTTCATCACTACCACGAACCCTCACTGAACAAAAGAATATTATCCAGTCCCTCAAGAGATTAGAGCTGGGCTATGTCAGTAATAATTACTACGTGAACAAAATGCCATCTTGGTACTGAATAAAAATTCTCAGAATAAATGAAAATACTGTAACAGCATTTCATCTTCCCCTTTGCTGTCTGGAAAGCTAAAATCTCTTCAGCTTTCAGAGTCTCTTGTGGATATAATCATTTTATATATAACTGGAAGACTTGTTCATGACTCATCTGCCTGTATTATCAAGTGGATTTTTTAGTCCAAAAGCCAGACATCCATTATGCGGGCTGCTAAATGATTTACACTGATTGAGCATGCACGGTATGCAGCTCTTGCAAATTTTATATGCTGGCTGTATGGAGAATGAATGCTTGCTGATTATGCTCCAAATAGCAATGAACCCAATTACCTAAGCCACTAACTCCCACCAAGGAAGCCAGAAATGCAGCTATTGCTTCCGTACCTTAAAGTAATATTTACTGTTTGGATCTTAACTACAGTAATTTGAAGTAAATGGGAGATTCACATTAGTGAAGAACACACCCGTTAGCTCAAAATCACCTCTTAATAACCATTGTTGACTCCTTATGCTCTAGAGCTTGTATTCCAGCCTAAGGCCTTAACCCACACCTGGGAAAGTAGACAAGAATCCAGCAACTCTGGGAATCTGAGTGACTTCCGAGGTGTAGCCACCAAGATAAGAAGCCTGAAAAAAAAGGGTAAATTTCAGAGAGGAACAAGGACACTTCTTAATCATCTTGTGGTGAAAACACGACTTCTATTATCCAGAGAGCCAGAATGAACTTTGGTATGAGGAATGCATACTAATGACTGCAGAAGAATCATCCAAAAAAATAAAATCTTGGCTGAAAACAACATGTGGAGGTCACCTAGTCAAAACATTTTTCACACAGGGGTAACTCCATGGTAGATATTGAGATCCTGGGCCTTGTCCACTTGAGGTTCAACACGGATTGAGCGATCACATCTCTGGCCCTGTTTCCAGTGCTCTGCCACCCCCATGGGAAGGACTTTGTTTTCCATGTCATAATGGAACTTTCCTTGTGGCAACATTTCACCGTTGCCCATTATCACTTCACTGCACACATCTGGGCACACCAGCTTTGTACCCCATGACAGAGCAGAGCCATCACTCAGGTGCCTCATGCAGAGTAGTGACAGCAGCGAGCCTGGGGTATGGGTGCAAGACCAAAGGGACATCATCACCAGTGAAAACAGCTGCAGTTCTACAGATTGGGAGCAGCTACAGATTTAGCCAGGAGCCTCACTTAATAGCTCATATTGCATTTCAGAGCTCTGACGCACATGCAGTTGACTGACGTCACCACACAGCCCTGCATCCAATGTGCTGCTGAGTCTGTGTTTCGGGGAAGGACATAAAGCTAGGACTGGAATAACAGGAAAATCAGGGGAGGATGAAGAACAAGCTCATTCTTTTAAGTTCACAAAGCACCTGTCATACAGAACACTTCTCTTTTTCATGAGCACAAAAGTCACACAGTGTATCACAGAATTAAATGAAAAGGCCAAAAATTACCAATAGGACTGAAATCAGACCCCCCTCCTTTTGTCCAACAACCATATTATGAAGACCAATGGTTAAGTGACCTTCCACTCCAATCAATAATGAAATTGCTGTCTATAGTCACTAAGGTTTTAGCTCCTGTTCCAAACTTCTAGGCATACCCACAAGTACAGTCATCACTAAAAACCACCCTGGTGCACACCTTGGAAGACTAAGCACAGATGTAATCTCCTAAGTTTAGCAATGTAATTCCAAATTTTAAAAAATAAATTAAAAAAAAAATTTGATAGTTTAGATCTAAGAAAAAAAAATCCAAATTAAAAGCAAAACAAACAAAAAACACTCCCTCTCTAATTAACTCTCTATTTTGCATGTGTGCATCTTTAGTCTTCCAAAACTCTCAAATTATTTTTATAGATATTAATGGATAGGGCTAAACCATATTGTGAAATCTAAGATGGCTGCCTGCATCTATCTGTAGGGTTTGGTAATGGCAAACAGTGCTCACCACTGAAACAGAGGTTTCCCAGTTAGCAAAAGGTACAGCTCCAACTGCAGAGAATCAGGCAGAGCAGAAGGAAATTAATTATGAAACTGCTCTTTACAAATGCGATTTGAGGATTCAATTCATATCCCTTTCTCCTGGAAAGAAAGATAAGATTCTTTGGAGGATCATTCTGGAGACCAGTTTATCCACCCACTCTCTTTCCTGCCCTGCATCTTTCAGACTACTTTGTACAGTGGCTAAAAGGGAGGATATGAGCAGATGGCTGTTTGCTCTGATAACTGTGTCTGTTCCTAGTCAGATTAATTGGTTACAACCCAGTTAAAGATTAGAGTCTGGTAAAATGATTCAGACAGTCCTGCAGTTACTCTTCACAGTACATATGAAGAAAATAAAATACATTGCTAAGAATGAAAATGGAGTTTAAATACATGCTAGGGTTTATGCAAAACACATTGCCATAGAAAGAGTACAGTATTTGCCCTTCCAGACTACCGTTTTAAAGAGTATAAAATCTACAGGAACATGAAGGTCAAATGGAGGTTTAAAGACACAAGATGTTCTTGTGGATCAACAAATCAGAACAGTATCAGTGTCATGATTACTTTTCATTTATCCAGGCCTTTGGCATCAAGCTGCTCATGAGACTTAGGGGCTGCAGCAGTATCTAATTTCATACCTCTTCTGATTACACTGAGAAGAGATTCCCCTTCAAACAACTGGAAACATGCCAGGAGACTGAAGCATTGTACTGATACTCACTGAAGAGGAGACTGGGTTGACCTCAGTAATTATAACCCCCAGAGCATGGCAAGATAATGGCAAAACCCATGCAATGCAATCAATAAAGAACGAAAGGATGAGAACATAAGTAGGGCTGGCCTGTCTGATTATACGGAAAATAGACACCGGCTCACAAACCTGATTGCATGCTCTGAGACTGTGGGGTTGATTACCAATGATTATCATGGAAGTGTAACAACTTTCATAGAGCACTTGACACAGAGCTGCAGGGTACTGCACTTTAAAAGGTAGCTCTTACCCTGCACAGTGAAAGCACAACACATGCACTCAAAATTGGCTAACTGGCAAACTCACAAAGATAGTGGGGAAACATTATCAGCTGAGCAAGTTTCTAGTGAGGTTTTGCAGGGTTTCATTCAGGGTACGCAGCCCAGAGAAAAAGTCTTTTACCTCTCTCTTCTATGAAACAAAACTGTACATAACACACGTCTGTGCATCTGATACATACACATGTATGTTTAACATGCTGAGACTGACAAAGGGTAAAAGAACTTGATAGTAAGTAAATTCAGCTCAGTAACACATAGCACTCAAACAAGCACAGCACAATAAATGTTAGAATAGCAAGCACAAGCCTTGCAGGACAACAGCATATTCTAGAAAACAAAGAACTTGAAAAGAATTTTAAAGACAAAATTAAGACACTATGGACACATCTGAAGAAGCAAAATGAGTATGTGCAGTCCCTATTTTTGCACTGTGCTGCAGGGGAAGGGAGCAGTGGAAGAAGAGCTTGTTTCTCAGATCTTTGATTAAGAACTTGGGAGGAGGTATAAAGCACCACAAAGAAAACGTGAGAGCTCAAGAAAATACTTTGCAGGAGAGGCCTATGGAGCTCCAGCTGTTTGCGCTATCAAAAGGAAGACAAAAGAGATTAATCAGTTACAGTATATAAATCCTTCAAAAGGACAAAATGAAATTAGAGAGATCTTTAACACAGTAAAGAAAGACACACACCAGAAAAACTCTGTAGTTCAAGCCAAGAAAACTAATTAGTGAAATCAGACAAAGGTGTAATCTACAAGGTGATTAACCAAAAAAGCAAGGTACCTGGGGAAAGTTTTTTCATCTTTGCTTGGTGTTTTCAGATAAAGACTGGATCTCTTCATAGAGAACAGAGGCTTTAGTCTGACTCTTCAGACTAAGGGGAAAACAAAATTGAAACTCTGCCAAAAGCACCAGTTCTCAGCCTGTGGTGCTCACCTGTAGTTTACTTCAGAAGCGGCATGGTCTCGCTCAGTGCTGACATCCAGGTCTTGTATCAGTCACCAAGAGGCCGCCAAGATTCATCCTCTCCCACCAGCAAGTCTCAGGTTTCTTTACTTTCCTTTATTCCACGTGCCTTTAAGCAGGTTGGTGAGCAGGCATGACCATTTTTTAATGCACGTAATGAAAGACAAAGTAACATTTTCAAGCAGGTACCTAAACGCCCAGGGAAACGCGCATCACCCACGCCATGAATAGCTCTAACACAGCCTTTAAACAGCTCTCAACCCCAGCCTCATCTCTTACTCCACTACACTGCCTGTGCCATGCCCTACGTGTGCCTCGCACTCCCTTCCTCTCACGTAAAAGTCGGGAATTTACGTGAATTTACACGAATTCACACGACAGGGCCGCCGGGCAGCGGGGAACGGCCCTCGGCCGCGCGCCCGCCGCGAGGCCTCTGGCGCCACCCAGCGGAGGACTGGCCCGGCCCGGCCGTGAGGGGCGGGCTCCGGGCAGGCAGCATGGCCTCCACATAAAACAGCGTTTTCTTTGCAGCACCTCCCCAAAGAGCCGGCAANAGATTCATCCTCTCCCACCAGCAAGTCTCAGGTTTCTTTACTTTCCTTTATTCCACGTGCCTTTAAGCAGGTTGGTGAGCAGGCATGACCATTTTTTAATGCACGTAATGAAAGACAAAGTAACATTTTCAAGCAGGTACCTAAACGCCCAGGGAAACGCGCATCACCCACGCCATGAATAGCTCTAACACAGCCTTTAAAGAGCTCTCAACCCCAGCCTCATCTCTTACTCCACTACACAGCCTGTGCCATGCCCTACGTGTGCCTCGCCCTACGTGTGCCTCGCACTCCCTTCCTCTCACGTAAAAGTCGGGAATTTACGTGAATTTACACGAATTCACACGACAGGGCCGCCGGGCAGCGGGGAACGGCCCTCGGCCGCGCGCCCGCCGCGAGGCCTCTGGCGCCACCCAGCGGAGGCCTGGCCCGGCCCGGCCGTGAGGGGCGGGCTCCGGGCAGGCAGCATGGCCTCCACATAAAACAGCGTTTTCTTTGCAGCACCTCCCCAAAGAGCCGGCAACGTCCCCTTTGGAGGCGTTTATACCCCAGGAGCAATGCCCCAAAGCCGCCCAGGGCCAGCTGGAATGGAGCTCGGCTGCAGCACACTGCCACACCCCCTTCGCTAATTAACCCTTGGCCAGGCTCTCCTCTCGCCTTAACGAGCAGGAGAAAAAACTCCCAGGTGTTCTGTAAAGAGCTCCGCCGATGCCATCTGCTAGCGGGAGGCGGTGCGGAGTGGCCGCCTCTGCTGGCTTTTCGTGACCTCTCTCATGGCCGAGGCCGCAGCCGCCCATGAGGGCTGGCCGGGACCGCCGTGCCAGGTGCAAGCTGCAGGGTTTACATGTTGCTAAGCGTAAAGCGGCCAAACCGAGTTTTCTCAGCTTTTCCCCTTCTGTCAGAAATTCATTTGGGGAAATTCCATTTGCTCCTTCTGAGTGAAAATTCATTTGGGAAAAATGGGTTTATTTTAGTTCTAGCACGCAACCCAGCTTTGACAAATAAGTCAAAGGCAGCCCCTCCTCTGCCCCCAGCT
Organism: Aleadryas rufinucha; assembly: GCA_013397815.1. Classification (NCBI taxonomy): domain Eukaryota; kingdom Metazoa; phylum Chordata; class Aves; order Passeriformes; genus Aleadryas; species Aleadryas rufinucha. The sequence continues at coordinate 70,835 of VZTH01004235.1, read as the reverse complement.
GTGAGAGCTAGGCCTGCAAATTTGATATATAATTTTAGAAAATGCAATTTTTTTCTAAGAATTGCTGCCAAAGCTTAGTGGTAGGACCACACTGAAGTGAGTGCAACAGAAAGATACAGTACTATCTTCAGATGTCCTTGCTGCATTGCCTCTTTCAACCATTTAACTGATATAATGAGTTAAATGAAAGCAGGTGTGGGGTTTTTTATATTACAGAGCTGCTACTTACAGTAGGTGAACTAACTCAGTGTTTAATGTAATGTGTCAACCTCTTGACTCTCAACATCTGAAGGAACTAAGCTGTAAAATGTAAAAATGACTAACATGCAGCCTTCAAATTTGATCTGAACTGGCTCCTGTTCTGTCTTTTCCACCCAAAAAGCACACCCCTTGCTCAATCTGTTCCTGGAGTATCCTAAGTCCCCATGCTGCTTCCCCACCAGCAGCACCAGAAGACAAACACTTCCTTCCTCCCCTTATTTCTCCCTACCACTATATGCTTCCATCATTTCATCCTACAATATCACTTTGGTATAGTTTTGTTTGTGTCTTGTTTTGATAGCAATGAACTGATCATTATTCTCAGGGACGACAGCATCTCAGTGTTTCACAGTTGCTTTGTTTTGTATATCCTGTAATTTTTATTACAGGGGTTTTTTGGTTACTTGCGAAGTGATCTGATAATCTAATTGCATGGTTTTCCTCAGGCCTTCTCAGCTGGCTTTTTACAATCCTCTTTCTAAATCCTGAAAATAGCATTTTTCTTAGAATTTCTGTTTAATACTTGCCTTTTGAACACTACAAGTATCTTCCTTCTGAAGAGGGAAATGCAATTACATGCTCAGAACAGCCTGCCCTCATCCATCTGAAGGGACACTGCCTGCGGTATCTAAGAAGCATTTTTTGAAAAGCTATTTTTTTGTTGGCTTATTGTGTCAATGACCCAAGAACAACTGGCAAAGGAGCTGTTTATCAGGTCTCTCCCTTTCAAATTGCTGTTAATGAGCACACATACCTTATATCCACATGAAACCTTGCTTGGTGGGCTGTGTGGGTGGACCTGAGCCTGCATTCCTGCAAATACTTGAGGGCACAACCTAGTCACATCCTTACAGTTAAATGTTGTAAGACACACTTGAGATAAGTGTAGATTTCAGCTGATTTTTTGTCTCAGTTTTACACCCCTTAAAAAGTGTTGACCACATTGTCATCTCCTGTTTGTTCAGTGCTTGCCACTTCAGTGTTGCAGTCTGATAGAAGGTCTGCTGGATACTCTCTTAATACACATTAGGCAAGAGCAAGTAATAAATTGAGTCATGGAAACCTCACTGGTAGGGTGTCTCTGGAGGTAGGACAAAATATCGTATGTCCTACATCCATAAGAGGAGGGTTCAAAATGGTGGGTTTTAATTATGATTACTTTAGGAAAAACAAAGGTGGGTTTGGTTTCTATACGTCTGACTCTCAGAACTGCTAAGCGTGTATAATACCCCCACTATGCAGAGGAAGCTGAGGCTCCTACAGGCCTGCAACCCCATGTGCAAGAGTAGTAGCACTGCATTCCACTTGTTATTCCTAGCGCCTGTTTAGAGATTGAGATTGGGACCTTGATTTCACTTCACACATGACTGACAGTGCCATTCTAACATCAAAATCCTCCATCCGCATGCTTTTAAGGAATGAGGAGCCAGAGCCCGTCAGGTGGATTAGCCATATGTCAACTCCCCAGTGCACTACAGCAGAGCCATCGTTAAGCTGAAAACCTGATCTCAAGCCAAAGGGAACAATTATATAACCTAGATATCTGAAAGGCAAATAGTACAAAAACAAACAAGAAAGAACAATCATCCTTACTTACACATGTGTATATTTTACTACAACGATTAGGCAATCAAGACTGTCATATAATTGGCTTTTTTTAAATTACAAAAATGATGGAAGGGTTGCAGTAATTAAAAAGTGCAGGCAACACGTTGAAAGGTGATAAATTACATAAAGGCAAAGTGCAAATGAAGCAAAATCTTTACAGGTATTTATTTGCTTATCCACAGTTTAGATAATTTGTGTATTTGATGTTTGTCCATTCCTGACTGCCATTACCAAGCCAGCGTGAAACTGGTCAGAGGGACAGAGAGCTGTCCCAAGAACTTAAGTTACCAGAGCAGAAGATTACTTTAAAAATTGGTGTCAAGCCCCAGAAAAGCCACAGGAATGAGGCTCTTCACCAAGATAGATTGCGTGGGCAAGTTCTATGGCACATGCCTGCATTGTCATGAACATCCAAAGCAAACTTTGGAAAACTGACAACAGAAGATAAAGGTCCACTAGCATTATTCCTCCCACATGGTTAAAGGAGACAAACGTGCAATTAATTCACCTTATTTATTAGGACAGTGCCTAGGGCCCCTCAAGGTGGGGCCTTATTATGTTAGGCACATAAAAGCAGAACAAGGCTCTGCCCCAGAAAGACTTATACAAGTATATCTCCTTATATAAGGCAAGAGAGAGGAGGATAAAATATAAGCTGAGTGAACTAGCTGTCAAAGGGATGCTAACATAATACTCTAAAGCACATGGGAAATTATTCTAGGAGGAAAGTGTCTACCTAGGTAGTTTGAAAAGCCATCCTCCAGAGATCTGCTACAGAGCTAGTATCCGCAGTCAAATCCCTCAGGAAGGTCTCCAGTCTGTAGTAAATTCTTAGGACCTGCCTGATCCTCAGGGCTGACTTCCCACAGAATTATTCTTGGGAAGATAATGGTCCCCCTGTTTCAAGGGTCCTGGCATCAAGTCTTCAAACCTACATGCAGTTAAATACTTGACATCTGGACATTCACTCTTGTACCTATTGACTCCTGAGGTTTGCAACGTATGATTTGCAAGCAATTTATTTGCATTTGCAGCTTCCTTGGATTTTCTTTTCCTTTTTTTGTTTATTCTTTTCCCCCAAAGATGCCCCAGGTTGCACAGCCTTCTAGCACTTTACATGCACATTTCTGAATTTACTTTGAATTCATAGGTCTGCTCCTCACTGGCATGGACAAATTCTTTCTGTTAAGTCCTGTAAGTAATAATAATATTTGCTAATTTTCTGTTCTTTTGTAGTTTCAAAGCACTGAACAAATTAACTATCGGAGCTGCTAGAAAAGCTCTTCTAGTAGCATTTCAGATTTCAGAAACCCATCAATTTGTTCTGTGGCTAAACTCTCAAGACACTGCAGTACAGGTACAGTGGTAACCTATAGCTGAGAAATGTCAGGCTTGACACAGTCTCCACTTCAGCATGTGTGTATGTGCATACACAACCCTGTAAGTTAGATGTGTGAGTTGCCCAGCTCAGGTCACAAACACCGGACACGGTAACTGGGGCAGGGGGCAGTTATATATGGTGTGTAAAGAGTGATTTCAATAAGAATAAAGCTCAGTTTGGGTTAAGGGACAAGAAGGAAAGGACTCAAGCAAAAGACTAGTTGAGAGGGTGTTGCACACAATTTCAACCGTAGTAGCATGTTCTGATCTGGAGGTAAAATGGCTGTCAGGCTTTCTTGCCAACTTTGACATTAACGGGAAGCATGGAAACCAAGGGATTGCATACTGGCCTCGAACTCATAAAGCCTGTGGCCTGTGAGCTGTTGGCTGAGCGACACGAGGCGTGCTTCACTTCCCAGTAATTCTCTCTCCTTTCCCATCCAGTGCTACTCTTTTAGATCGTGAGCTCATACATAGAAAAGCTGTTTTCTTATTCCATCTATGAATGACAGAGCCCTGAGCTCAGTTGGGCCTCTAGGCACCAGGTTAATATGTATAATAATAGCGTGGTACAAAAAAACAAAGGCATAACAGTTTCATGATGGAACGCATCTCAGATGAGTTAATGTGTGCAAAGCACTTTGAAGTTGAAAGGTTCTGCAGCATGTAAAAGCTGAGCATTGCTTTCATATGGATTTGTTGATCTTGAGGACTCAAGAAGCTGCTCCAAACATGCCTCTACTCAGCGAAGTGCAGAGTGTGAACCCCTGCTATTCACTGCGATCTCCAAATGGAGTAGTATGTCCAAGAAATTCCTATTTGAGGATGTCATTAAGAAAACCCATGTCATTATAAGCAAATATCTTTAGTTTTAGCACCTCTCTATATTAAAAACAAGCATCCCTCGGAAAAAATACAAATAGGCTTTTCACAATCCTGCTGATTTTGGCATTACCCCTTCTCCACTGCTTTGAGTCACTCTCACTTTCTGGTTCTCCTACATTAAGTTGCCATGGGAAATACAAAAAGAAAAAGTGTTACAACCTGCCAACAGATTGACATGAATCTTACTCATTCTGGCTCCTGAAGCTGAATTGACTTTCCAAGGTTCACTGACGCCTAGCTGATCCCTGGCCAGGAATAAATGGCATTTTGCTACTCCATATCCAGGCTTGTTTGGCTGAGCTCTTTCTGGGGCTGGAGCTGAGACTCTGTCCTGAGCACCACTACAGATCCAGCCCAAACATTCCCCAACAGATTCAAGACCCACACTGGATCATGCTTGCTTTAGTTGCTGTCATACCTCACCACTCCTTTTAGAGTATTATTTACTGCATTTCAGGGAGCAGTTTAGCTCAGGACTGAGGACCTGTCTCATGAAGTGACATGCAGGCACACCCAGTGGTGGTCCCAGAGCTCATCTTCTGACTGAGACAAGATGCAGTAACTGAGCAAAACATCCCCTAAAGAAAGCAGAAGAGCGACAGGAAAACAAGAGACTACGCAGAGCAGCTTTGAGCATAATTTTGGTGGTTCTGCATAATTTCAACTCTTCTGCCCCTTTTGTGTATGTATTACTATAGAGATCCACGGTGATATGCACGCTTACGCATGCATCTACTCGAAGAGAGAAGAGCTGTAATTAAATATGCCTGACTGACACCCACCATCCCCACGAGACGTGTCCCCTCCCACGGCCACCGCCGTCCTTCCGAAGCCGGTGCCACTAGATGGAGCTGAGCAACAAAATTCCTCTCAGGCCATGTACACGGCTGCAGCATCAGCTGCATTGCCTAAGTCACAAGTTGCAACTTGTTTCTTGCTTACTGGGCACTAATGTTGTTTCCCTGGACAGCTGATATAGGGACAAGCTGTGGCGAATTGTCATTAAAGATTGCAAAACCATACTCCCCAACCACGCTGATTCACCCTTAGCAGAGGATGATGTCAGTCTGGGTATATTTGGCAGCCAAAAATGAGTTTGGGAAATGAAAGGAGGGCCTTCTGCACAGCCCACAGTTTATGGGGTGGAAAAGCCGTCTCTGTAATAGCTTATTTTGGTTATCTAGGGAACAGAGAGTTTGGCAACCCCTGCCCGTTTAGTGAAAACCCTTCTGCTCATCAACAGCCTCTTGAGAGCCTGGGAGACTGGAGGAATCTCTCCTTTCCCTGTGGTTGTTTTTCCAGCCTTTCAGATGATCCGGTGGCAACAAACTGGACATGAAACTGCCTGTCTGCCATCCTTGGAGGGGGTTCTGCAGGAAAAGCAATTGTAAAATAAAACCCCATCCTCATGGTCCAGACAGAGCAAAAATTTCAGGGAAACAATCAAAATGCAGGGACATCAGGTAGCAAAGCACCTGTCACACCCGTCCTGCATGGGGAGTGGTGCTGAGAGGCTGAAAACTGGCTCAGTGGAAACATGCCGCCCTGGGACAGCCCACTTGAGAGAAGTGGCACTGCCAGGTCTTGTTTACACAGGGCATTGGCTGTGCTCTATCTCCATCTCTTTGGAGGCAGGCAGACTTAAGTCTGCCCTGCTTCCCACAGTGGAAGGGTTTTCCCACTATAAAGATGTTAAAACCATCCCATTTATTTTGTAAACTTCTTTACTTATAAATGCTTCCATTACTAAACAAGTGTGGTGGTGGGAAATCTGCTTTGTAATTTTTTTAAGATGTTATGAACAGAGGAGATAAATGAATGTGGAAACAAAAGGAGGGAAAGGTAAAAATAAAATATATTAGCAAATCAGGTAATTGCAACATCTAAAAAAATTTTAGGATGCAGATTGCCAGGCTAAATTATTATTTTATCTGTTGACAAATATAATGGACTGTAGTGAGCTAGGAGCAGAATGCAAACACAACCACAGCTTCTACCATTAAATATTATTTAGGTTATGTGTTAAAATGGGAATAGGGATAAGCTAAATCTGCATTACAGTGAGCCCAATATTAACCAGAGAAACCAATGTGAAAACAGAATCAAATCTTGGAACTTTGCAATGCACTTATACAAATTACATGCTCATGTGAGAAAAAAAAAGTATTAGTAAACCATGGAATGAATCAGCAAATACAGTGTTTCTGTCCGAGTCTAAATGTATTATCCCAAATAGGCCTAGTTTTGTGTTTACCTAATCAAGTGGATCTATCTACAAAGAGGGTGTATCATCTCTTATTTTCTTTATTCTGCATGTGTGCCATATTATGATGACTTCAGTTTAAGATTACTCTAAAATGACATTTTCTGCATCCCAGCTCTTTAAATGGCAAATGTCTGCAGGCAGACACCACTGAGATGTTTTTACAGTACATTATGCAGAGCGGGTCATACAGTAGTAGGTTTCTGTAATGGTAGCCAAGCGGCTAACCAGTCGGAAGACCACTTTTTTCTAAAAGTGCTTTTCACAATGCTAAGGTGCTTTGCAGTCAAGGTGTGTTAAAGCCTGCAGGAAAGGGTGTGGTACACTCACAAAAGTGTGTCTGTGGCCAAGGTGTTCCCAGGAACGTGGGGTGAGTCACCAGTGTCACATTGCTTAGTTGCCTGTGACAGGTGACATTTGGTAGCTGCATTATTACTGAACAGAAGTATGAACGAGCCTTGCTACATGCAGGCACTGAAGTGTGATATGAGCACTTGATGCTTTACAGGAAGCCTCAAGGAGCACACAGGACTAAAGCTGTAGGATCATAGCCTGATAGAAAAAATGGGCCCTCCGTGCCTGGTGAGCAGCTGTGAGGAGATTAATAAATTTGAAGAGTCTAGCCATATATTACCCCACTGTAATGAACAGAAATAGCTTTTTAATAATTTCTAAGCTAATTTGATAGTTAATTTCAGAAAGCAAATCAGTATCTGCTGTAGTTGAAATTTGTTGTTTGGAAGCTGTAAAATAAAACTTTTTTTCTCTACCTTATTGGGCTTCAGGCAAGCTTAGATGGCATCCTTAGCCAAGGGTAATTCATCCTTTGACTTCAGCTCTGCCACCTGACAGGCAAATGGGAGCTCTGGTGTGTCACTGTCACATAAAAGCCTCCTTGGCTGTACAGAGGCACTCCGTTTCCCAGGTCCCACATTGCACCATTCCCTGTGCCACCAAGGAGGCTTGCCTCTGGACCTGCCAAGGCTCGTCAGCCACCCAGCACGCTCGCACACTAGCTTCCGGTCAGGACTTCCAGTTCTGCCACAGCACCTTTTGGAGAGGGAAACCTCAAGTACCTTCATGCAAGCCCAGCCCATTACACCTGCGGTGCTGGGGGAGCTGGACACAGATGGCCCTGAGCTCCATGCAGCCGGGCTGGGCAGCCCCAGTGACTCTGCAAGAGCAGGCAAGCCACAGTGATAAGTGTGCCACAGCCTGCCCCAAGCACAGACATGGCCCAAGGGGGTTTGCAAGATTTGCCTCTGTGCTGTCAGAAACACGTGGTCACCTTGCACTTTTGGGGAATTCTCTCTGGCTCCTGTACTCCCCAGTTTTATGGGGCCTTGGAGCAGCCAGCGCATGGAACTTCACTGCCCAAAAGCCCAGTTCAACCATGGCTTATGGTGCATGTGAAGAAGATCCTCCTTCATCCTCACAGGCACAAGGGGATGGTGGCAGCATGCCCCTGACCCAGAGGTAGAGCTGTGTGAGCGTCCTGTGAGAGGATCCCCAGCTCCTGGCCCCTCGAACCTGATGTTTTCTCTTGCACATCCAGGCTGCAGAGGTGACAACAAGCACTTTCAGCCGCTGCCAGCCTGCTTGCTTTCCAGTACCATGGACCCCATGCCTATTGACATAAATCCAAGCTGAATATTGCCTCAGGCTTCAAGTCACATTAATCCTATGACAAGTTCATACAGCGTGGTGCAGCCAAGGAGCTCAGCGCTAGAAATAGAAGAAGGGGGAGAGAGAAAGAAAAAGAGAGCAGGGGGGGTTGGCACCTGTGCTAGGGACATGGCAGAGACCAGTTGGAGGGTTTCTGACAATGAGTTTCAGATCACCTTCCATTTCAAAGGCAATCCTGTCCATGAGCTGCAACACCTTGCCCTGAGACACTGCATAAAAAAAGCATGAATTGGTTTTGCTGTTCAGGTGATCTTGCATCCCTGATAGAGAACGAAAGAGGAGAGCTGGTGAGTTACAGTGTGCAGGGAGAGACACAAGGGGACCTGGTGTCCCCATTTCCACCCAGAGCCCCTCTCAGCACAGCACAGCTGAGTACAGGGCTTACTGATAGAGTAAGATGAATGGAAGGTACTTTTTTCTCTGAAAGGCAGTGGCTTGTGCTGGGAGCAGGAGGGAGAGGGTCTCTTTCTGCTGGGGGAAGACTCTTAACACCACCAAATCCCTGTCATATGGCCATAGTTCACAGAACCTGCCAGTTAGTTACAGAATTGGGCAAATGGCTCTTCCTTGCTAATGAACAGGCTGAATTTGCCCACTAGCTGATGTGGGGAGAAAAAAGATTAACAAATACCTTGTCCTCTCATAGGTTTACACTGGTCCAAACTGATGCCTGCGCTCAGGTGGCATCTCTTGAGTCCACACACTGATGGGGATAACTGTGGCACAGTGACTCTGTAACTACTGCCTACACACAGGCAGCTGGGACAGGGAGATGTAAAAGCAGGCTCTGCCCCATGGTAGTCACTGGCCGAAACTGAGCCCAGCTAGGCACAGGGGTTGCTGTGCTGCCAGTGTCAGACTGCTGCCATGCCAGTCCTCTTGGATACCAGGGTTCAGACGGGAAAAGCACTGCTTCCTGGCTGAGAGACAGGAAAATTTGGCTAAAAACTGCTGTCACATGAGAAGATTCACCAGGATGAAATGGCAAAGCTTTGTTTTGACTCTGCTGCTGAGCTTACAGGTGACACTGAGGAGAGTTGAACAACCTGGAGACAGAGTGACTCTTTAGGTCTGCCAGAAACAACAGTTTTTGTCTCAGTTTTTCTCTCTGTCTGCCAAACTCCAAAATCAGTTCTTCAGCCAGAAAATATCCAGCCAGGAAAGATGTGAGGTGAGGTGTCTTTTCTCTGCCTGTACATAACCATTGATACTGTTCACCACAGGTTTAGCACTAAACATGGTGTTGTTTTTTCCTCCCTGCCTCTTCTCTGCTTTGTAATCCCCACAACTGGTTCCTGCACTTACCAAGGAGTTGTGTGTCCTCCTAGGACAGACAAGAGATTGGCTTTAAGTAGAGCATCTGTTAGTTATTGTTTACAGTGAAAGTTCCAGCTTTGACCTGAGACCAATTCAATGGCTCTGAGTGTTGGAGAACATTGAATTAACATAAATCTCTCTGTCATTTCCTTGCATTCATCTGCTGTACATGCAGGCTCCAGGCCACAAGCTCCAGTGAAGCCTTCAGAGACAGATGGCAAAGGGAGACATGAAAGACACACACACCCAGTTATGCCAAGCTGCTAAACTTAAAGCTGGTTAGAGCAGTGTGAGATGCCCTGCAGGTAGCAGGATGGTGTCTTTTTCCTAGGACCCTTTTGCTGGATAACAATGAAAGGACAACAGCTGTCAGGGAGGAGGCCTCTTGCTGCCCTGCCTTCACATGTGAAAGCCTTATTTGCTTTGCCAAAACAAATGGTGCCTCTCAACAGCAGAAATACTCATGCCTACAAGTGGCCTGCCTGGCCTCTCACAAGGTATCTGTTGTGGTCACATCCAAAGACCCCGAATCAAGATCGGAGCGAGGCTGTGGTAGATGCTGCAAAGCAAAACACTAGTTCAGGAAGTCCCACACCCTGCCACAATTTCCATGCTGGTGTGGAACAGGACAGGGGTGCCAACAACTGGCTGCAGGTGTGGTCATGGCTAATGGCAACTCAGTCAGCCTGGAAAGCATGTTCTAGGAACAATTCGATACTTCAAAATCAGTCATAAAGGAAACCAAACAAACCCTTGTACGAATAGAGCCAGTTAGCTTTAAAGCTATCCCAGCCAGCTCTCAGTGTCCCTCATGGGCTGATGCAGATTGTCACAGCCTTTGTGGCTCCACTCTGTGTGGTCAGGGTGGCAGAGACTCCTCCTAGCAGCCAGGAGGGCTGTGAGAGCAGGGCAGGTGACACTGCAGAGCAGCCCCATCCTCTGCCAGAGAGCACATGCCTGCTGGTACCTCACAGAGGGCTCCTTATCCTTCGTAACTCTGCCCCTGCCAAAAATTGGGTGGAGGGAGCCTAACCCCACACAGCTGCAAGGCGATTACAACGGGAATGCAAATTAAAGCCACCCATTTATGTAAACTACCTCAAAGTACTGAATACAAAAACAGATGCATAGAAACAGAATTGCAATACCAGTTTCAGGCAGGATCCACTGGAGCACAAGATGAATTATATACATATAGGATTTCAAAGGAGATCATTAGGACAGACTGAGTTCTGCCCACGTCTTAATGACCTGGCTAGATTAGCCTCTCCCTCCTCACTACCTTGTGCTATCTGGCTGGGGATTGACACTGCAGAGATTTTCCCCTTCACTTCAGGCCTTAAAGCGGAGCTTCAGCTTTGGGGAGGGGGCAGGGGCAATGGTGTCCTGCTGCATCCCAAGGAGCTTCCACCACCCTGATGGGAGTTGCTTGTTTGCAGAGACAAACCCTGGGGCCAGTCTCAAAGTAGGAAACAGGCAAAGTGAAAGGAGAGAGAGCCTAGCTGAGTGCACTTGGGGTGGGAAAGGAAGGACAAGGGGGAAGAGTGTGTGAAATGAACCTTTCTCTGGTGTTTCTCAAGCATCAGCAGATGAAAGTGAGAGAAAAGAGAATAAACAAAGGAGAGAAACAATGAAGGAAGAAGTATGATATTAACTGGATGGAGAGTTTAAACCGAAAAAAACCCCATCCAAGAGATGCATGAAGGGCATAGGAGATGCCCCTGCACCTTGCAGATCCTTCCTTACAACAGCTGCTTGCAGTTCTGTGAAAGAAGTGCCTATTGTCCGGTGGGGGAAAGGCTGAGCACGCCTCCTCACAGCCTGCGCAGGGTTTCCCCGCAGGGCGCACTGCCCATCCCTGTGCCGAGCAGCTCTGCCCTTCCGGAGCACAGGTAAATAATCCCACGCGCGCACGCCTTGGGGCGAGTACATTTTTCTTGGGTGAATACAGTTTTTCCAAGTGATTAAGATAGGATAACCAGGAGTAAGAGACCAGATTATACAGCAGAGCTCACACATTTCCATGGAAGGCCAGGAATGCTGTGCCACAGGTAAGCACTGCTGTCACCTCTGTTGTTTTTCAAGACCAGTTTCCAAAGGTAATTTTTGGTTTGTGATAAAGAGCTTTGGAGTCACTCCAGATTTATTCTCTGTAGATCACCTCCATTGACTGTCCCCTTATCAGGGTGGTTGGTGTCCTTATGACCCCAAGCCTGTAGCCCCTGAGGGAGCCCTCCTGCAACCGCAGCAAACACCCCATGAGGTTTCCTATGTCCTGCATGCAGCACAGAGGGTCTGGATGGCTGTGTACAAGAGCCCACCCCAAAACTGTGACTCCTTGCAAAGCAGCAGAGACCTTTGGGTAGGGCAGACCTAGGGCCAATGTTAGCATCACTTAACCCAAGCAGGCAGGTTCACATGAGGCAACCTGACACAATCTGTGTTCTGCCTCTCTCCATGCCAAGAAAAAAGTGCAGCTGTTTGGGTTCCCATGGCATTTATTTTATATCCTTTTATCCTAAGCTCTGTGTTCTTTCATGTAATAAACAAATCACAAGTCTTGTTTTACATATCTTTGCACATGAAATTTCTTTCCAATTCTTCTTATGCTTGTCTAAAAAGTGCCTAGCAAACTGCTGCATTAAACAAAAATTAAGTCAAGGTTGGGGCTCCTGTACCCAGAGCCCTGAGGTTTTATAGAGCTTTCTTTGTGCAGCTTCTATTTCTGTCTGATTAAGCTATCTAATTCTCAGAGGTTAAGCTATCTAAACTGACTGGGTACTGAAGCATTTAAAATGTAAACGCTCTGAGCTTTAATCACAGTCTGCAGACTGCATCTCTCTCTCCATCTGTATATATGTGGAAGCTGTTTCCTTGCAATTTCTTGATGTTACACCTGCATCTAGTATCATCTCACATGCCACAATTAACCAGAGTGTACTGGAGTGAAGGACAAGGTGTCCAGGTGTACGGAAGTGAAGCTAAAGGTGCAGCTACAGCAGCTAAGTTGACCCTGACTCCTCTCTGTGTCCTGCTACCCTCACAGCATCTTCTGTGTTGGTACCCTCACTACTAGCTCGTCCTTGGTCTGGAAACATTGCTGCCAGCATGAAAGTCAGGGACAGGGACAAAGGCAAAGACACAGCTCCCACAGTAATGCACTTCAGACAAGTGAGAGCTGCCAAGCTCTCCTCCCTCACAGTACCTCACTATGATATACAGAAGTCCTTTGATTTTTACATTTGAGAAAAATCCTTACAGAGGGAGTATTTCCAGTCTGGCACGGTGTGCCCTGGGAAAAGAAGACACACTAGAGCTGTTCTGCAGCTCTGGCCCATAGGGGTTATCGGGGAAGAGTGCAGTGAGCCTGATGCAACCCTGCAAATCCCAGCACTAGGCAGCCCAGGGACTTCCCAGGCCACAGGCAGCATCTGCAGCAGCAGCTCTAACAGGCCTCCATAGCCTGCTTTCCCATTAATTTGCCTAATTGCTTTTTGAACCAATGTATAGTTTCAGCACCTGAAGCATCCCATGGCAATGAGTTCCACCAATTAATTATGGTTGGGTGAAAAAAAGACTTCCTTCTCTATGCCTTAAAAAAATATCTGCCTGATGATTTCATTTAACATCCCTCGGCTCTTGCCTTACGAGCAACTGCTGCCATTCCTTCTCTGTTTGTCACGTTGCAGACCTTTCACAGCCTCGAGTCCTCCCTTTTCTAGGCTAAATTCAACTGATTCAATCTCTTTTCATACAGATAGCATTGTGCATCTCTGATCATTCCTGTCATACATCTCTCTGCCTTTTCCCATTCAAGTACAGCCTGATTTTCAAGAGTGCCATACACCCACAATCCCGAGGTTGCTCAGTAGGAACCGAAGGCACTGCGCCCTGCCTTCTTTAAAAAATCGTATGTGCTGCTGTGGGTTGTGCTCCAAAACTGACTGCAGCCCTCTCAGCAGATGTCCTGGAGGCATTCAGCTCTAACCCTGCATTTGGTGGAGGGGTGGTAGCACCATGCCTGGCTCCCAGGGCTTCTGCAGACATCAGCTCCAAAGTGCCAGGCACAGCCATCTCTGGCACTTGCTTCTTGGTGCCTCTGTCACTAAGTCCACAAACAAGAGGTGACTGCCACAACATTTGTATTTGAGATCACAGGGACGATAGAAGTAATGTGTTCATTGAGCAATTGTGTTACCTCAATGAAACATTTATAGGTGCTTGCAATAGAAATATTGCAGATAGGATGAAGAAATTACCTCAGACAGGATCAAATATGCAAAGCTAACTGTAGCTGTGGACTTCTCCCACAAGATAAACAAGTGGCTAAGGCCTCAAGGGAAATAGCAGGAAAGGGGAATCCTGGCAAGTTATTCTTGTGCCGGGTATTTTTTTGCAGGTCTTTAGTAGGAACTGTGTCTGGGAGTCCCAGGATGGCCTCTCCCCTGCCTGCCCTCAGGAGCCCTGCCTGAGGACAATGGTGCTGCACCCCCACTTCCCCAGAGCCCCTCACCCCAAGCCCTGCACACCATGGGCGGAGCAGGCTTGTGCCTACTTTGTGTCAGCAGTTGTTTGGAAACTGAACAGGACAAAAATGCAGGCACAGGTTTTGAAAGGAGAGGGCCAATGTTTACAAGAGCCTGACACTTAAGATGACTTCCTCTTGCTCCTGAGATGCAGAGGTGATTCCAGTGTTCCATCCCCTCCAAGACAACCACAAGGAAGAAAGACAAAATGTGGGGCAGAGAAAAAGCTGTGATTCAAAGCACTATGCCCACCTCTCTGCATCTCTTGGGATAAAAACCCACCAACCACTTCTCCAGGCACAACTCCCAGGGGGCTGCAGTGGGCCAGCTCGGAGATTATCTTTGCCATCTCTTGGCATTTTTCTAGCTCAGCATATAACCCATCTTTCTTTAAGTACTCTGTTTTTCTTAAACAGTGTTGCTATTCCCTTCAAAACATAACTCTGTTTATCCAAAACAAGCAAGGGCTGGTACCATACCATGCCAAATGGCAACCGTGTTGCTGCTGGGTGGCGCTTGACAGTGCTGAGCTGCAGGTGACAACTCCTTTTTCCACTCAGTGAAACAGGCAAGGATGTGCCTGTAATAAACCACCACTTATCTATTGAGACAGAGATTTTTTTCTTTGGTTGCCAGCATGGATTATAGTCTGAGTATTCCTTTTCTTTATCAGAAAGCATTTACAGACATTTCCACCATTCCTTCTCTAAAGTTATTCTGCGAAAGATGAGCAAAACAATTACATTGACGGCTTAGCAGGAGTGAGACAGCTCTTCTTTTAAACAGGGGATTTTGATTGCACCCTGTTACTTCATCTCTTTAGAATATTCACTAGACAAAGTAATTTTCCTGTCTGTGAACAGTGCTAAGCTGTCAGACTCCTTTTCTCTGAGCAAAAGGTAGTGCAGCATCTTCTCCCCACACAAGTGCTTTTTTTGGAAAACAAAAAAAGGAAAAACACCCCCACTTCCCCAGTGGTCACTTCAAGGCAAGAAGAAAACTGTTTCTGATCATGTAAAGCCTCAGCACTCAGCAATCCCTATTAGCAGGATTGCCACCCCAGGAGAGCCAGCCCCACTTGGGAGCATAACATCAGGAGGCTCATTCAGCAGCTAAAATAACTCACCCTGCAAACATTCTTGCATTTAGTTTTAAACAGCAGTGGGGCTGAAATTCAGCCTCAAACAGGATGGGGGGATGTGGAGGGTGAAGGATTGGGGCAGGGCAAAAAGAGATTACCCAGAGCCCTCCCTTGCAACCAGCACAGACACTGCTCATGTTGTTTGGTTAATGGGGGAAACAATGTCCTCTTTCAGGGGCTGCAGGTGGCTCGGGGCATTGCAGAAAAGGGACATTATGGCTTTCTATGATAGCGTGGTTGAAAGGTTTGGAGCCTATGTACAAAAAAGCCTTTGCTGAGGGTATTGCTGCTGCATCAAGTATCAATGAAAGCTGCATCTCTTGCTGTTATGAATCCAATCACCACAGAAAATGAATGGGAAGCATTAAGAGTAGCAAAATAGTATTTCAAGCTGCAATGAACAGCATCTAATTCATCAGTGAGTAGGAGGCCTGGGTCAGTGAAAGAATAGCTCTGATTGAAAGAAATATGGAAGAGCCTTGAGCAGTCTGCAGGAGCAGATGTGCGAAAGAAGTAACCAAAACTACAGGCACTTCTGAGGTCTTGTGTGGAGCCAGCTCTGAGCAAGACACTCTGGCTGGGCATAGGGTCTGCAGATCCCCACATGAACCAGTTTACAGGGCCTTTAACATCACCACTCCCTTGTCCTTGGAAATAAGCTTCTCTAAAGAAGGAAAACAACCTGTATGTGCACCAGCATTTTAGCCCAGCAGTTTACCTCCAAATGCCATGGTCAATCTTTCAGAAGCCAAACTGGCATGAAAAACATGAAGGTATTATCAGCAGGTTAACAGTTAAGCAAAGTAAGGGTAGGTAGTGAAGCCAGAAGCAGAACTTGGATGTCTCGATTTCCCATCCCTAATCCTGACCCTGCTCCTCCACCAGCCCCTGTTCATTTCTAGGATGCTGCAGTGATGAGGGCTGCAAAACCCAAAAGCAAGCCCTGCTTTTTCTCCAGCACCACAGCAGGACAGCCCAGCCTCAGGCTGTTATTGGTGGGTGCCAGGGACCCCTTGTAGGACCAAACACCTGCTTGCCAGCAGCCTCAGCCCAACCTGCCCCCTTGCCAGGCCTCAGCAGGCTCTGTGCAGTCTTTTCCTAGGTGAGTGGGATGCACCCACTGCTGGTGAGACCCTGCTGATGGCACCCTGCCCACACCTACTGCAAACTAAAGGGAGGCCAGAAAGGCCATGTTCTTGGCAGGGAGTTAACAGGGACTTGAGCTCTTGGCCCAACGGCTGCTAGTCCCTGAAATGCTGGGATGCCATGGGGCTGAACCAATGCCAGGACATGGCCCTCCAGTTTTGCACTGCTTTGGTCTGCACACAGGACTTCTACCCAGAGATTGCTCTGGCTGACCTCTCTGTAGCAGATGCTGTCTTCAAAGAGCAGTGACACAGGCATGGCAAGACAGCTGATAAGGTTTGATGGCTCTTTATTTAGGGGAAATCCTCCTGATGATTGCCCAGGGCAAATAAGACTCAGAGGCTTGAATTCCCAGAGGAGGCATTGATGCACCAGATCAAAGCCTGCTCCCCAGCTGTCACCGCAGAGGCATCACCTCCAGCCATAACAGGAGGTTATAAAAACAAGGTCTCTCCCTGACACATCCCAGGCTGCTCAAGGAAACCGGCTCCAAAGAGAGGAAGGTGAGAGAGTCCTGGCTCAAGTGCACTGTGGCCTTTGAGTGCAAGGGGCAGGCTCCCAGAAACGCTGTGAGACGGGGGTTCCAGCCCCAGGGATGCACCAGAGCCATGCGGGAGCTGGGGCAGGGCAGTATGTGTTGTTTGGCTCTGCCTATTCCTTGCATTAACTCCTGTAGGCAGGGATGCATCTGTTTGCTTTCACTGGTCACTCTCACACAAAGGAACTTAAATCCAGAGCACTGTGAGACTCGAGTTATTAGAAGTTCTGGGACATAGTTTTTAAACCAACAGGGGCATGGGGTCTTGCTGCTGGCAGGGCAATTTCTCTCAGGTAGAGGCTTTCCAAAAAGCCTTGCCACTGCTGACACCTCATAAAGAGCCTGAGCGCAAGTGGGCACAGGCTACATGAGCCCACTTGTTGTTACAGACACAGGATCGTCTTGCAGGGCACTGTGTGTTCTCACGACGGCGGCTGCCTGGTGGGGTGGGCTGCTGGCGCTGCTGGCACAGATCATGCCAAGCCAGTGTTAGGAACAGCTGGCAGCCCTGTGGAAAACTTGCCTAGTGCAGAAAAGGCCAAAGAGTTGTGTTAGTTGACATTGCTTTAATAATTTAAATCGCATTTTATAGCTGTTGAAGTTACAACTCCTTCAAGGTACTTCAACATGAAAGACAGCAAGGTCCCTGCCTCGGAGACCTTACAGTCTAGTACAGACAGGTAAACATAACAAGTAGAAACATTAAACTTTAGGTAGGGAGTGGGGACAGGTTGAGGGAGTATGTACAGAAATTATCTTTGGCACATCAAAGAGCTGGAAGAAGTCCATCAGAGGAACCTTTAGGCTATTTATGTATTTCAGGTAGCAAGATAAAATCATGAATAATGAGTTCCTGCAACCTTTTTGCAGAACCAGGACTGAAGCAAGGCTTACAGAGACACTTCCCTGCAAACATATGGAAGAGGAACACTGAATCCTCCCCAGATTTATTTTACATTGCTGTCTTTTACCCAGTAAGGAGAAAAGAAGTAACAGGCAGCACAAGCATACCAGCATCCTTCCAGGTGTAGGTCCCTGTCTGTGGCTATATGATCACATTGTTTATTAGCCCAGCAACACCCTTAGCATCTTTTTCGTTTTTTCTTTCTTTTCACCACAAAAAGTCTTTCTGAACTCCCCAGCTACCTACCTCTCTAAAACACCCTATTTTGAAGCTAAAGTTCCCCCTCTTCAATCCTACCCTCCCTTACCATACCCAATCCATGCTGTCTTCACTGAATCATTGCTGAAAGAAGGAAGTTACACATCAAAGAGTGGAACAAGACCCAGCTTCAACAGAGCTCACTGTCACCTCAGCTCCTGCAGCTGGACAGTCAGCACAGAGGCCAACCCACCCGCACCTGCCAGCACAGCTTCTCTGGATAGGGCAAAGGACTCAGACTCTTGCCTTCCAGGCTTTCAAAATTCCAAAATATTGCAGAAACACACCAGAATTTCCTGGGTGGAACAAAAAGGCAGATAACCCACTCATGCTACACTGTCAGGCAGTGGGAGACTCAGGCCTCCAAGCACCAGAGACAGCTTGGGCACAGACTAGGAGGTGTTTCTAGATTTATTCTCATTTGCGAGGGCTCCCTTGAGCAGACACAGGACATTAACTCCTTCCATTTCCATGCAAAAATGGATCACCCAAAAACTGACAAACATATGTACCAGCACTGTAGCTGTTCCACTGCTAAACAGATCAAGCCAAGACATTTGATCAAATCAGAGGGGAAACCTTTGGGTCCAGAGCTGGAGACCCTTTTCACCAGGCTGATGCAGTTCTGCCAGCCAAAGCCCCACAGCCATGGTGTGGAGTGCAGGAACAGAAAAAAAGCAGCTCCTGCCCACCCTGCAGCTCCCAACTCCTGTGCTATCTGTCTCTCCCTACCAGCCCCAGCACCACAGCAAAGAGCTGAGTAAAAAAAGTGTTAACTTTTTTTTTTAAGGTGTTAAAAAAAAAAAAGTGTTTAAAAAGAAGTCTTTTAAGAAAGTGTTAAGCAACTGAAAAACAACCTGGTGAAAAGCATTATTTCTCAGACAGATAAATCCAGTTCATCCTGTAACAGCTCTTGTGAGCAACTTGTCAGGCTCCATTCTTAATCAGCCCCTGGGCAATTGAGTTAGGACTCTTCTACTTGGTGGCAAATAATTGCAAGAGATTGTCACCATTTGGGGTTTTTTTTCTCTTGCTGTTTGTTTTCTCTTGCCCAGTTCATTGGTCACCATCTCACCTGTGGTTGCTGTGAGTCAAGGAGCTTGGTAGCATCATGGTATTTTTGGCTGGAGAAGGCTCTTCCCAGATAACTGCTTCCCCACAGCCTGACCTCAGGGCACACAGAGAGATGTAGGCAGAGCCATGCAACCCAACAGAATCCAGCCACGATAAGGCTGGGGTGGTGAAGGGGCAGACGGGGAGTTTGCCTTTGCATGGCTGGGGGCACACAGGGCTAGTGAGAGGCTGCCTCTGCCTTAGCCACCTGATAAACTCTGAGATAACTGTCAGATTTCTTTTTCCGTCCTTTCTCCACTTGTGCTCCCTTCAGTCAGCACTGCCAGAGACCTGCTCTCCTGAATCAGCCAGATGGGACCTCCCTGCCCTTGCAGCTCTCCTGACACCTCTCCCCACCATGGTACCACCCATGGGTTACACAAGCCAGGATACACCTCCCTCCCCATCCCTCCCCCTCACCTACAGCAAACACCCCCTTGTTTCCCTTCTGTTTTGACGACTTACTGAACTGCTGTGCAAAGCAGAGGCAGATCTCCAACACCTCCTCCCCAGGCATATGGGTAACAGAGACAGCAGCAGGGACAAGGCACAGCCTCCTCAACCCCTGCGAGCAGCTGCTGCCATGTACAGAGGACATAAGGATTACCAGACACAAAGTACTCCACAGTATATCTCACAAGGAGTTACAAAAGGCTTTTAAGTTACCAAATGTTCTCTTTCCCACTTATTTGGCAGTGGACACTATAAACCCATGGTACACTGTAGACTGCAGCTCTCTGAGGATGGGGTCATCTGCTTGCCCTGCTGGGCACAGAGCCCAGCACTTTACGCACAGCCATCTCCATCCCTTCCAGGCTCCTCTGCTAATTAAAAAAAAATTAAAAAGCACCATATAAGTGAGAGGAATCACCAGCCTCTTAAAGGCAAAGTAAACAATCAGAGAGAAGAAGTTTGTAAAGTGGGTTGGCCAAGAGAAAAGGATGTTTGTTGCACAAATAAAGTGAATGGGAGCAAGACTTTCCAGCCTGACTGGTGAAGAGATCTGTAAATCAAGACTGGAGCTCCTAGCCACGTATATGAATCAATTAAAGCACTCAATGAATCATTTATTTTCAACATAGGCAATCAGAAACAATGGTTTGATGTTCAATTGATTTCTCATTTGTCTTGCTCCCCTGAGTAACGAACAACTCACCCCTTACATGGTGCATGCCTCAACCCGACTGCTCCTGGAGCAGCTCCTTCTTCAAGGAATCACACCGGGCACCTGCTCCTGCCTGCTGACATTTCGTACCTCTTGGTCACTACCTGCTGATGCTTTTGGCTCCGCTTGTCTCACTCATCTCATCCCCTATGCTCTTCCCACTGTGTTCCTCCTTCTTTCTCTCTTATAAAAATTTCCAACATGTGGCAGTAGAGCCAGATTCTTCACTAGGAAGCATCAGGACTCTACTTCTCAAAAGCTCAGAATATCAAAAACTACCAGAAAAGCAGCACAGCTCTGTGATGTAAAACAGTCTAAAGAAAGGAGGGAGTCTTCAGGATATTTTCTATTAGATACCATATCCATACACATTTCCTTCACCCAAAGTGCCTTTACATAAAGTAGTCTGTGTAGACCTCTACCTCGTATTTTGGATGCCTCATGGTACATTTCACTAGTTAGACCCAGGCGCATACCAAAAGGCAGCCCTCGGTTCACATGCTGGGCTGTGCTGCAGTCTCAAGCGATTAGGACATCATCCAGCAGTGAGGAATCCTGCAGTCGCACAGTTAGCTTCAGGGTGTGCCATTCACATGGCCCCAGTTGGCCATCCTGAAACAAGACAGCTTGGCTGTGGCTGTTGACTATTCCTAGCGGATACAAGGCACCTCTGGGACCGGGCCAAGAGGAACACAAGCATAATCCTATTATGACAAATAAACTGATAAAAGACAGAGGAGAAAAAAATATTGGGACACACTGAGCTTTCTCATCCATGAAGACAAGGTGCCTGCATCCAGCTTGCCGAGCTGAGCACTGATTTGGTGGCACTGGGAATAAGTTTCCTGGGGGGTCCAAGGCCCCCACCATGCTCACCCATGTGCTCCTCTGTGGGGAAGGTGGAAGGCAGAGGTGGGAGCTACACTGCCTCCTACGCCTGGCAGGACTGTGGCCTCGGCTTCATCACTGCTGAATATCAGGGATATATGACCTGTGCTTCACCTCTGTTGGCCTACAGTCACCCTGGGAGCATCCCCTCGCCAAAGGATCTGCTCCCCGGCATGAGGCTCTGGGGCTCCTTTTCCCCTCCAGCAAGCCAGGCAACCGACCAAGAGATCTTGCTTCTTTGGCTTTCCCCAGCCCTGTGTAGCTCTTCAAAAATAATTTTTGGCCATATTTGTGCATAAAGCAGGCCTGAGAGAGCTGCAGGATCATAAACAACTTGTTTCCTCTGTGCTCAGAACATTTCCAAACACTTTGGCTTTTCAGCCACTTCAGTGGAGAACATCTCAAGCCCCCTCTTCCATTTATAGCCACAATTCAAAGATTTTAGCTCCTTTGCCGACGTCCTCATCTCTAAAGCTTTCAGAGAGCGAGGACCACCTTGGGGAACCAGCTGCCAGTGCCACCCTTCCAGCCCCTGAAGGAGTGAGGTGTGCAAAGCAGCAACTACCCCACACCCCTTCTCATGGACACACTATGACTTTTTAAAGCAGGCTCAACAGAAAAATAACAGAATTTTTAAGATTACCCAACATGCTGCAGGGAAAGCTGTTGAGACACCTCTCCCAAAGTGCAAGCCTTGTGTCATTTGCTGCACTTGGGCAGCATCACGCACACTGTGGTTATGACTCAAACGAGCGAGCACAGCAGCTAAGGAAAGTCCTTTCAAAAGGTTCCAGATTCACCTCCACGGAGCAAGCACGTTCGGAGTTCACCAAGCCTGAATTTGATGTTAGCTGCCTGATGTCATCACAATTGCAGCTCGCTTCCTTAAAACCCTGCAAGCCAGAACAGAGCTGATATTCACAGAGGCCGTGCAAGTCGTGCCCTTGGTGCCCCAGCTCTGGCTCGGGCCATGCCCAGATGCACCCTTCCCCAGCAAAGTAGCTCTCCTGGGAAAGGTAAAGAGCCTTTTACCTGATAGCTTCCATCTTACCTACAAAATCATTAGAGAGCTTCCCAGGTCACGCAGTGCATCCCATAGGCTTCTTTGTTCCAGTTTAGCAGCTCATCCCTTTTACTAACTAAGCAATCAGGCTGCCGTGAGATCGATCAATAAATGTTGAAACCAGAAGCTGAACAGAAGAGGAAAACAGCAGGCCAATTTTCACAAGTATTTCAGGTGTGGTGCTTGATACCATTGGACCAACCTGCTGCTGAGAGCCACCATATTCATCCTCATTTGAGATTTTCACAAGGCTTTTCTGTGATGCAAGACAACATCAGGCCTGGGGAAGGGAAAATTAATGGATGTGAGCTGGGTGGTGCTGTTTGATGGTCTACAGTGAGGAAGTCCCTTCTGGGATCATTTTCTTCAGTCCTATCAGTGCTTACCCCAATGATTTCATTATCTCACCCGTGCTGTTACATGTGGTTAGCCACCAACATACACCTAACAGAGTCAAGGAATGGAAAGCAGCTGCCAAAATATTACTTTGGGGATTGTCAGCACTATCCAATTAGCACCAACACGTGTGGATGCCTTGCCCAGGAAGAGGGACGATGGCCAACACTCAAAGTTCAAAGAATGAATATGTGCAGGAGTTGAGCCCTGCTGACTGCTCCTCACTGCAGCCCACTGGCTTCCCATGCCTGCTTTGGAGCCAGCAGATATGGCACCTGGAAACTCCAGGGATCTCTGGGAATAAATTTCCTCCACCTTCTCCTGAGATATGAACTGCAGCTGACAGCAATTGAGGCAAAAAACAGCTTTGAGCTGCTTCATTGTCATAGATGCAAATTCCAACTTCATCAAATCCACCCCCCCAACTTTTCTTAACCAGAAAAAGGAGTTGATTTTTAATTTTTGTAAAATTATCTGCCTTGTACAATTTCAAGATGATTTTTAAAAGTCTATGAATTTTCTGCATTGGTTTTGATTTTAGAAGTCCACATATATTAAAATAACTGGCATTTTTCATAGCAATTAAAGATTTGTCTCACCAGAAGGAGCACAAGGTTATTATTTTTTATATTTGAAATCAGAAAAGACCACTTGATGGCTGCTCAGAAATCAGCAAGTTCCTAGAAATAACAACAAATCCAATAGAAATGGAAAACTGCCACAAATTAATTTTTTACAAGAGACAAAAGCACTTTATTTCAGCTGGAGAAAAACTTGAGTAAATCCTTTAGCTGGGTTTGGCAAGTGAGTTTGAACCGGAATCGCAGTAACTCAGCTCCTTGGGCTGGACACAGTGTGCAAAGATTACATCATCAGACTTCACGTTGTGATCACTCGAAACAGGCAACAGGCACTTGGAGAATCATAAAAGGAGACAAAAACAGTCAATGCAAAGAGAGTTGCTTAAAGCTAAGTCCTTTGTAGACCCTGTGCCATATCATTCCTCCTGGCCTTACAAGTTTTGTTATGAAAGCCACCTCAGGTTAATTCTTTGTATATTGCAGTATCTTCCTTCCTTCCTTCCTTCCTTCCTTCCTTCCCTGCGAGAAGGATCTTTGCCCTGTTTGGTCCTGTAACGCTGAATCACATGCCCGATTAGGTCACCTGAAAGCTCTTTGCTGGGATGCCATGTTCCTGGCTCCAGGAACAGAGCTCCACGTGACTTTATCCTTATTCCACTCAGCAGGCAATGAGATCATCCTTCTGGTGGCCCAGGAATTGCTGCAAGTCCTCTCAGGCTGCAGTGACTCATGGGGAGGCTGCTGGAGGTGGCTTTGGTGGAGCATGGCACCCGTGACTCACCGCAGCGCTGGATAAACACCCGTGCTGGCAGGGCGCTGCCGCCGGCTGCAGCAGGGCTGGTCCCCAGCAGCAATCGCAGAGTCCTTCGTCCCTCCACCCCACTCCAGCTCCAGAGGGTGCAACTCCTCTGGTTGCCATAGCACGGGACTCTGCAATAACATCAATAAAGGAGAATGACCCGAGATGAGGCCACCTGTTTTATAGTCACCTTGAGGCACTGCAGCAAACGTGTCAAGCTCAACTGAGAGACGTTTCACTTCCACAGCACAGGGACCAGGGGCAATGAGGGAGTAGCACAGATCATGTCTGCTCAAAAAAAGGTGAAAAGACTGGGGGGAAAAGGAAAAGAAAGGAAAAAAAGTCCCCTCTTTTAAAATGCACCCTTAAAATAGAGAAAATGGTCAACCACCAAAAAATGGTCAAGTGATAAGGAAGTGGCATAGCTGCCATTTAATCTGTAGGACAGCTCAAGGTTTCTCATCAGCTTTAGTGGAAGGGAAGGAGGGAAGGAAACCCAGGAGAAGAGGGGACAGAGTTCCCTTTTAAAAGGATATCAGTAAATGAATCATTAGACATTATCACCGTCTCCTTAATTACGGAATGCTCAATACAGTCACGAGGGGAAGGGAGAGAGCTTTACTGAAAAACACGTATTCCTCACTTACAGACAGGAGGACCAGGCCAAAGAGCTGCAGGCCAGCTGCAGAAGACAACAGAAGGGAAAGTCATAGGGTTTATCAGCATCCACATTGTCCAAACCAGGGAGAAAGGAACAGCAAGTACAACAGGACTGGCCAAAGATGACCCTGGTGATTTCCAGCAGCATGAGGACTCTAACCGGCCAGGTAGTGGCTGCCTGGTTAAATAACCTTTTAAACACTACCATCACATAGTCCTGAAACAAGTCCCTTTTGTCAGGCCCATTTTTAATGTAACAGAGACTGAACTTGGGTTACCTAGGGTGGTTTTAAAACCACTGCAGGAAAGAGTGATCACAGATCCAGCCTCCCAGAACGTCCACTTAACTTTGCTGTCAAATTTAACTCTGCTGAACAGGTTTCTAAATTGTTCCTGTGGGTCTCCCCAAGGCCAGCGGGCAGGCAGCACCCTGCCAGCCAGAGCTGCTATCCCATGGCAGCCTCTGACTGCATGGAGCTGAGGGGGGACCAGCCTGGGGCCAAGGGCAGCAGCAATGCCCCCAATGCCAAAAGCCACCATGGCCCGCTGAGAACAAGGTTCCCCCCTCTCAGCTTGGCAGTGGGAGCACACTGGGACTCCATTTCCCAAGTGTTTCCACACCCCGTGCTGTCCCTGGAGCACGGGCTGGCCCCAGAGCTGCTGTGGATCCTCAGCGGGGGAAATCACAACTCCTTTCCTGCAAAGGCTTAATCAAGCAGAAATATGATAATAAGAGCTTGCCAGTTTGGCACACAGCATTGTAACAGATCCAGTTACCAGCAATTAGACACTCCACCCCGATTAATTTGTGCTAGAAATCCTATGACAGTTTTAAACACAGAGCGTGATTATGTGTTCAAACTATTTACCAAAGGTTGGGGTGATTTCTCTGTCATTTAAAATGTTGTATATTAAGGCTGGACATTTTATTCAGAGATATTTACTGTACTTTAAATGAGACTTATTCAGAGAAGTACTTTCATTAAACAAGAGTTTAAACTCAGTCATACAATGGACCTCTGTGATTAGTCATGGACCCCACTGCCAATTCATGCTGAATTTTCAAGCTATACATTCTTGCAAATCTCTGCTTTATGGTCTTTTCTTGTATTGTTGGTTGCTTCTACAACTACAAAATGCCTCCTGCTGCATTTCCATATGCCCTTCTCCCATGTGTTGCTTATGCCACATTTCACATTATTTCAGATACTGTCTTTGTGCAGGGTTAGGGACACCACAACCTCTGGGACCCCATGGCTACAGGGCTGTGCCAAGTGGCCTTGCTCCTCTGCTTGTTGCACAGATGAGGCATAGACCGAGATTTCAGGGATATTCCTCACAATTGTTTAAAGAGGTCCCCTTGCTAGCACTCCACTCACAGCCTCTGTGCCATATCTTCAACTGGCAAATAATCTGTAAATTGTTTTGCAGGGTCTGGTTTGGTGGTTATTTCGTTTAGTAGGTCCAGGTAGTCAGTGAAAATTGGTTACATTCCTACTGCAAGGTACACACAGAGAGGGCAGGGGTGAAGATTTGACTTGTGCGATTCATATTCTCCCTACTGCCATCTCCTTTGCTGCCTTACTCCGTATGAGGTCCCTCAGAGCATGAACTCTGATCTGGGACCATCTCCACTGGGGTATGAACCAGTCTCATATTTTTTAGATGCCACTAAAAGCACCGTCAGGAGCTGCCAGCCCATGCTCCATCCAGTTGAGTTTCATGTCTCTGCCAACAGACTGCATCAAATCCACCACAACAACTCGGGCAGTATTTTGCAGCACTGTAGAAATATTTGCTAGATTTCCAGGCTTCCTGGTTAGCTGCTGTTTTGCACTCTCCATACGAGTATTTGTACTACTTGGGATGACCACAGCAGCTCTACTAAGTGTGAGGGTACTGGTTTCATTCATAAAGCCACACTGCAAGAAAAAACAAGCATCAGAAGTATCACATTTGTCAGAAGACTTGCTGCTTAACACTATATGCATAAAGAAGTATCACATCCTGCAGGACACAACTTAGTCACTGGGAACATTTACTGTAACTTACTATTCTATTTGGCACTTTATTCCTTTAAGAAGAGGATAAGCAAACGTTTGCCAGGAAGGGTTGAGCTGCTGAGCTCACAAGCATCATTCCTCAGTGTCCCAGAGACTGATTATGGAGCTGCCAGCATCTGTCCACATTCACCTGTGCTCAGGTTAACAGTGCTAGACCGAGTCTCAGCCTGGCTAGCCTGGCTCACCTCTCCTCCTCTTTCTTCATCCAAACTGCAAATGTCCACTGTTCCCACAAGCCTTTGCAATTTTCAGTGTTCTTTTTTTTCCTCTGGTGTCCCTTAAGCCACAAACTTCTTTCTTTCTTGCATTTAGTAGGTTCCCTGCTGCTTTTGAGTTTTCTCTCACATTTCTTGCCAAGCTCCTGTCCTTACTTGCTTTACTGACTTCACATCACCATCAGCCATCTCAGGCTAGCATTAAAAATTGCAATATATTCCTTGAACTAGGTGACAAACAGCTTTCAAGCCATAGCCTACAGAAGACCAGCATTTTCCTTAGGGTTTTCCCATCTTCAGAACCCTTGTTTCAGTAGCAAAATCGTACTCCTCCCTCTTATAACTACTTTGTGCTAAGAACAACACCCTATGGCCCTCAGCAAAGTGACCTATGTGTGAAGTTAGCTTTTCTTGGAGCAGGAGGCTGGGCTGGGCGACCTCTGCAGATGCCTTCTCAGCTCAATTATTCAATTGCTTAGGCTATTACCTCCTGGGAGGAAAGACTGTCTTAAACAGGATTCCGTTCTTTTTAGAAAGAACACGTGTGAGCACCAAGTACTTGCAGCATTAAGCAGTGCTTATTGTATGAATACATTATGCACGTGTTCCAAGTGCTCTCCCTTTCACATAGTGATTAGTTACTTTCAGCAGAAGGAAAAATGAGTATACATTCCTCAAGAGCCATCTTTGGGCTTTCAGGTGCTCTTATAAAAACATTGTTGTCCTTACGCTATCAAAGAAACCCAAAATATACTGGAGCCTTAGTCCATACCATGAAAAGCTATGTGCAAATTTAATAAACAGTAATACCATTATTTTGCTCTGGTGCACAGGGAAGCAGCACCAAACTGACAGCACAGATGTATTTGCTTGTGGTACCAAGACTATGGGTGGGGTTAGAAATCACTTCACCAAATGGCTTTTGAAGCTGTCGTCGACAGTCTTTCATTAGGGCTTTTTAGACACCGCAAAGCTAAATTAGTCACACCTTTATTTGAACAGACTTTCCTCACCCACCTCTGCAAAATCACCCCATGTGCTCAGATTCTCAGCTCCATCACAAGCTGCTCAGCGTAGGGGGAGAGCGACGGTCACATAGAAAAGACACAAAGATGCACTCCTCGGTAACGGCCTCCCCCAGCGACTCGCTCGCAGTGACAAGGCAAAGCTGCAAAATACAGACGTGCAAGCCTTAAAAGCCTGACTTCATTTTGTTCCCCTATTCCCACACCTTACTGGAAGCTAGCAGCAAAAAGTCTCAGTTTGCAGATTTTGCAGACAAACGTTTGGGAAGGACTCACATTGGCAGAAAGAAGAAAGCGATGGAGCAAAACAGCCACTGGAATAAAGAAAGGGAGAGAAAGCAGGATGAAGCAAATGGAAGAGTACAGAAAGCCTGCCACGTGAAAATAAGATAAAGAGAGGGATGAGTTATTAGCGGATGATGGAAAATTTAAGAGGAAGATGGAAGATTATAATACAGGAAACAGAAGTGGGAGGAAGCAGTCATGGGACATATAGGGGCAAATACAGCTGTAAAAGGGTGGGGAAAAAAATCAAAACCACATTTACACCCATTTTTCTTCCTAACAACAGGGATTAAAGATTTGCATAGGGAATACGTCTGAATCAGCTTAAAATACTGCATGAGAAACAGCAGAAACCAAAACATGAAGTTAGCAACGTGTCCTGTTTTCAGCCCCAGAACTCAAGTGACTCCAGCAGCTCTCAGGCAATTGCTTTCTGCAGTGATTCAGTGGAGTCAGACACAGGGGAGCTCTGGTTTCTCCTGGAGACTGTGGTTTAAACCTGGAGTTGCCAGAAACAGCAGACAGAAAGGGACCTGTATGGGTTCTGAACACTTGTTTCCACTTGTGCCTATTTGTTGTTGTCACTTTCTTCCTTAAGCACTTTCCCCTACAAAGCGCTCCAGTTACTGGGCTTTGGTAATTCCTAACACCAACTGAGCACATATCCACCTTGGATATATATTTCGTTTCTTCCCACAACTTGTGCTAGCCCACCTAAAAAATGTAAAATCTTAATCTTTTGAAGAAACTACCAAAAGTGCACATAGAGAGTCAATCAATCTGTTTCCCCAAACCTACAGAAAAGGACCATGAGGAGCAAGCACCAGGGAAGTGAAGGTGACAGTATGTTTGCATCCTTCAGCCCTGCTTTACTGCTCTCGAAGGTCACATTTTTACTTCTAATGACAATGAAATGGAAGAGTAAAGGGAAATAAAACTAATTGTAAACAAATATTTCGAAGTGGAATCAAATATTTTCTATCCAGCTCTTCTTGGGTGCCCAAATGAACATTGTCTGGGTTCAGTTGCTAGGGTTTGTTTTCAGAGCAAAGAGGAAGCAATCACTGGGATGTGCTCTGGAGCTAAACAGAGTTCTTGGTTTCAGGCATATTTTGCTGCTGGATCACTGCAGACACTGAAAATATCTGCTGCCCCTGTGCAACAGAGAGTTATTTGAAGCTAACAGCTCTATTTATGAGTCAAAGTGTTATTGTTTAAAAAAGACAAAAACCAAAGTAGGTAGAGTTCATATCTTTGCTCCACTTGACCTGCGAGGAAGCATCAAAGTTTCTTGCCTTTTTTCCCCTCCTCTTCCCAACAAATAAGGATAGAGTAGGACAAACAAGGAGCTATTGTTCAGACCTGATCAAAAGCAGAAGAGGCACATCTCTGTTCAAAGGGAGTCTGTCTGCTTCAGATGGTGTGAACAGTCTCAGAAACTCGTGTAACTCTCTCCCCTCCATGCAGACAAGGCCACCCTTGCTCAGCATTTGCTCAGCCACTGCCAATCTCACCCTGAACACCACCACTACAGTCAACATGCTCTATCCCCAGTGTTTCAATGCTGAAAGTAAGGACATCAACAGCTGGAGACTGAGGATTTTTGTTTTCTCTTTTATTTTTTAAGCAGAGCAAGTTGCTAGCTGAGGCACTCAATGCCTATCCTGTAACCTCAGCCTTCAGGCTGAAAAGGCATGGAAGCCAATTATATGGCAAGGAACAACCACTGGCTTGAAACAATTTTCTCTGAGTGCAAGTAGTTGATGCTGGTGGTGCCGATCACACACCTTGCAACAAGTACCTT
Source organism: Aleadryas rufinucha (assembly GCA_013397815.1). Lineage (NCBI taxonomy): Eukaryota > Metazoa > Chordata > Aves > Passeriformes > Aleadryas > Aleadryas rufinucha. Next base: position 40,865 of record VZTH01004235.1, on the reverse strand, counting down.
CGCACGTCCTTCGCCTCAGTGTCACTCTCTTTTAGAGTTGCACGGATATTTGCTCAGCTGCCAGTTTTAACGGCATACAAGATTTCCAGAATGCATCCTTCAACCAGGAGAACACGACAGAGTTTTTAATATCAGCTTACAAGTAATAAAAAAGTAACGTATTTTTGGCTATTTAGATAGTGACGTGGCTAAAACAAACCCCTTTGTTTCCAGCAGCTGTTAACAATACCTGTAGGGAGCTGTTCCCAAGGCAGTTATCTCTGGCACTGGCCACAGTAGGATGTAAACAGCATGTATCAAGTTAATGGAAAACATTGTGCAGCCAAATCTGAAAGGAACAGTGTTTAGCTGGGCCTCTCTCACAGGGATTACGTTCTCACACGCAGCAGCAGGCAGGACTTGCCGGGGGTGGGCAGCCGGGGCTCTGGGCAGTGCTGGCGGAGCAGCGCAGCCGAGCCGGAGGCACAGAGCCCAGGAGGATGTGCAGTGACAGCCCCGGGGTGGGAGCTCAGGGTCAGCACCCAGAGAACGCCTCCAGCACGGAGCTGGCTCGGGAAGGGTTAGGCTGGAGGCAACATGTGGCTGTCTGCATCTGTCCACACAGATGGGCCCTAAGATTGGAAAGATACCGATGGGTTATTTTGAATGACATAGTCCGGGCTTGTACACTGTGGGAGGTGTGATGGGAACCCTTTCTGTCTTTCTTGATAATTTAATGAGCTGTTGTAATGAGGGATGCACTGAGCCCCTCATTTGTATGCAGTTCCCACATGAGATGTGAATATTAAATTCCTCCAAGTATGAATCAGCACCTCTTACTCCCACAGCTTCCCCCTATCTCTCAATCTTCACCAGCTCCACAGCTCCAGATTGCCCTCACGGTCCCTCACTTCACTATCACCTCAGTAGTGACCAGAGGACATTGATGCACCCTGGTCACAGTCAGAGGCATCAGCCATTCAGTAGAACAAAGCTGAAGAAAAGGCCTCAGTTCTTTCGTGAAAGCCAGCTGCAACCAGGCGAGTGCTGTGCCCTGCTAGCCTTTGCAAAAATTGTGTGACATGGGAAATTTAACCTACAGGGCATTGCTGTCTCTGACACCTGGTAGTTTAAATAATGAATTGGTAATTATAAACCCTTTTGACACAAAAATGAAGTTTAAAAAAACATAAACTTTTGAGACACACCTTTTGATGGTGAAGGGCTTTCCCACGTAGATTCCACCAGCAGCCATCACTCAGCACTGGCAGACGGCAGGTGCTTGCCACTCCACATGGGGAGAGACACTCACCAAACTAGAAAAGTCAGGAGCTAAACAAGTTTGCAAAAAGCAGCAATTCCAGTCCAGAAATCATTTCCATAGCAGAGAGGAGGAAGTGCTCCCTGAGGACAAGGAGGCTGGCTGGATTTCGCTTTTTTTCTGCTGAATAGAAGTTCTTTTGTATGCGGCAAAGAAGGAAAAATAATGGGGGAATGGGACAAAATTGAAAAATTCACAATTGTAATGCAAAAGTCACCACCTGCTCCTGCAAAACAGGCTGTTCTGTATTTCCACAGTCCTGGGAGTTGTAGACCAGAATTTCTCAATAAAGTGTGCTAAGCTCAAAGGCATGAAGATAGCGACAGATCCAGACTTGTTAGTGCCATGAACATTTGTCTTGGCCGCAACATTCAACGTGTACACAAAGTGCTGTGTCTACCATCTAAAGCCTTCCATGTTATACCCAAACCCATGCAGAAAGCCCCACCCCAAAAATGTTCAGAAACTGAAGTTCAATTGCATGTCTAAAAGCAAACCTAGGATTTTAAACACCACGGTTTCTGCTGTAAAGTCCTTCCCACAGTCACCCACCCAGATTGAGTTGCTTGAGATCTTCAGGACCAAAGCCAAGAGTGTAACAGGATGGAGAAAGTACAAACCTCATACCCAGTAAATGGGAACTTTATTAAACTACCGAGTTACTCCGAAATGTATAAATGTTCCATTAAATACAGTCAGTTTTCTTTTACACAGATTTATAGAAATTTATTTACATGTTCCAAACACATTTAAATTATTTTTCAAGCTTGCTACCAATAAAATTTGTTGGTTTCTTTAAAAAAAAAGGAAAACAGTCAATCATCTGCTCTTGCAGATGTGCATATATCCACACAGATACAAATAAGAAGGGAGATGCTTTTGTATCTAACCCACAAGGGAGGCAGTATCCAAAAAGCTTATCCAAAAAGCAGAATATTTGCCCTTGCAGAAAAGCGGGCTCTATAAATTCTCCCCGTGGGACAGACTCAAACAAGAGGCCCTATGCAATACTTTATGGTGTTTGGGTATGATGTCTGCATCAAGATTGGCTGGTATGTGGGAGGATGCAAACCTCAAAGTTAGCTGTCCCTGATACCAGCCCGTGAGAAGCATGTGAGCTCATTCTCACTGAATTACGCTCTCTCAGCACAGAGGGATAGAGCAGACAAACAGATCTATCACTAGTGTGTCAGTGCCACTTGTCCGAAGAGATTTTCCTTTTTTTAAACAATTTTATTCTTAAACGAGGCTTCATTCAGAAGTGAACAAAAGGCAACTCTTTAAATAAAATGCTTAGGAGAACAGCACTTTCCCCACCTAAGTACATTTCTCTCGGGAAGATGCACAACATGCTGAGTGAGTTTTCTCTCATTCTCTGTATCTCAGTCTGACAGAAGTTAAAATTTCTATCTGCAGGAAAAAAGGGGTGTTTTTACCTTGCAAAAAGCTTATCAAATGCTAGTTTAATTCCTTTAGAGTCTTTAAACATTAAAAACCACATTTGAAGCAACCAAAGAACTCTACAAGAACATTGTCATGCGTAAGCTCTGTTTCATGCTAAATATTCTTGTTGACAAGGAGAGGGAGTGGAGGTGGAGGAGGAGAAGGAGGAGGAGGAGGAGGAGGAGGCAGGGAAACTAATGGCTCAATCAGAGCCATTGCAACATTCAAGTAGTTTGGTAGTACACAAACCAGTGGAAACATGGAATGGTAAGAAAGTGCTCGGCACTACATTGCAGCCTTCAAGAGGTGAACTGCAAACATCCGGATATGTATCATAAATATATGGCACTTCTGTATGACCAAAAGCTGGCAAGTTTGCTTGTGATAAAACAAGTCAGGAGTAGTCGTCATGCCAATGGCCCTTCCAACAGGCACAGCCTCCAGCTGTGCTATCCAATGCAGCACCAGCTATATCTACCTGTGCATGCAAGACAATGCTGCCACATTCTCGGAGAACAAGCCTCCTGCCCAGCAGAAAGCCTTCCCCAGACACACATACACATTCATAAAACATGCTATAAATTCTTCAGGGAGATTAAAGACAGCCACAAACAGCAAATGTCTTGTTTTACAGTTTTTTGGCCAGCAGTTCCCAGTCTGACGTCCAATTGCCAGCAATGGACTTTGCAACAGGCAAAAAGAGCTCCTGAATCCAAGGAATTGAAAGCAATGGAAAGCACAATCACCTAAGCTCATTTCAGTACTGTTCCACAGGATTCAGTCTGACATCAAATAAGAAACCAACAAGCACAAAGGCTTGAGTCCAAGGAAGAATCTTATGTACACAAAAAAACTGGCCTGTATCCATGTTTTCTGTCACAAAGTGTTTCATCTTGTAGTTAAAACTTCTTAAAACTTTTTGGCTTTTGGTGACTTTTTTCATCACAAATGCAAAGATTTGCTGTTCTGCTCACATTCCATCACAGTAGCTTTAAATACATTCAAATTAATAAAAAAGGATTTAGACCAGAACACAACTACTTGCCCTTTCCCAACAGTGTGCCATACTTCAGTGAGCACATGATGCCATGTATTGGCAAGGTTACTGTTTTAAGGAATTTCACTACACAGACATCCAGTGCTTGGACAAGTGTTCACATTCCAATGTTAAAAAACCCCTCTCCCTTATTTCAATAATGGCTTCAGTATTTTACCAATTGTGGTTCGGTTTGCATCCTTCAATTTAAGAGATGCCTTTTCCACTGTTCCCTGTTCCTTTGGTGCAGGCTCTGCTTTTGTGCTGACAGCTTCTCCCTGCAGGATGCTCCTTCCAACCACTCTGGCACTACTCGCTCTCTTTAAGGTACTCACACTGTTCTCCTTTGGATTTGGATCATCAGAGGTCACTGCTGGCTTCACTTTAGGCAGCCTCTGGGACACAGACCTTGTGATGGGTGGAGGTCTGGATGAGCTGGATAGATCCACTTTTGCACGCTTTGAAGAAGAGGCCACTGTATTCCTTGCAAAGTTTGGGACCACAGGTGGTGCCTTGGGAATATTGACTGTGGCAACCTTGGTGTCCTCTGCAGGGGTCTGGGGTTTTACACTGGAGCGACACATCTTTGTTTCATCTGTCTTCAATTTGACATTACTCCTAATGGGTTTAGAGCTTGGCTTCTTGAGGGCAACTCTGTCCCTCTCAAAGTGAGCACTGCTTGAGGTGACAGTGCCCCTTCGTAACTTTGGCTCTTCCACGGACATGCTGTGCCTGTAGGGACTTCTTGGCAGCGTGTCTGTTGTGCCTCGGACAGAGCTGCGATGGGACAGCCGACTTTCCACTGTACTGCTTTCACGAACGGCTGGCTTGGGTTCTGGCTTTTTCACGCTGCTTGGTGCCCTGTTCGATCGAGAAATAGGCACCACTTTCCTCATACTTTCGTTCTCAGAGGCATTCAAAGTTCTGACAGGTCTGGAAGGAGCTGTGTGGCTAGGCCGAGTGCCACTGGGTTTTGTGGAGCTTGGAGATCGATCTTTTAGAGAGCTTGTCTTTGGTCCTGCTAGATCTTTATTTTTTATGGGTTTTTCTTTAGGAAGGGTGTGCTTACTATCGGCATCATCCTTATCATTTGCAGAAGTGTGAAGTGACAGTTCCTTGTCAGAGGTGGAATTCAGGTTTGAGAAGAATGATCTAGCCTTGTGTTGAGCACCACTGCCAGAAGAGCACGCTTTGCCAGCCTCACTTCTTATTTCGTTGCCTGCCGATTTAAAATCATTTCCTTCTTCAGAGTCCAATGTCAAAGAACAATCAGTTGTGGTATCTGACATGTAGCACACTGGCCCATCTTCCCTACTTCCCAAAACACTTGTATCCGTAGACATAGGGCTGCTGCTGCTGGGCTCTAAAGCTTCATTCTTCACCACTGCCTTGGCTTGATGGTTGTGGACCTCTCTGGAACTTCTGCAAGCTGGAGGCAGCTCATCATCAGCAGTGCTCAGGGAATGAAAGCTTAGATCATCTAGAGTCTCCAGGTCTGTCCCACCAGCATCCTCTAAATATATTAAAGGTGCATCCTCTGCAGTCTTTGCTCCTTGAATATCAAACTTACGTAACCCTTTAACAAGTTCATGCTCCTCAATTGCAAGGGCCAGAGCATTTATATCTGTGGACTCCTCGCAGGACACGTTGGAAGTGTGCACGTTGTAATCGGTGCTCCTCTGTGAGTAATGGGCACCAGGACGGGCTGAGCCACTGAGGTGACTGGGCTGAGCTGGAGGCACCTGCACTGGGTCACCACTTTTCACTTCCATTTCAGACTGCTGGTGTAAGTGCAAGGTATTTAAGTTGAGATCTCTTGTTTCTTTGGATTCCGTCCAGGCTACATTTGGTCTTGCTTGTCGGGTGTTTGCACGGGGAAGGCTGTTAAACTTGTTTGGATCCTCATCTTTTGAGATTTCCAGGAAACTCTGCAACTCCCTGTCTGCAGTAATCCCCAAAGAAAGTCGAGAGCGTCTGGAATTTGTGTTTCTGTACAAAGGGCTTTGAGGCCTCTGCTGCAAGAAGGGAAGAAATTCTCCAAGTCCGTTTTTAGCCAACATCTCCACATCATTTTCACTGCTGCTCCGCCCAAAGCTCCCAAGCTCTCCAGCTGCCCAAGATCGACGCTTCTCCTCCAGCTCCTTTCGCCTTTGCAGACTGTGAAGTTCCTGGATCTCTCGTTCCCTATTTTCCTGAAGGAGGAAAATCACAAATACATGTCTCAGAGGACAGTGTCCTAATGCATAAGAACAAGACACACTCCTTTCTCTCTTCCTTTATTTCTTCCCATCAAAGTTAGCTCCTACTGCCATCACCCACTCCCAACCTCCAACACATACACACACACACATGAAATCACCGTGGCAGCCACAGCCTGCAACCATTAACCCTATGGAGAGCTCCCTGCATAACTAGTGGTGATGACACATCTGGCCAGTCAGCGTACACGAAAGAAATGCACCAGACCTTGGAAAGACCAACAACGTGACCCATCAAACCCAAGCAGATGTCACATCTTAGAATCACAGAATGTGCTGAGCTGGAAGGGACCCACAGGGATCACTGAGTTCAACCCCTGGCCCTGCACAGGACCATCCCCAAGAGTCACACCAGGTGCCTGAGAGCATTGTCCAAATGCTTCTTGAACTCTGTCAGGCTGGTGCTGTGACCACTGCCCTGGGGAGCCTGTTCCAGTGCCCAACCACTCTTTGGTCGAGCCAAAGAGTTCCTGATGTAAGATGGAAAGCATCAAGTCCTCACTAAGTTTAAAGGCAGAGGTCTTATCAGGTGAGTAAACCTCTACCTAATCATTACATTCATATTTTAAGACAAATTTGTCTGACCAGCACACGGCCAATGTGGTCCTTCCAACCCACTTTACTGCAATTGCAATTGATCCTCAGCAAGGGCAATTTCTACACAATGCTACTTTCCTCTAACATCACAGATCGAAAATTTTGAGAAAAGGCATTGCTTAATTGCATATGAAAGCAAACAGAAAAGTTATGCCTTATGATGCCTAGACATCAATTTACACCACTCAAGGACCATTAATCAATGTCTCACTCCAATTCTGGATCTCACAATCACTGCTGGTTTCGAAAACTGGCAACTGTTGTACAGAGATTGCCCAGGGTAGGATGGAGATTCTGGCAGCTGAACTGCAGGATTTTGGTTCAGGAAGCCATAGAAGAAGTAGTTTGAATTTGAAAGACAACACAGTAAACACCTTTTTACTAAAACAATTAGCAGTGATTTACTGTGAATATCAGCATTTTAACTGTTACCTCTAGGCTTCAGATTTAATCTAACTGTACCTTTGGTTGAACTTTCGGCATTACTTTCTGAAATGAAGAACCTGGCTTGCTGCAGCCAGTACAGCTGTAGCAGAAGAAAGAAGGGGGAGGCTAGTCTTGACAGAGGATTCAAAAATTACACGATTTTCCAGCATGTTGTTAAATCTGCTCTGATCAATGAGACGCTGTTTAAAAAAATCAAACCTATATTTGTCTAAAGCTCTGTGTAGTTCGATCTTCCCATTGTTGTGACAACAGAAGAGCTGCACAACTAGGAAAAGTCACCTGAAAGCTTTCAGTAAACAAAAGCCTAATGCTTTGTGATGAATGGATTAATCTACACCTCTTAAAGTGGATTTCAGACTCCACTGGGCTCTGAATGATAACATGCATTAGAGACCTAAGAAAACTGAACATCTAAGAAAGGAAAAAGAAAAAAGTTGCATTTCGGGAAAAATGTTTGGCAGAGAGCTTTCTTTCACAGGTATGGGATTACAGAATGAATTCCTGCCAAATGCTAAAGCTCAACTTTAAATATCCCATTGTGAAGAGAAATGGTTAAAAATAATTGCAGATATTATTACCATATTCCATATTAGAAAAAGAACATTTTAACCTCACCCAGAACATGTTTTAGGAGATTTCATTCAAATAAAAAAATCTACTTTAAGCACATAGTTAGACACGTCAAAAAATTCCAAAAACTGTTTAAACATTGGAAATATGTGCATATGGCCATTGTGGTACAAGCCATCTTTTTAGACTGTTGGATGTGCTGTCTACACATGACATTCTTTTGTCAGAACTGCCATTTTTATTCTAAATTGTTCTGCTAATTTTGTAGGAACAACAGTCAATCCACAGTTAGCAAGCAAATCTTCTCAAAATTTGCAAGCCGAGAGTCTAATTTGTAATTTTTTAGAGTGTAGCTGCTTACTACAGAGAGAGGACCTCAAAACCATAGCTATTCAACAACCACTTGTAATATGTGACTATGAATGAAATCCTCAACCCCAAATATTTAAACACATATGGATGAAGTCACCTCTTGGTTAACTGACTGCAATAGCTATGACCATTTGGTTTTATACATTTGTGCAATGTTCACCCACGTGTAACTACGTGCTGTGTTGGGTGGTAAAGGTTAGGTGAGCTAAATGGTACAACAGGCACATCAGCTGAACATCCTGGCAGCTCGCTACAAATCAAGACTGTTCTCTTCTTTCTGAACTAAAGCTTTGATCCAAAGTGCTGCCGAATGCAGACTGCATATGGGCGCGGATCCAACTAATTCATGCTATTGGTAAAGACCTAAGAAATATCTGTAACAACAGACAGACTTTGCTGAACCAACACTGTAACCAGTGCCAAAATTGACTCCTCCGTCTTAGTACATTTCCTGAATTATTTAGGACCAATTCAGGGTACTTGGCGAATGAATGCTCACACAGGGATAAGTTATCTTGCTGCCATAGGCCTGTTTCACTTCTTAAGTTTTCACCCACAAAAATCATTTGAAAGGACAAAGTAGAATACACAGCCCTTACTTTACTTGGTAAAGTGCCTCTAGTAAAGGAAGTCAGCGGAGAGCCCAAGCTAGTGCAGATTCAGGCCGGTAAATACACCCAAGGAATGGTGTGCCACACCTCAAGGCCTTTCCAATGATCCAACACTACCAGTCCAAGGCCTGAACAGCGAGCAATAATCAGCAAGTCTGTGCAATTTGTCTCACAGCTCAGCTTAGCAGTCAGCAGCCTCCTCACCAAAAGAGGAGGAAGGGGCCCACTTACAAGCAGGCCAATGAACAACCCTGATGTATCATCCCAGTGGTCTCGCCTGCCTGAAAAAGAAGATGCAGAGCAGCATGTCTGCTCACAATGGCCATTTCCCACCTGGCTTCTGGCAAGGAATGCTTACAGGAGTGCAGTTTTCTACAGCCATTTGAGCAAATAGATTAAATACTACAAGATATAAAATGCCCAGAAAAACCAATTTAATTCACATGAGCCAATATCCATTTCAAAAGTGTGACAATCTCATTCAGTGCTCTTACCTTGACAGCTGTGTTGAATCTTATGCAGAAGTCCCTAAATATCTGGAAACATTCATCCAACTTCATAGTTTCTTTGTCTTCACAGAAAAAGTCAATGAGAGCATTTCCCTCCTTTTGCAATTCTCGTTTCTGGTGTTCAAGCTCCTTTAGATGCCTTACAGCAAACTGTAGCAAAAACCATATACACATGAACCAGACAGAAAAATTAAAGTCACAACAGGTCATGTATATATTAGGAACTTATGAAATTCATGTTCCAACCTAGAAATTGTTACAGAACCCAGGAAATTAACATTTTGAAGAACTCCTACTAACAAAAGAAAACATGCCATTTCAGCAAACTGAGTAAAGAAGGTCAGGAAAAATGGATCAATCAAAATGTACATTCTAGTGACTAGGACAGGAAAAAGTTCAAAAGCTCTTGAACAAACTTACAGCTTTAATTTTCAGATAAGTAAAACCAAAGACTCTACTAGAATATTGACAGACCACCTGGGAGGCTCCTTAGAAGCTCCTCATTCCTTATTTTCCCATTTCCTCTTCAACCTTCAACCAAGCATAAAGGATTAATTCCTCCTCCTCACTTTTCCAAGAACACTTGTGACCTGATTCGTGGATCTACATCACAAAATCAGTTTCTTCCTAAGGTGACCTTGGACCACAATAAAAAAAAGTTTTCATGCTTGAAAGGTAAGGAACCACTGGAAATATGTATCTCTTAAGACATCCAGAAAATATTCCCATAAAGCAGCATTTTGAATCATAAGTGTAGAGCAATACAGACAGGATGGGAGTAGTTTAGTGGAAGAAGATTCAGGAGGAAGAGAATAAGGCTGTGATTAGAATTTGAGCAGCAGAACTGCTTAAAACACTTTGACCAGGTGCCCCTGTCTCCTCTATCTGCATCACCAGCTATCCACTTCTATTCTTGCACAATCCCACATCTGACACCACCTGTAGCTCAAAGTAACCTGATGAGAAAAGTTAATTTTTCAGACAAATCTGTTCTCTAATTCATGGTCGCCTAAATATTTTTCATAATGTAGCACTGGGGTGGGAAAATGCAGCTGGAGGCACTTGTGGCCACTTAATCCAACCCTGCTTTCAGGAATTACTTGGAAAATTATACCACTAGGATAGGAACATATATGACTTGCTAGTCTTAAGGAAAAAAAGAAAAAAGAGGAAAAAGAAAAAAGCCCACAATAAAACCTGAACTGAAGATAAGCTGGACAATTGATAAAAGCATACATCAAAAATTAGTTCCTCCACATATTTCAGGAATTTATTCACAAGGGTGAAATACTCAAAGCTGACTTCTGTATCAGCTTGGTTATCACCTGTAATTTAGAAACAAAAACCGGAAGTGTTTATGTAAGGTATGCATCTGTAAAATTATTTTTTTCCCAACATTTCTTTTGGAATGTGGCCTAAACAAGGTTGTAGTGTTACATAAAAGCAGCTATTAAATTTTTTAAAATCCCAAACATGTTAAAACATAACATGAAAGAGTCTAGGTGCAATGGATAAAAGCCAACAATTCAGAGTGAATGAGGACAGGTATTTCAATCTTAACCTGCCCCTTTCTTCATCAGCTTTTCATCTCCTGAAAAACTACAGGGACTATTAACTACATTTGCAAGTTGAAAATCAGGGCGGGTTAAGCTCCAGATCAACACCTGCCTTCTTATTTTTAATAATTACCTATAGTGTGAAACAGAAAAAAATCATTTAATTGAAGTGTAATACGTATCTCTCCAGGCATCACCATGTACTCAGAAAATCCCAAGAACTCTGCTTCCAAGGTAAGTGCTATATACATCCAGACCTGTAAAGTCTCTGCAATACTTAATTTAAAAAAAAAAAAAAGGAGAACCCACACAGAAATAATGGTGTGGCTCTGAATAAGAGACTCTGTGCTAAGGGTAAATTAGTAGAGAAAACAGTCCCTTAACCTTCCAGCTTCTAACAATATTTCTTCAGTCACCCAGCAATCAAGATTCATATGCACAGCACAGCCTCAGTTAAACTGATGTGCTCCAGAATAACATGACATGCAGACACTATTCTATGGGCAGCTGCAAAGTACAAAACCAGAGACCACTCCAAATTGTCTTATATTTTAACTACTGATCTTCATCAGTAATTTCGCATGCACTAAACACGCTTGCCTAACAAGCCTTGGGCAATGTACACTCAATATCCCTCCCTGTAAAAACAGTCCTTCCAACACTCTTACTCGACAAACACCATGAGGCTGGAACACCTTTGTACAACTGACAGGGCAAGCATATAAAAACAATGCTTCTGTTTATTAGCAGGTCCACAGAAATTACATTCAGCTGAGGAATGCTGCTGTATTCGGGCAACAGTAACACATTAACACGGATATCCTACAAACCTGGAGAAAGCTTTCCATCTGGTGAAAGAGTTTTGGGTCTCGTCGGATGCTGTCTTTCACAGATCTTGTCTTGACAGACAGCGAGTGGAGCTCTGCTTCTACATTATCAATGGATAACCTAAAAATAGCATGTACAGAGAATGTTTATCAAAGGAGAAGGAGTGGCCCACAGGTTAGCCACAACCTGCTGCAAAAGTGGATGCTTTACATGAGGTGCAAACGGGCTATCAAACAAGACCTGCCTGTTCAGGAAATCTTTCCAGAGCAGACACTGAAAGTTAGGAGAGAGATAAGCACATTTCTCCTTATTTGCAACCTGAAAAGATTCCCATGGGGTGTGGTTTCATGACTAACTCCAGCCAGTCTTACCCACCCTACCCACCTAACCTTAGAAAGGTTAATGCCACCCTGCCTCTGACCAGGTGTTCCTTTTCACTCCTGGTGCCTGTCCCAGCACTCATTTTCGAGATGGCCAGCCATATCTGTGAACTGAAAATTAACCTAGGAAAAGGAAAAAGCCAATTTGCTTCCAGATGGATCTTTTGGTTAGTCCAACTGATGACATGACTGTTTGAGTGCAGGAGCTACCACATAAAGGAGGCCACAAGAGACTGTCAGCCAGGACTAATGATTTTGGCAGTAGCATTTGACATCACGAAATTGCATGTTACACTCTTCCTAAGCAGTCACAGCAATGCAACCTACACAGTCTCAACCCAGCAGTCATAATATTTCATCCTTCTACTATGTACCAGCAGCAGAGCTGCTGCTGTGAAAAGGGAACCCAGGAACTGAAGATCAGAGTAAAGACCTCTGATCTGGTGTAATCTAAACGTTCTCCCAGGAGACCCACATTCCACATAACAGGAGTTCCCACCTAAATCTCCCACTCACTTTAAACCCATGGCATCTCCTTCACAAGAGAACTAAGCTTTGCCTAGGAATTGAAGCACTACAGTTTGCCAAATGATAAGAACTAACAACTGTACACGTGCTCCTCCTAAGGTTTTCACCAGCAGCATGACTTTCAAACAGTAAAGCTGAAGAATTTGTGGCAGAGTGATTGAAATGCACATGGCAGCAGACAGTGACATGTGCATAAGTTTGTCAGTATACACACGAATATAATGTGTGCTGGTTTTTCTCCGCTTACTTCACCTGCAAAGTTTAGTTCCCTGTTCTGGGAAAACATGGTGTTTTTGCAACTAAGGAAAGCACTAGAAAATACAGGCTACATTTTTCTGAATGTGAAGGAGGAAGAGGGTGGCCTACAAGTAAAGAAGGCATGACAACAAAAAATAAAGAACATAATGGTAGCTGTTTTAACATGCTCTAATTGTGAAGATTTATGAGCAACCTGTACATGACAGTTCTCTCTAAAGACCTTCCTCATGCCCGGTGGTGAGGTACATATTTAATTTTGTTTCATTTTCCTGTACAGAGTGCACTCCCTGAATAGACTTCAGCATGAGTTACAACAGAAGACTTTCAGTGTTAACAAATGTGATCAAAGTGGTTAGAAAATAAATATCACCAAATTTGGGATTCTGCCTGTTCCTCTCCTGTTTGCCAGGGGGCTTGGATGCTGAGGAAAGCTACATTCCCCAGCAGGCCACATGGCAAACTGCCAAAAAGGTGTGTGGGTTGGATGGCAGAGAGCCACACAGGTGGTCCCTCAAAAATTTTCTGATTAACTCCACGGCCACTCCTTGCCTCAGAAGATTTCAGTCTTTCGCAGACATTTCTTAATCCTCCATCAGATCTAAGAAACTGGATCCATTTTGCAGCTGGGAAAAGAATGTAAATAGATTGCCCTAAGCTCAAGAGTAAGGAAGTAGCAAAACTGGGAACAGAAATTCAGCATTGCTAGCTTCCAGGTTTCAGACTTAGCTCACACTGTCTCACAGAAGTAAGTACAGTTATTGAGGTATGAATCAGGTTCAGTTTAAAATTATGCAGCATAAGACTTTAAGCTGAAAAAATAAAGAGCCACAAACCCTTCAGATTTTCCAACCAAGACAGCAAATGACACCTCAAAAAGCATCTAAGCGAAGCCAGGGCCAGCACCTGTCCCTGGTACCAGATTTGAAAAAGTATTGTAGCCTGCTCAGAGACTGATGAAAATCGGTTTAAGGAAAAACAGTAACATGCTTTTAGTTCAATCCCTCAAAAGTAATGAACAGGCACACGTATTTGACAGAGACAGAAATACCAAAAACCCATGGAGATCATGTAATAAAAAAACCTCATACCTGGAGGCACATTGCAGGCATACTTCTGCTAGCAAATGGAAATGAAGACCTCAAAGCTACCGTAAACATTTGTAAAGATCTGTTTTTGTGCCAAGACTTTCCTGAATAAGACTCATTGCTTCACAAATGAGAAAATTCCAAGTCACAGTCTAACCATAAGTTTTCAGTTTTCTTTTAACTCACCTGGCGGCATCGTGAACACTCCTAATTTTTTCTGAAAAGTTGAGAAGAGCAGCGTCTTTCTTTTGGGCTTCCTGAAACAAACAGAACAAAACCAAAACACACACAATCCATTAACATTCCAGCACCATGCCAAAGTCCCTAAGTCTGGCAGTTCTAAAGCTTCTGGGAGGGCACTTAAAGGTTTCTCTCCTGCACTGTTTTTCTTCCCATTCAATCCTAACACAACTGAGTGAAGGACATCCCTTAAAGAAAGGCAGGGATCAGAACTGGAGACTTTAAACAACAGCTTCCATTCTGCAGTGTACAATAATAGCTGCTTCTGCCAGTGAACACAAGCCAGACGTATTAATAAGGAATGTTAGGGAAAGAACGATTTACTGATGCCATTGTTTGAGCAGATATGATGCTTCCTGCACAAACATCAATTAATACCCTATTGTTTGCTTGCTGGAAATCTGCTGTTAAGCCAGTTTGTACACAGATAACCAAAGTCATATAGATGCATTTAAATTCTCTCCCTTCTAAAATCAAGACGTTTGAAAGGAAGGAAAAATAGCTTGAAAAACGACTGCAGCAGCTTTAAAAAACACAAATCAGTCATCAGGGGAGGGGAAAAAAGCTATCAAAAAGGCTGCTCAAAAGATTGAGTGGGAAGATTGAGAGAATATTTATCAAAATAAGACACTTCTACAGTGTTAGAATTTGGGACAATACGAAAAAAATCCACAATTTGGATTTTTTTTTTTGGAAGAAGTTTGATGAAGGCAAGTTTCTACATGATATAAAAACTAAAGCTTTCCATGGGGTTCCAGATAGGATGAGCAGGTAGAGGTAATTTTTGGTTAATTTTGTGGCAGGAGAAGAAAGGCGAAAATTAGATCAAAGCTGTGAGAAAGTTGCTTTTTTCTGAGGCACATGGCCCCTTTTATTGGCTATCAATTAATGGACCTGTATTTGTACAAGCTGCTTATACCAGCAAAACAGTTTTTCTATACCAGAGCAACAAAATGCAGCAGACTCATCCCAGGTTTGTTTGCTTTCGTGTCCGCCAGCTTGAGCAGTGACGACAGCTTAAATCCAACAG
This sequence comes from Aleadryas rufinucha, assembly GCA_013397815.1. Lineage (NCBI taxonomy): Eukaryota > Metazoa > Chordata > Aves > Passeriformes > Aleadryas > Aleadryas rufinucha. The sequence goes on along the minus strand of VZTH01004235.1, from coordinate 25,817 downwards.
CATTGCCAGCATAACCACCCTAAAAAGACACAATTTGCAAAAGAGTAAATGAGAAGCTGAGGCATGACATCAGAGCACTGCAATACTAACAAGGAAGTATGGTCCCTCAACCATCTCCCTTTGGGATGTCACTTACCGCATTCATAATATTCCCAGCCTGAAGGACCAAGTGCAATATGGAATGCAGTTCCTCACAAGTCATTAACTCTGTAAGGAACAAGAAAGTTGCTGTCTAACAATTGTTTGTTTAGAAATATAGTCAGTTACCAAGCTCCTCTTCATCTTGAACTTTTTTTAAAAATTTGACAGGAAACTACAATAAACTGAAGAGGTCGTGGGAAAAATAGTGGTACTATATAATTCCAATTCACAAGCACCTCAAGTGTATGTTCAGACTTTAACTCAGCAAGTGTAGTATTTCCAAGGCAACCTCCAGCAGCTAAGGAAACATTTGGGGCCGAATCCTGCAATGTGTGAAGTGTCTCATGCAAGTGGTTAAGTATCCTCACCACCTACTCATTATTCCAGTGTGAGGCAAGTGTTCTGCACCCTGCAGGATCCATTTGCCATCTGCCAGGATTGGGCTTTTGAACAATTATTCTTTTTTTAGGAGACTTGGCCATAAGGCTTGAAAAGATAACAGGCAATGTTTAAATTTTCCTTGCTTATCCCACTCTCACTATGAATCATCATTTTATTTCTGTACGATCACCAACTCAGAGCAGCATTTATTTTACTTGTCATATCAAAGATGATTTAGCACAGTTATATTCAGTGTGACAAAGAGTCAAATGGAATGAAACTGCCTTTTAAAGTTTTCCCATCACACAAGCCTGGTTTGTACATATGTTCATTTCTTTGCAAAATACACAGTAGTGTTCTATCTGAATTCATACACCTTTTCACCCAGCCACATATGAGTAAAGACAATACACATGCAAAAACCAATATATGTACACCAGAGGGATTGCCTTAGAAATAACATGTGGAAATTCAAAACTATAAAGAGTTAATAAATGTGGTACAGCAAACCAAGTAACTCCAAATTTGCAAGTGCCCACATGGCAAGAAAATCACCATGAGCTGGTTTTAATGTAAGGTACTGTATTTTACACTAATGAACAAAATAAAAGGTGGAATCCTTTTGATTGCAGTGTAAATACTTTTAAAAACTATTTTGCTTCCAAGTCCACATTCTATAATTTACCCTGCATTCAGCTGCTCAACACAATACAGTAATCAATCATTTTGGAAGCACATAGCCCTTGTACATTTGTAGGTACATTTGTATACTGGCAGCCTAAAAACATAGAAATAATTAAATAACCTTTGATCTAACATGCTATAGGTGGGGAAGCAAGGAGGAAGAAACAGGGAGAATAAATAAGAGAACAGCAAATTTCACAAGGCCTAGAGGAGAAGGCAACTTCTAAAGACTTCCCACAGTAAGAGCCTGCTCCGCGTCACCGTGACATACATCCATCTGCAGGCTAGATGAGAATCCACCAGGCTGTTTAGACCATCCTAACCCTTAGTGATTACCAGCATTAGAATCGAAGTAAATATTCTCTCAGTTTAATTACAGGAAAGAAACTCAAGAGACAGCAATAGAAAAGGAGACATAATTCCTAAACAACTTCAGGCCATCAACAAACCCTGAAGTGAAAAGACCAAATGGAGAAGTGCACATGACAAAGTGGACTGAACACAGGGAAGGCCCAGTCAGTGATTTGCGTGGCTGGCCTGATGCAGGAGTTGGAGACCAAAGTGTCTCCTCTCTGGAGGGAATTAATTCACCAGTTTATATATGTCCTGGGTGAAGGACAAGAAGGACATTAAGGCGTGGCTGCTTTTATACATAACATATTCCCTCACATATGTCTGTCGCTCAAAACACAAAGAGCAATCATTTGAAAGAGATCCTAATAAAAGGCCAAACTCAGACCTAATCCTAAGGTACTGCACACTTTCCTGAGTCAAGGACAAGTTCCATCCCCACTGATGGGAAAAGGCTTTTTTCCCTTTGCTTCCACTTGAAAGGACTATTCTAATCACCAGTGCTCAGAGTTGAATATTTTACTTACTGCACCTTTTCATACCTCTAGAAGCAGTCTAAGCAGTGATCTAGCAGCCTGTCAAAAAATTTCCAACATGAAATAGGAATTTCATATTGAAGAACAGGACAAAGAGGTACTCAAGATACTGTAAAGGGTCAGCATTAAAGTTTAACTGAAACCAGGAAATCAACTATTTTCCTGCAGAGTAGAAGACACTACATTACCTAACAAATAGCCAGCTGCAGCAGCTCAAAACTTGTGAAATGTAAAGAACAAAACAGATAGGTAGAGAAACATAGAGAACAAAACCAGAAAACAAAGGAATAGCAACTGTATTCTCTACAATAAAGATTTTAACCTATCAATACTGACACCTCAAAAGGAAATGGTACATAGAGAAATTTAGAAAATAGTCATTTTTTTCTATGGATCTCTGGAAGAATGAGCAGAAAGGTTTAACAACCACGTTCCATCAGAGGGAGAGCAGTGCAGGAATGAGCAAACTGTACCCAAAAGATGACATCCTAATTTGGTCATGGACACCTTTGCTTCTGTCAATTCAGGATACATTACTTATAGGCTTTGAAAATGAATTTGTTGCTACTGTATCCAAAGTCTCCAGATTTTTGATTTTGGAAGCAAAGATCCACTAGGCACACCCTGATAGCATTTGTCAGAGGGGAGTTAGCTTCCTTTTAATAGCTAAGGTACCTGAAATTCAAGCTCTGGTCTTCGTAATGCAGACTAATTAACATGCTAACAAAAACAAGAGTATTAGGCATGTCCCAACATATTTAATTACCTTTTGTTGCCCGTCTTATAATTTTCATGTCATCCTGTAGAGAAGCACAGGAGGGTGAGAACTCCCTCTCCAACACCATGGCTTCAATCCTAAGAGCATAGCTGGAGTACACAAACAGGTTTAGAACTGACAGCCAAAAAAGAACACTTATCATAAACAGAATAAACCTACTATCTCCTTACTTTGGCACCTGGATTAGTAAATACATGAAGGAATCAGCTTGAGACAGTTTTGATACATCTCCATCAAAGGCTTTTAATTTCTTTACCTAGAAAAGAGAAAAAAACACTAGCAAAGGATTTTATCAAAGATCAAGATTAACTTGACTTTGGAAGGCAACACCTCGAAAAGCAGTAAATTCGACAGAAGGCATTGGAAAGTCCACCCAGTGACTGAATGGATTCACTGTCCCAAGCTCCTGTAATTTGCACACACCCCAACCACAAAAAAAAATTTAAAAAATAATGTCACTCTTCTCCCAAAAAATCTAGCTACACAGTCCAGCAGAAAAAAACATGATGCCATCACTCAGACTGGTGATTTTGATTTCTGATCAGTGATTGCTTGCATCACTATGAAAGTGCTTTCGTCACTATGGTTATGATACTGCTGATGATCTGAAAAATGACCCTCAACTCTTCAATAACTGTGATGTACATAATTTAACTGTGTTCAGAATATCCAGCATAAGACTGCCTGGATCTTACCGGCACAATGCAACTAAACTTTAAGTTACGGGTTTTTTTCAAGATACTTGCTTCAACCATTTCCCCTAAAATGCTCTTAAGGGGTGAACTTCACAATCTTGAGTTTGTATTTTTTTCATTCATATGAAATATTTTAAAGATCAATGCAATCTTGCATTTTAAGTAATTTGTTGTCTGTACTCTCAGTACTCTGAGGACACAATTTCCATGCAAAGGAAATACCACTGCATTAATTTTGTCGATCTTCCTTCCCAGCTCCACCAAAATCCATATATTTGCATGATCTGGAAGCCACTGATCCACCCACATACTTACTATTTGTTTATACAGAAGAACTGAAAAATACATGCACATATGTTTAAGCCTAACTGGAATTTCTTCCACATCTTCCAACACAGCAACTGTGTCCAAAAGCAGAGCTCACTCTCAGTTACACTACTTCTTCATTCCACCAACAAGTTCACACCCAGCAGCAGTTGTATGGTTCCACTGATCTAGACACCAGCCCATCATCCTTCCTTTGTGTAACATCACACTAAAAGCCCATTCACAACCACATTTACACAGATGGTCTTCAGTTTTAGAAAGCATATTAAGCTATTGGAGAGAGGAACACCACACCAGGGCATCAACAGTTACCTCACTGCCATGATTTAGCCAGATATCCACAGATTTTTTTAAAGAATCAGCCTACTTCACAAATTATTCACTTCAGTTATTTTTCTGCTTTGACAGTAAAAAAGTAACTGATCTGTAGTGGAAGACAAATATGCTATGCCAAATCAGGGTTCTGAACTAGTAAAAGAAAAGGATTCTTTTAACAGCTTTTTTCTGCTTTATTCCCATTTTTTTCCACATCATAAAAAATGGAAATGTTGAGAACACATAAAGAAACAGAAAACAAAAAATACAAATTAAGCCCAGAATAAAAAAGAATTCCTTTTCAAATTAAAAAACACATCAACAAACACATGAACAGAAAAAAACATACCAAAAACTTATGACCAAGAAAGAAACCTCTAATCAGAGAGCAATTTTTATTCAGGCTATCTAGCTCCATTTCCTAATACTGCCACCTCCCCATTTAACTCAAGACACTCAGACAAAAGCTCCTTCTGAAGATAAACAGCATACCCATTTTTTTAGGCCTGAGAAAACTCCTAATTTACTGAGTAATTCAAGAAGTCTGCCAATAAAAAAACAGGAAAGACCAGACTTGACATTCCTGCTAATTCTAAGGTGTTAAACGAGCAAGAAACAAACCCAAAATAAACACTTTTCCTACATCATTAAGTGGGGAGTGGGATATGTCTACTATCTCAGTCTTTAAAGGTGTCCTTTAACCTAGCTTCCCAAAAATAGTGGTCTGCAACCTAAACAAAAAAGCCTGCAAATTCTCCAACCTCATTTTAGTATCTTGCAAATAACAGAGTTTGCCTGAAAAGGATACAGGCATTCAGATATAGGAGAGAGGGAGGAAAGAAAGAAAAGCAGCCCACCAAAAATCCCACGCCACCTCACCAAAATCAGATCATATAAACCACAGGTAATTATAGGAAGATGCAATTTGAAGACTTAAATGTACAAGAAGTGAACAACAAGAGATCCTGAGACACTCACAGCAATATTAACTTACTCATGCTACCAGTACTATATTTAAATATACTTTCAACAGTAAGTAGCAGTCAATGTTTTCTATGTGGAATTTTAGTTTTACATGCACTGGATGAAAACCTCTTTCTTCTACCCTACTAAGAAAAACACCTGGAGTGGTACAAGGGAATACTAAACCCCAGAATTAGTTCAGACGAGGAACATTCCTAAACATGCACAACAGAAGACATTGACTGAGCCTGCCTTCTGATGGGTGGGATGGGGTGTGAATGTCACTAAGCAAAAAGCTATGGCCAATAGTCAACCAGAAGAAAGTCCGTGTAATCACACTCAGAACGAAGATGTGCTCACCACCTGGTTACACTTTTCCCAGCCTACATCAACCACCTTAACCCCACTGCCTCCTCCTTAGAGATCCCAAACTACCTTTGTAAGAAGCATCAAGGCAGCTCACCCAAGAAGCCCAAAACCCAAGGATGGTGGAGAACAGTGACCCATTCCACAAGCAGACAAAACAGGAACACGACAGAGTTGCAAGGTGTTTCCTTTTCACCCCGGAATTCAGCAAACACAGCCTGGTTCTCCATACATGTCTGAAGTTTTTCACATAGAAGACTAAATTGTCTGTTAACTTGGCCTTAAAACAATAAATAGTCTGGGAAATAGCTAGGGTAAAGACAGAACAGCAATTATTTTGTGTTTCCTCTTTATTAAAAATTTCATAATTGAAAAATAATTCTCAGCATGATGGGAAAAAAAATTATTTTACTTTATCAACACTACCAATAAACTAAAAAAACCAACTTCTGAACCCCAAAGCTAAAAATTACTGGAACACATTTTGGATGTCTGTCATTACACATTCCAAGGGATTCAAAATCCCATGGGACTGCCTCTACTCTCTGCTGCCATGTTGTCCAAGTATTCTGGAAAGAAACTGAGATTCTCTGATGGTTCCGAGAAGTGGGAGTAAAATTAAAATACCAAACGTAGCCAGGAACTGCAAAGAAACTATGGGGATTGACAACAATGCTCACTATTAACCATGTTAACAGATATAGTAGAGAGGTTTATAATTAGTCTGAGAACACAAGAGAGCTAAAAAATGTGGCTTATTATAAAATCGTAATGAATAACCCTATCAGTTCTGGCTTTGACCTCCTCTCTTCAAGCACAACAAAACTTTTCCACAAGAGTAGGCAGGCACATACTGAGATATGGCAGTGTAATGTGTATGTGCAAGAGAGCATAACTACATTGTATGCTCAGTTCTGTATTACTCAAATTGGGTGCAGAGTTACTAATTTAATTTTTCATTATATTTGTATATGGAATATGCATTTGCACTGTCCATGCATGCCCATGCACACTAAATCTGATTTTAGATACACAAGGTTCTCACATATGTAATTTGCTTAATTTCAAGAACAGTTATGAAACATAGAAAGCCTGATCTTTGATTTGATTTCTGAACAACTGCAGTAGAGATGCCCATTGCAAGTATGTCATTATACCTTGGAGACATGAAAGCTACTGTATTCACGTTCTTGGTAATTTCTGAGCTACCAGCAGCACTTATAGTGAGATTTTATTTTATGGCATAAAACAGGTACTTTGCAGGATCTTGTATCTATGCAGGATCTTTGAAGAAGGGGAATAAACATTTTCTCTGTTGGGTTTTGTTTTTTTTTTTTAATTACTATTTAATATGTCCATACCTCTGCAAATATCCAGGGCACTAATAAAAAAGAGAGTTAAAAAATACCAAAGCCCCAAAAGGCATCAGAGTGGAATCCAGCTACAAGGGCATGTGGGAAAGCAGCTGATGTATGAGGCAGTGAGACACCATGGGGCACAAGGCTGGGCAGTGGCAAAACACTATCAGCAAATGATAAAAAGAAATGGAGAAAAACCTGCAGGTAATCATAAAGGGCAAAAAAGGAAGAGGAGATGAAAGCTCTGAAAGATGGTCAGCCCTATAAAGCACTGGCTGAGGAAGGGAGGGGGCAGTTAACTACAGATGTGGTTTGAAAAGCGTAGAGCGGACAGAAACAGTTCCAGTAAAGCAGGTGACAGATGACCAGGGTTTGAAATCAGAGTACACGAGCAAAGGACAGGCTTGAGACATTATAAAGGAAGTTAAGGCATTGTGTTGATAACCTGGGCGTGCATGTGTGTGGGTGAGCTGATTGCCAGCATGATATGCTCTCTTCTGTATGTATTTAAAGTACAAATTCTGGCTATTCTAGCTCGTTAAACACTGGACTCTCTCAACTTTTACCAGTCTGGGCCTGCTGAAGAGTGCAATGATATGCACATAAAAGCAGCTAAAAGCTTCTTCTCTGCTTTAGTCAGGATGCCAGTAAATGAAAGCTGTCAGCCATTTCAACAGGATATAATTCAGAAACAGCTAGGAATCTTTTCAGAAGTGATATAGCAGAGAAAACCAGTGCTTCAGTCAAGGTTCCCTGGGAAAAAAACAAACTGAAAAAAGGGATGAAGCAGAGGAGATTCCAAATAGGTGTTTCTTTCTCCTTACAAAACTTCTAAGCACAGTATGGTGCAAACAGCAGGACATCTAAGAAGGCTTAAACAAAATCAGTGATCTTATCCTCCTTGTTAATGTGTTGAGAATCTTTATACATTTGCTTGGCCTTTTTTCTAACCACTGTACAGTGGCCAGGCCACACACACAGACAGCCCTGAACAAAATGTTGAGTGGAGCCTTGCAGCAAGCTCTATGATGGCCAGCTTCAAGTATTTGTCAAGTTTTTCCAATTAAACATTTGAAAATACCCAAACATTTTAAGCTGTAGGAAAGACTTCACAGCAGTGCCAATGTTTCAATAATAGTCTTATTCAGTTTGAGGAAAACATTCAGTAAGGAGCCGGTATTTGCCATTTATACGCAAAAATCTCAACAGCTTTCATAGCTGTTGGGATTTTTCATAGTAAACAGCTAGAAAATTAGTAGTACTGACACCTATTTCTGCATGCAAATAAGAGTTGCCACATTACAGTACTGCAAATAGAATAATTTTAAAGACAACAGATGTTAAATGTATTTGTTAGCCCAAGAACGTAGCCTCCGTTGTCAAAAAGCTGGAATACCATCTCAGGTGCCTGAGATACCATAAACTGAAATGATCTAAAATATGTCAAAAACATCAAACAAGTGACCAGGGGCACATTCAGGTAATGTGACTGTACATCACAACACTTGTAGATAAGATACGATTAGAGTACAAAGCTGCTGTTTATTCACACTACGTAAACTGTAAACTTAAACTTCTTGGAAAAAAAGAAGAAACAAAATAGTCCAGAGTTGCCCTTTCTACAGCTATGACCAGGAATGGCATTCCCCTCCCTCCTTTCACTTTTACAGTCTAAGGATTTATGGTAAAATAGAAAAGAAAAAGCAGAAGACATCTCAAAGCACAGTTTCTGGTGCAGAGCACAAGCCTACCAGAAGGCACTCGGCTCTCTTTCCAACTTGCAAGAAACCTGTGCATACAGGCAAATGTGACTGTAAATACCTGAGCTGCTGCAAAGAGCACACAAAGAGGAACTGCAGAAGCCCACCCATGGTTACACCGAGGCAGTTTGCCCCGGTAACTGAATAGCCACTAACCTTTCAGGATCTGAGTGCTTAAGTCTCTGCTCAGAGTAATTGTCAACTCTTGCAACAACAAAGCAGGTCTTCAGGAGAACAGGAAGTATCTAAAGGGCAATCCCAGGGAATCCTTGCTGAGGATGGATGAGACATTGCGCAAGGACAGGCCAATGTGATGACAGCTTGCCAAAGCTATCTCACGTGATATGACAAAAAGAAATTAGGGAGCATTACACAGAAGAGGGAACAGCAGAACAACACTTCACCTGGTATTTCTAGTGATTCTGGATTATTTGAGTGTGGGGTTGTAAATTTCTGATGCCTCTCCCTTAGCAAATGGTGAATCACTATTCTAGGAGACAGGTATTCAGACTAGGAGGCAGACAATAAACTAAGAAAAAGTAAGGGGACATAGCACGAGAGCAATGAACATGCATTTAGGGGAAAAATGGTGAAAAAGAAGAAAAAAAGCTCTGAGGCTCCTAAAAAGAACGAATTTTTTAACTGCCTACACTAAAATTTTAGGAGCCACTGTAGTAAATGAGTTACTGGACCCACTTACTCTGACCACATCAAGCATGAAGATGTGAAGGCATAGAAACATTTTTCCATACCAGAAGCATCAGTCCTTTATATGCAGGATTTTCTCTCTGTCTTGCCTGCCACCACCCACCCAGCTCTCAAGGGGAAAAATCCAAAACGGTTAAACCATTTCCTTTTTCTGATGCATGAAATTAATTAAATACATACTAACACTTGCACACTGGAAAGTAGCCTCTTTCCAGCCTTCCCATGGGAACAGCAACAAATCTCATGTCTGATGCCCTTTAACTCCTAATACTCTCCTGTATCACAGAATATCTTCTATTAATTTCTCGAGTGTCTCTTTAAAAAAAGCACTTAGTAAGTTCCCTGGCCCCACTATCTTGAGGGACAGGTCTGTTATCAAATCTGTTGTCAAATCAATACACACCTTTTCACTCTTAGCAGAAGCTATTGGGTAGCTAATGCATCTAGCTGAGCATTGTAGACAAAATTGCTAAAATTCAACAACTTACATTACAATTCTAGCTGAATGACAACAGTTATATCACACAGACTACACTATCAGAAAGATTTTCTACGTGCCATAAAATAACAATCAAGATCTAAGCTGGAAAGAGGAAAAGAAGAAAAAGTACTTTTCTTTCAGTCTAATTTTCTGACTATATACAAAGTTAACTAGGAGTCACTCTCTTTCAAGTTAGCACTCCACTGTTCTCCTCTGTCTGACTTTCAGAGGAAGGAGATAAATTCTGTTTATATAATGCAATATGTACTAAAATGCAAACAAAGAGGGAAGCGGGAATAGTTCTGAGGTCCCAGAACTACTGTCACCTTTTTTTTGATTAGTTATATTTCAACTTGTTGATATCCCCCCAACCTAGGAGATCTATTAATCAAGTATAATAACGTAATACAATTTTTACAAGATTCTCTGCAAAGGCAGCCCAATTTAGGGTCATAAATTTGACAGCAAAAGACTGTAACGTGTTCTACTGATGACTGGATCCGAGACTTGCTGCTGCACAGAGGAAACAAAGTGCTTTGACAGTATGACCTTGAAGTGGTAAAGCATGTGAGTTGAGGTTGATCTGTACGTGGACCTTAACTTAGCAATTTCCTAAGTTTCAGCCACTCACTTTGATGTGAAGCACTCAAGCAATTCTAATGCTAATTTTGTCAGGTTTGTGGTTCACATTTCTCTCAAGTACATACAAATGGGTCAGTGCCAATAGTGAGCAGGCAAGGAACTGTACATCATTAAGCAGGGCTCCCAGGCCAGCTGATGAAGCTTCACCTCTTTAATCATGTGAATAGACTTGAAGTTTGGGACTAGAAGGGGAGAACGCTGCTCTTGGATGTTGGTCATATGGTGATCACAAGAATACTGAGAAGGTACTGCTGGTAATTCTGTGCCTTCTAACACGTCTCCTCTGAGCACTAAGCCATGGTAGCAAATTCCATGGGTGCTGCACATTGGAGCTGCCCTTCTGCCCTATTGAAACCCAGTGACCAGGCCCAGGAACGGACAGATCCGGGATGCACCAAGCAGGCAGTAAACCAGAAGGCAAAAAGGAAGTAGCACAGGGCTACCAATATTCAACTCACAGGCACTGCAATGGGAAAGCATGAAGCAGGTGCCAAAGAAGGGAAATTTGTTTGCTTAGAATATACTTTGATTCTGAATTTTCTGACCTCCCTAGAGCAGTTATCTGCACACAGGAAGGTTCCAGGTCTTGCTGTTTATGGGACAAAAGGGACATCATAAACACAAAAAATGTCTTATCAACTCCTTCAAAGCAGGTGAAATTACTTGATGTGAAGGGAATGACTACATTGTGACCTCAATACCACAAGTCAAATGAAGATTAAACATTTGCACTCAGTGGTTCCCTATTCCCTAGCCTCAGGAAGGCACTGAGATTCCTGTTTTACAGAGCTTCATGTTGGAATCCCAGTCAGCAGAACTCTACAAAAAATAAGTTCCACGTAAAACCATTATTTACCTCCTCTGCTTCTGGTAATAATTTAAGAAATTCATGTAGCAGTTCAGAACCATAGGGCTGACTTCTTCCATGATAAATATCTTCAATGATGGATTCGGCAGACCTTGAAAAAACAATTGAGCATACACATTTCTAACACTTGCAGGGCAAACAGTTGCACAGATTCAAAAAAACATGCCTGGGCTACTCAAAAGAGGTATAAAGAGGTTGTGGATGCATCAGTGTCCACAGCAGCACTGCTCTGACACCATTTTTGGTGATGCCTTTACCAAAGGGCAACATTATCAGTGAATACAGGCAGCAATGAAACAGCTCGCTCTTAAAAAAGTTCCTCACATTGCCCCTTTCTAATTGTTTATAAAGAGAGGAAAGGCACTTCACAGGCAGTGTTACATGAGGTAAAAGGGCTTCCCTTAACCATACCTGAAAACTCCCTTCAACTGGTTAACATCAGCAAACTCTAAATGTCTGCTGCTAAGTCATAAAGGCACTCAAAACTGAACATACTAGAAAACAAATTATGTCAAATTACTTTGAGAAAACGACATAAAACTGCAAACTCCACAAGGAACAGAGCACAATGTATATATTTTATGAGAACTACAAAGAATCCTTACTTTTTGAATTGTTTGAGAAATATCCCAATGTTCATACTTCGTTTTGCATCCAAAATGGAAACCTGGGAGAGAAAGCAAGAGAGATTAATCTAACAATACCTAGGAAAATAGCATATCATGCAGATATCATTTCTTAAATTGCTACAGATAACTGTTTGCAGTTGCCACCAAATCCCAGGCCAAATAAATACACGGTCACTTCTTATCAACAAAGTTCCTATACTACAAAACTAGTTTTTACCATGGAAACACGTAGCACACTCACATCACCTTTTTCCAAGTGAAGCAAAAAATTCCATAGCAACACAAAGAAAGAAGAAATCAATATTTCTATTTCATTACAAAGTAAAAACATTCTTCTTGCTTATTTCATAACTCTGCATCTGCAAAGTGTTGCTTATGTGGTAAAACATTATATTGCATTTGAAGGCCCCAAGATTAGTGAACACAGCACTTCAAAAGCCATGTAAATTCAGAAGTTTTGTGACAAATGTGAGGATGGGATTTCTAAGCAGAGATGCATTACTGATTTAATTCATGCCGACTAACAGCCACACTGATTCAGGGGAAGGTAAGTAAGTCGATCTTGAATCAAACCTTGAAACAGATAATGCTCAAATCTGTTTGCTTTACCTAGAAGCAAACAGAAATCCATAATAAAACAACAGTCTCTCCCAGCTTTGTATTTCAAAGTTGGTTTGCTGTATCATCTTACATGTACAATTCTGAAGATTAGGCAGAGGGAAAAAACCAAACAAAACACCCTGAAATATTTTCCCCTAATTTTGTAAAAAGTTTTTAAATAAAAGTGCCTCTTTTAGACTAGTTTTTCTTCCTGTAACAGCATACAAGTTTAAACCTGAGAGGTTTGCCCTGTTTTAGCAAATTGTGTCCTTAAGGTTAAAATTTTACCACAGCTGTTCTGGTGATAACAGCTACAAAAGTCATGAGATTTACAAGGACAAGAGAATTGTTTCACCTTAACAGTTCCACCTGACTGCTACAATAAAAGAGCTCAGTACACATAGATGTTCAAGACTACTCTTGGACTCGCATGCTGTTTGTGGTTTTGACAACTGGAAAGGCATTTTGACCTTTGTGACAGTGCTCAGATTAGAAGTAGATATATAAATGCAACATTAGCATTGTCATGAAATTGAATCAGCCTGCAGTCAGCTGGTGACAGTGAAAATACAGGTATGATTAATGGGCTATCCTCAACATACACCCAGGAGACAGCCTCCTCCTCTGCTGAAAATAGTGAGCCATATTGAAAAGTTTTCTGAAATTCTAGAATTTCCTCTCTTCTGAAAACAGCAAAGACTAGAAAACACAGGAAATATCAGCACATTAGTTTTAATTAGATGATTGGTAGCCTGAAGCCCTTCAGTTTTAGTATATGCAGAGATAAGGGGACAGATTGTGGTTTATTCTCCTGTTATCTTAAAAGCTGAGAGGCCCCCAACAGATCATTAAGGAAAAGCCCCTTAACACAGGACAGGTTCAACTATCTCTCCCCCTGCAGCGTCTAATCTTTTTCAAATGTTTTACTGTAGGGACCTCTCACTGACCTCTCTAACTGTAGCTCCAGTCTCCAATTGCTCCGGTCACCCCTAATTCTCTGATTTCTCTGTACTGCTTTAAGCCTGTAAGCTTTACCATCATTTGGCTTTTGGTTTGTTTGGGGTTTTTAAGCACATTCAGAGTTAATCTTGTGTACATTTTTTAAATCACAGTCAGTAACTGTTACAAGAAGACTGATCATCAGCTGAGTAAACCTTTGTTTTCCATGGCACAACTCAGATTTACAGTACAACCTCAAACAAATTACAGAATTTTTTAAAAATATCTTCCCTTGAAGAAAAACAACAGACGGGAACACACACAGCTGCATTTGTCTTATCAGCACAACATAAAAATGTCATAGCTGCTCTTAAGTACCAGGATTTTACACACACTTCTTGCTCTGTATATGACTATACTCTATTTTCCCCCTGATTTCTTATTCAAGCACACAATCAGAACAAGGCTCAGTTTTTGGTCACTCTTTGCTTGGTGTCTACTTCAAGCTTACCAAAAGTGTTTGAAAATGCTGTCATTACGTAACTACCTTCAAGGAGTTTCCAGACGGGAGCACAAGGAGGAGAAAAGGGGAACCTGGCAGATACTCCATAAATACAAGTTCCTACTCCTTGCACACAAATACTATCTTCCATCTCACATTCAGTTGCACATTAGATTCATAACCTCAGCCTGAACATCTGTTCACAATGTCTACTCTTCTCCACTGAGATTTCATTTGATTTCGCTCATGCAGAGCACTGTCTGCTGTCGCTTTTTACCCCTTAAACACTACTGCAGCTTTTTCTGAATTCTGCTCAGTCTGCTCCTGTCTTCTGCTCACACACACCATCAACACTGCTGGCAGCACAGCACGTTTCAGGGTTCTGTTCACCACCCAAAGAGGTTTTAAAGTGCTGTCCACCAGCAATACCCCCCTGACTTCTTGACTCAAAAAATTACACTGGGCTGTAATTGAGACTTGACAACAGGCATTCCTAGTCTCACTGGGATTCTCTACAGCAAAAAAAACCTCTCATATGGTTTCTTATGATTTACTTTAGATAAATTCAGGAGAGCTTTCTCCATTCTCATCTTCTACTCTCTGAAACTGGAAATACTGCAATTCTCTCAGGTACTTTCCACCACCTCCACACCTGCACTTTGCCATCCAATGCAAAGCATCACAGGTCACACACTTGCCACCTCTGCTTTATAAACAGAGCAATCTTTAAACCAAGGACAGCAATTCATTCATGAATCTGCTTTTCATCACCAGAGTATTCATCCCAGCATAGTTCCAAAATCTGCAGCGGGCACAGATCACACAGTAACAGGCCTCAGTTTGACAAATATTAATCCACCACAGAAATATTCAGTTTTCGAGGTACTATGAGAAGTGGTAAATTAGCCTGAATACCATGGTGAAGTTGTGTTGATGGTAAGAGGATACCTACTCCTGAACCCCAACACAAATTTGTAATCAATACGAAAGATTCGGAGGAGTGTTCTGGCAGACACAAAAAGATACACATCAAAATTGACTTTGTAGTGACTGGAGAAATGGAACAGAAGTTTCTTGCCATTAAATCATCAATGAAGAACAGAAACACGACAAAGTGGATTTATAACAGATCACTAAAACAAAACATTGTAGGTTTTCTTTGCATAAGAACATTGGGGGTTCACATGGTGGGATACAGTTCACAAATTACAGCAAGCATAGAACAGCCTGGTGGTTCAGGCTTGGTGCTGAAGGTTAGGAAGGATATAAATAACTTCCTGTTTCAACTTCCACTTCACATTACAACACACTACCCATCACTCCATGCCTGGAGTCACGGTGCAGCAGAGCAAACCTAGCAGCTTACTAAAGGGCTGTCCCACTCCATGTCATCCTCCCTTGTCACGTTCCTAGCCTGCTTGTTCCCTTAGGCAGGCACTGGTACTCATCTCATTTGGTTCTTGCTGTTGGTTCTTTGCTGGATTAACAGGTTGAATCAGCTCTCAGGAAGGTGGAATGAGCATCAGAGCCAGCACATGGAAAACAGAGAGAGGGCATATCTAGGAGAGGGGACAAGGGAGATCCTGATCACTCCTTCCATCTTGCTTCTTTCTCCTCTCAATATCCCCTTGCACAGGTTCTGGAATTCACTGCACCCTTTCACAAAGTCATCAAAACTCACTCAAAGAGCAGAAGACTACTCCAGTAGAAAACAAATGAAGAACCCCACAGCACTCTGCTGAGCTGCTTACTTAAGTATGTTTACAGAGGGTGTAATATCTGTATTATATTATCCAGTATCTCTCCAGAGTCAGCAGACAGATGGGGTGAGTTGAGAGACAGGAGCAGAGACACAGTTTGAAGGAGAAAGCAAGAGTAATTCCTCTGGGTGACAAGAAGCTGTTCTGCCCACTCCGCTGCCAGGCTAACTACAGCCTGGGTGAGTGTATGTTGTGCCACACTGGGACACCACTGAAGGATGGGGAAAGTAAATTGGCGTGTAAACTTAACCTTGCACCCCTTATTTTTCAGAGCCTCAAATTACATGGAACCATAGGGCAAATTAAGCCTTTAGTCAAGGAAACATGTTAATTAATCTCCTGAGGGTTTGGTGAGGGATTGTTTACAAAAAGGAAAGCATTTGCTGTAGGAGTTTGACTCAAACGTCAGAAGGGACTTCTGTTATAACAATGATGTTACATCTAAATTCCCTGTATAAATCACTGTCAAGTGAGGAATTAAAAGGACACGCAGTGTTGTAACTCCTGTATATGTAGAACTTCTACCAAAACTGCTCATGATTTCATAATCAACAGTGATCTCCGGCAAAGGTATGAAACCCCAAATCTCCTCCACAGTCTCTGGGGCAATGCCCTCAACACTGGCTGAAGAGTAACTCTTCACCACTTCCACTGAAACTACAACATTGCACCAAGAGGGACCCCATAGTGACAACAGAGCACTCCCTGGCCATGCACTTCTGTACAGCACTTCAGACACATGCTACTTTTTTCAGGTTTGGATCTAAGTAAAAGTTGAGTTTACGTACTTGAAATTATCTTGAAAATTCATTGCTGACACACTGTGCCAACTAGGCTAATTCCACTATGTAAACTTCAAACAACATTTTTCATTGCTAGACCATAAAGCACTGTCTAAAATCAACCGTGTTTTACACAAAGGGAACAGAGGTACTGAAACACAAAATGTCTTGTCCATCTGCCCCTGCTGGCCAGCAACATGGCCACAAACAGAACTAGAGCTCCCTCAGCCCCACATGAACACGCTCCCCACAAGGTCACGCCGATTCTGCGCACCTCAGCCTGTCCCCAGCTCCTGTCAGCCTCTGTAGGTTTTACCAGAGTGAGCTGATATAACCATCCCACATTGAAACCAGCGCTGGCAGCTGACAGCATCAGCGGCGGGAGTCACAAACCAGGCATGTGCCCCTGATGTCCAGCCCCTTGCTGAACCATGCCTGCAGTAGGGTTAAGCACACGAGCTGCTGCGCACCCGTACTTCCGCACTTCCAATAACACATAGCTCCCAGGATTATCTCCCTCCCTCCTCGCTAAGCAGATAGGACTGCAAAGTCCATTAACACATAAGAAATTGCTCACCACTGTCTGACACACTGCTGCAGCACGCTTGACAAAGCTTAGCGAGTGAGTTGAACGTTTTGGCACTTAAGAGGCATCACTCAGAGGCAAGACCTGCTGCCTCGTCACCTGCCACGTGCAAAGTCACCATGGCAGCCCTGAACCGGGGTGCACAGGCATCAAGCAGTGCAAATGCACTGCCCCACCATATCAGCTCCAGACAGACACACCAAACCAGTAACTTTCAGCAAGGCAGAGTTTTGTTTCCAAGGCACTGCATCTTGGAGAATCCCTGGTTTTGCAGGCCTCTGATTTTAATCTTTAGCACCGCATGAGTTCTGGAGCACACTGGGGTTTTCTCTGACCCACCTACTGCATGCTATGGGCCACATTCATTTTATGAAATTTATTGTAATATTTACTAGAACTAGATCTTTATCACACAGCAGTCCTGAAAGGAGGAGCTTCTGAGGAAGCACAGGAGGCCAGAGCTCTGTACATCTGTACACAGCACAGGAAGTCCACTCACTACACTCCTGATTCAAAGATGAACATAGCCTGAAAACAGCGCAGAGGTTAATGACTACCTCTGATGATGGCCCCAATTACTACTTCCCGATGTCAGGGTTTCAGAGCCTGCAAAACACATGCCTTTTTTAAACCTTTAACTTTAATATGTACAACATGCATGCTATCAGTGCATTGGTTTCTCATCTTGTCCCTTCTGATCTTATTTTGACACCTCCTGAATCCTGCAAGATATCAACAACTTCCTATCCCTATTTTCTCACTAAAAATTGATGCATTGTTACATCTCTTAACGCCATGCCCTCTGTATTTTGTTTACAAGCTAGCATGTATGTAGACACACACCAGTGATTAAATCTGCATTTCAGCCCTCCAATTACTTCAGAGAAAGATCACTTGAGACAATTCAATTCAAGCTTCACAAAGAGGCCGTCTATAAATGAGGATTTAAGAACTAGAAAAGCTACTTATCAGTTCCCTGGAGAGTGTCTGAACCTGAGAGTACTCAGTACAGAGTACTCCTCGCCACCAGAACAGAAATCAGTGGCAATCTTCGGACCTTCTTGGAAGG
This sequence comes from Aleadryas rufinucha, assembly GCA_013397815.1. Lineage (NCBI taxonomy): Eukaryota > Metazoa > Chordata > Aves > Passeriformes > Aleadryas > Aleadryas rufinucha. The sequence continues at coordinate 7,596 of VZTH01004235.1, read as the reverse complement.
TTATCTTCATGTCCAGAAAAAGCAGGGGAGATGAAATAAAGTTTTTCTTAGCATGAAAGTCATGCTTATGAAAGTGGAAACTTCAAAATTATCAAGTAACAAATACTCTTAATCACTATATTATGTTCTATATCCTTGGTGTCATACTGGCACTTCCCTTCCTGATGTCTCTAGGATACTGTGGGTATATACAGCATTAACCCTTGCAAATAGGACTCTCTTCTCTCCTGCCTGCTACACGTTTGCATGTACAACACCTTGTTTGCATCACAGACATAGAGGAAGAGCTGAAAAGACAATACAATTGTGTTCCACACTGGAAACTCACAGGCTGTCCAACATGAGTAAATACAGATGCTTTCAGCTCCCTCCACTTATTCGTATTTATTTTAACAGGTGATCAAATCACAGCACTTAGCAAGTTAAAATAATAAAACACAGTTAGCTCTTTGAAAAACAAATATGTGCCACCAAGAACAAAGAGTTTGTGCCTCCCATCATTCCCCTCTCCTTTGAATCAAGACAAATTTGCTGTAAGGATGAAACATGACAGAGAAAGAGACAAAGGCGAGGCAGAATTCTCATCAACCCCTACAGCATTATGTAAAAAAAGAGGTTTTACTTTAATTCTTACCTCCTCTTTAGTCTCTTTAAACGAAGACTTTAAAGATCGGTTTCGGGAGTCCTGGGGTTTGGCTTCTTCCTGCTGCCCAAAAAGTTCCTCAATTGTCTTTGTATCAATTTGATACTGTGGTCTTGCAGCAATTGTCCAGATATTGTTTTTACCGCGGACTTGTTCTTCGGGGATAGTTTTCCAGAAAAAGCTCCGCATTCGTTTTTTTTTGCCGTGGCTGTCGTGCCCATTTACCAGCTGTGGGGGCAGAGGAATGTTGGNTGCCAGCAGCAGCAGCAGCACAAGAGGCGACTGTACCATCTCCGCAACCTGCGACAAAGGACAATAGGGACACTCAGATCACAGACACTGGACAATGTCCCTCGCACTGAAAAGACACCAAAACTAAGGTACCACAGCTATCAAGTTCTCGATCCAGAAGGAAAATTTAGTGAATCAAAAGTCTTTCACAGGGCAATTGTTTAATACTTATCCACACCGAGATTTCAGCCAGCTTTAGGTGCCTAGATTTCAAGTACATAGAAAAATAACAATACCTCTAAATCACCCACAGTAGGTACCAAAACTATCTATTAATCTCAGTTCAGTGCAATTTTCTAAGAGAATATATTTATCTAAAATTATTAAAACAAATATTATTCTACTGCTAATTTCAGATATGCTTTTAAAGCTGACTGCACACAGTACTAACTAGGGTACTGGATTAACTGGATCAAACAGACCCTGTTTGAGTCCTCTGAATTCATGGTTCAAATCCAAACTGCACTAAAATAGCTAACAATACGCTGATGATTTAACCATCTAGCCTAATGTACTACTTTTTTTGCCTTTGTTTTTTTCATACAGTTGTCAATAAGGGCAAAAATAGTGTGCAGTCCCTAAAGTCTCTATGTTCGCTGAGCACGAACTTATAGTATGACTGGTCTGGCTACAATGCCTCCCAAAATACACTCAGAGAAGAAAGACCACAGTTTGATTAAGCTGGCCTTTATCATTTATTTCAGCATCTTGGTTAACAGAGACAGTTCAATAACAGAGAGAGAGAGAAAGGACAGAGAAGCTGATAGGAGCAGGACCCTACACATCTGAAGCACTGCACATATGCAAAACTTTAAATATTTAAGAGAGTTTTTACCTCTAGATTATCTCATGAAACAACTTAACAAGAATCACAATGGGTTTTAGCATTTTTCTTATACTGTCACCTTCTAAATAAAGATGCTGTTATTAGCAGCAAACCTTCAAGTAACATGCATGACTTCCACAAACCCCGCAATTTTGATAAGTCAAATCTATTGAAACAGATTTAATTCATAAGTCTCAGAGAAAACCAATTAAAGTGTTTCAAATACAGACCAATGAGGAATCTCATGATTTTATGGAAATTTGAAAGCTATCTCAAAAAAAAAAGGGAATTTACAAAAAAAAATTTAAAATTTCAAAGATGCCACACAATACAAACTCAGATAGGAGACAGCCCCTGAGCAAAAATCAGTCACAGGAAAACTCAAAAGAAAAAGCTCAAGTAATGCACTGGCGCGAGATCAACATCAGAACAGAAATTTGGCACTGACTTAGTGGTATGCCTCCTCAGCAGGGTTCACATGGAGCTAATATCAACCCAGATCAATTTGACATTGTATAATAGCAATGAAAAAAGTCACTATTTTTGCCAGAGATCCATCACTAGACTGTACACGAACAAACAGATTCAAGTCACAGAAACAAGCCTTAGGGCAAATTCTCTCTTGGTCTGCAAGGACTCAGCCACTCACAGCTTCACTGAAGTCAATGGAAAAGGACACAAAATCATCCACTGTACCTTTTCTTCTCAAAAGCTTGCACAGGTAGCAATGAACTCCTCTCTCCTGCTTCAGACTTTCTGAACTTACCCCTTTCGTTATCCAGGTGTTTACAAGAAAACATATACAAAAACCTGTATGAGGTTTAAATCATAGGAGTGATGGAAAATATTGTAATGGCATGGTAAAAAGAAGAGAAGCTACAAAGAAAGATCCACAAAGAAAGTGGATCAGGATAGAGTGTTTCAAATTGAAGTCAGCATTAACACCCAGCTGCTATTACAGGGCTCTGTATGTTCACGCCTCTCCTCCCAAGTTCATGATCATAGAAGCAGAGAGGCATAAAAAAGCAGGTGCAAGGTGGTAGAAAGAGATTAACCACTCAAAGCAATGAAGTGTTGCATTAATTTAAAGAAATACTCAACGAGGAAAAACACTTTTCCTCCCTACTACTAATTTAAAAATGAAAAATGTATTAGCTAGTTTTCCACCATCACAAAGCAGTATTCAACATTATTATTTTCTAACTTGGGTTCCCACACATCCACTAAAAAAAAAAAAAAAAAAAANAAAAAAAAAAAAAAAAGAGAGACAGACAGACTGACCGATCATGCCCCAGGCAATGTTCAAGAACCTCATTTTGAAACTTTCAATAAATCCACATGCTTTAGGAAAAACAGGATCAAATCCTAATGGAACAGAGTTGCAGGCAATGAATCATCAGAGTCCCAGCACTAACACACAAGAGTGGAAAACGACTGATCTCAGACCTGAGTGCTTCTGAGCTAGACAAGGGACACTCCTAGTGAAAGGAGTGGAGAAGGCACGGGGAAGAAAACATCCCAACCTAGATGTAAAGATAGATAGATAGAACAGGAAAAACTGTTTTCAATCCAACGAGCCCTGTACTGCTTTAGATGAGGTAACAGTCAGCCAGAACCAGGAAAGGGAAGGAATCAGCATTTGGAAGGAAGGCATGAAAGGAAAGGCACAGCATAAAGGCTGGCATTCAGCTTTGTTTTCTGACAGATAAGCACGATCCAGGTGACAGAGGTCACCTGCTTGTAAGAGGATGGCAGTCTTGAGTTACCAGATACCGGGAGACTGGTCAGAATTCCCTTCTCATGCTGCCTCTCTGGAGGAGCAGCTCGGAGCTGTTCCCAGCGGAGGCTCCCACCATTACCGCGGGTGGCAGAGGAGAGAAGCTGGCAGCCAGGACAGGTTCTGGGCTGCTTGCTGGTATCAGCAGGTGCCTCTGAGCAGGAAGTACAGCAAGAGGAGGTGGGGAACAACACAGCCGTTCCAACTGTGAACTACAGATTACCAAGACACGCTGGGATTGGGATGTGTAATAGAAGCCAAGCAAAATTTTAACTCCTAAAGAGCCTCTCCACACTTTTCAAAGGATTAAAGGGGAAAAAAAAAATGGAACAAAGAACAAACATTTAAGATGTCGCAATTATACCTCATTGTTGCATGTTTGTTATCCAAAACAGCCCGAGAAGCACCAAAGCTCTAAAGTAACATCTTTACTGCACGCTTTAATTGTGTCCATATTTGGCATAAAAGAAATACTTTATTTCTTTGTCTCATTCATTGTTTTAGCCAAGCTAATCTAACTTGGAAATGTAATTTACCAGTTAGAGGGTGGGGACAACTTTCTCCTCAGGTAAGAAGAGAAACACTCCAAAGTAATTTGTTTCTTGCAAAAAAGGCAGTTACCACTGAGACGGACACAGATTGTGTTTGCATACACAAATTAACAGGTGAAGTGCACGATGCACTGAAAGGCATTTCATAATTCATCCTGCAAGACATGACTCCCTTTAACTCACACCTTATGTTCTCCCCTGCCCACGTTTCTGTATCAGGCGCCCTCCAAGTTCTCATGAGAACAACGCCGAGCCCAACCACAGCATTTGGGTGTCTGTGTCTGAACAACAACTCTACAAATAGGCAAACGGAACAACTAGTTGCTGTCTGCAGACAGAGAAGCTGCAAACCAGCCCCTGATCCTGCCAAAACCTGCAGGTTACAAAGAACACACAGCTCACGCTATACAGCGACTTCGCACTTCCCCACTCAACGCATCCCACAAAAGCCCTGTAGGGCACCGCATCCCTGCCAGCCGGGCCGGGCATCCGCGCGGGGCAGCGGCCGGGCCAGGCAGGGACCTGAGGGAGCTTGGCCGGGGGGATCCACTCCGGCTATTATTTGTTCGGGCTCCCAGGGGCCGCGCTCGCCCCGCCGCCGGGAAGGGGCTCCCAGGGGAGCAGTCCCCAACCCCACCGCCGTGTTCTCCGCCCGGAGCAGGTGCCGGGTTGAGGCGGCCAGACGCCCCTGTGGGAGCCCTGCCGGGACCACCCGAGGGGCCGCGACATAGACTCTCACTCCGTAATTCCCTTCCACCGACGCCGCAGGCCACGGGGCACCACGGAGGGCGCTGGCAGCTCGGCTGCACCCGGGGTAACACCGCGCCCACTGCCCTCGGACTCCTGCTGGACCCCGGCGCCCCGAGACGCGCCCTGGCCCGGCGGGAGCGGCCCGACCCCGCTGTCCCTCGCAGGACGTGGCGGGGGCAACGCTCGCTCCGCCGGAGAAAGCCGAGGCCGCCCGGGACAGCGCACGCCCCGCCGTGCGAGAGGAGCGGCGGCAGCGGCT
>VZTH01004233.1:626575-712151 GCA_013397815.1 Aleadryas rufinucha | reverse complement strand
AATAATAATAATAATAATATAGTTTAAACAAATTGCCCTCCAAGTCACTAGCAGAACTTGTTGGGAAAGGAAACCAGCAGCCACCATCAGCACTGCCACCAGGAATAGCATCAGCAGATCTGTGGCCTCAGATCAGCCGCTATCAAAAGCATCAAGAGGAAACAGTTTCTGTTATAATAACTCCTCAAGGCCTTTCCTGGCAAGATTTGGTGGTGTTGACTACGGAAAGGATGATATGGTGCTGGTAGAGAAATGAGCCTCCTGACCACCAGTGCATTGTCCTAATTGTCCATCTTATAGGATATAAACAAAAAATAAACCAAACCAAATCCAGAGATATGCAAATCTTTAAATTATCATCAATTCAGTGGTGGCATTTAAAATAAAAACCACAGAATTTCCATGTTCCTTTCTCCCCAGACTTTTAATTATTCATGCCCAACATCAGACAATAGGGAAAAGCTAAATATTCAGACGCTGAAAAGGTCAACAGGGACAGCAGCCTGCAGGAAAATTAAAGGTATTTCTTGTCCTCCTTCAGCTGGAAATACAGACACTGGGACCCTATCCAACAGGAAGGGCATCTGGGCTAAAGAGACTAGGCATATGGATTGATCTGTGCCAGAAAGAGCACTGCCAGCAATGGAAAACAGCTAAAGAGGAGGCAGGGGAGCGTCACCGGGTTTGTTACAGTCCACAGAGACCCACACCAGGAAACTCTTGGGGTTTAGCAGTTTTCTCTCCCAACACAGAAAGTATGGAAACACAGGTACTTTTTGGCAGATTGGTACACATGGGAGGCTTATGGTTCAGGGGGTCTTGATGCCTTCAGTGCCAGTAGGCTCAGAAAACCTGAGGAAAGCAAGCTGGGGACATCCAGCACAGAGGCCTCGAGCTTGGCTGCTCTGCCAGAACTCACCCTAATTAAATAGAGGTAAAATCAAGACTATATTCCTAGCAGTTCAATCTTTTCAACTCTTCCCCTTCTGCCTATTTTTCCTATTCTAAAAGGAAAAATTCTTAACTTAGGAAAAAAGAAGCCCTTGTTCAATGCTGCTTCCCACTCTGCTAATGCATGCCACCTCCTGCGCCCTCCTGAGAGTCTGTTCCACAACTCAGACAAGTGTCTGCTGGCAATCTCAGCACTCACAAAAATCATGAGTCAGTCATTAAAATCTAGCAGAGTTTTAATATCCTATATTAATAGATTTCTATTTGCCCTTGGGATATGAATTAGCTTTATTTCAGCTGTTAAACTGCTTAAAAAACATACCTTCCAAGTTCATTGCCTTAAATAGGAAATGAAAAACTGACCCACCATTTGATATCAAGGCTGACCAGACTAGGAAAAGACCCATAAGACTCAAGGAAAGTCCTGGCAGTGGACCATGGGGGTTGCTCTGGGTAAGGGCTGCTCAGTCACCCCCAGCAGCTGGGCAGCTCCAGGTCTAACTCACAGCATTTTTTAGGGTGTAATATGCCTGTGCCTTTTGTCAAACAACTTTTCTGCCTATCTCAGCATAAAGATAATGAAAAATTATATGTAGCCCATCAATTACTTATGCATTCTCTATTAATATTTCAAGGTTTGTGTGCACAAATAAACAGAATTAATTAGAAATTTGCAATCTTTTTCTTCCCCTCAATATTTTCCTTTGACACCAGTCCTACTTAGAGACCTTCACACATACATCTTTATTTGTCTGCCATAAATCATTCAATGTGATGTTTCAGCAAATAGAACAGTGTTCTCCTTACATTCAGTGGTATCAAACACACACACTGGGAAATCAGCCACAGACATTTGACTTGGCAGAGCTGTCAGTGCAGTACCTGAGCTTGGGCAGGGAAAATTCATCCCTCGGTCACCAACACCCAAAATGAAGCCCAAGAGTGTTTCCAGTTATACTGCATACCACGATGGGAAGCAGATGCAAAGGGGTGGCTGTAGGACACCGGCACCTCTTTAGTAATTACATACTTCCATGTACTTCATATATACACAGTTCACCACTATTTGATTCACAGAGACATAATTAAAGCACAATCTACCAGCAAAGAAAGAGCAAATGAGTCCCACAAGTGAAGGTATTTATGTTGCTACCTTCTCTCTGCACTAACTATATGTCTGCCTGTTTCTTTTTTTATTCTCAGATAAAATTGGTTTTATTCTCTTACTGCATTCCCCTGCTCCCCCATGCTCAATTTTTCTTCTAATCTCCTTTTCCTCTTCTTACACCTTGTATATGCAAGTATCAGTGCAGATCATTGTCCAGCCATGCAGAGCACACTCAGTGTGCTCTAAGTCAAAATGATAGGATTGGTTTGGACTCAGCATCTGTTCCATCATCAAGCTTCACCCCAGGACTTCTACTTTGTCCTCCATAAGCCTACTGGGAATTACTTGAGTAGTTCCACACATCATGCTCTGGTCAGTTCCCATACAGTCTTTTGCGGTGCAGAAATACACAGTTACTGTTGTTTCAGAATTAATTTCCAGTCCTCTTCCTATCTCTGTTTCCACAAGCCTCAGGCACTGAGGGCCCTGTCTCAGTCTTTAGAGAGATCCTCCCTTGGGACATCAGTTGCTGCTTTCCATTTCCTTTTCCCCCAGCAACTGAGCATTTTCGTTTTTTTCATTTCCTTTTAGCACCTATGGCTATCCCACCTATTCAGGTGGGAACAAGACTCTTTTCATTCTCATTTCCATTTCTTTACACCCTTCAAACCATCCTAGCTGACCCCTTTTCTGGCAGGCCACCTTTGTTGGGGAGTAGCAGGAGGGGCTGCCCCAAGGATGCCCTCAGCAGACACAGCAAGAGAAAGAAACGATCTTGGATGAATCCAGGAATCCCAAAGAGCCTCTCAGGAGAGGAGGCTGGACACAGAAATCCCAGGGCAGCACACTGACCAACCCTGAACCCAGCTGGAGCACACCCAGGCCAGGACCAGGGAAGGGGAGATCCAGGGGAGGCTGCTCAGGGCAAAGAAAGCACATCAGTGCCCTCAGGGCCCTGACAGTCTCCTCCCCATTTACAAAGCACCCAAAGTTTATTTGAAACGGTTTTTGACAGTATTATACATAAGTACTACATCCACTGCAGTGACACCTCTGAGCTATGCAGCCTGGGAAGAATTCATTTCTAAATTACAACCATTGATCACCAGCTGTAATGTTTTCTATTGAAAATTTAATCAATAAAAGGGGGAAGTACAAAGTTTGATTAAATTGGGTCAATAAAGACATTCATTAAACTCGCCATAAAGAGTGAAATTTTTCAGAGTGTTATCTTTTCAGAAGGTTTGCCAAACAATTATTCTTTTTGACAACACATTTCAAAAAGTGAATTACAAAAATGCACAGAAAGTACTTTATCATAGCACTCTTTGAAGAGAATATAAGTAGTCCCCTCTGGTGAGCCCTGTGACTGAGAGTATGTAAATTTTAAAGTGTATAGACCATCTTCATGAGCATTCAGCCTACACAAATGCCTGTCCACGCTTTTTTTTGCCTTGCACAGGCTTTTATTGGGGAAACTGATTGAGGAGAGCCAGAGAGGCCAGTCTGGCTGGCTAGAATGCTGAGTAGAGCATTTCTGACATCTCTAAGACCTCATTGATGTCAGTGTGCTATTCTCTGTAGCTCTGGACAACTGTTATTAAATTAGATCAACTCTCTAGTCCATCATCCTTTTTGGAAATTTATTAAATAATATCTAATTTTTTTAAATATTTTTTGCAATTAACTGTTCATAATAAATCCCCCAATCCTATGAATCCACTACAAGGGGAAAAAAATGCCTAAGTTTCTCAAGCCTTACTCCTTGCTGTCCATCTTTTCTGCTTGCAGGCTTACCCATTGATACCTGGCAAAGAGCTCTCCCTTTTTTTTTTTCCTATTTGACCCCTAGAAATTGTTTGCTTTTCCTTCTTTATACTCTAACTGCTCATGAATTCCATGCTCCTTTTCTCTTAGCCTGTTCCTACCAGCTGCAAACTTCTTTTTCATGATTTTGCCTCTCTCTTTACCCTCTTTCCCAACCACAAAGCTGCCCTCCCTGCCCCTCATATTCCCCACTTTCCCTCTCTCTTACCCCTGCACCTCTGGAGAGGCATCAGCTCCCATGACATCTTTCCCAGAGGGTAATCTAAGGCAGGACACAAGTTGAATGGTGGTTAACAGTACTTTTTAACCATTAGAAATACTAAAAATAAGACATAAAATCTTGTGAAGATGGTGCATACAGCTTTGTTTATCAGTAGCAAATATTTTTACCCCAAGAGGTTTGGTCATTCTCTGCAGACAAATGTTCTGCAGTTCTCATGTTCAGAATATGTCAGTGCAGGAATGAATCTGAAATGAAGTTTTAATGGTTCTCTGCAGATTTTAGCAGTTTCAAGCTAGAATAATTGGATAAATGGAGTTATGAAAGTGAAATGCAGAGTTTATGACTTTGCAGGAAGAAGACATTTTTTAACTTTTAAATATTCATCCTAAGGCCCTCCACTTTGCTTCCTTTTCTTTTTAAGTAATTTACATCTACAAGTTTTATATTCTGCCTCCAAAGTATTTCACTGACATTATGTTGCTTTTGTCTGAGCAGGAATAAGGTGAGTGTGATGCACCATTATAACTTTGCCTAAGCTAGGAGACTGAAATGTAAGATCAAAAATCAGTGTGGAAAGATATTGGCTACAACTATTTCAGGTAGTTATTTTAAATTAGTGTTTCCTTTCTCAGGCACTTTGTGGACAAATTTATAAGAAAAATAGGGTGTAAGTAGAATGGTTCTCTTACAGTTCTGTGCACAAGCATCTCTGTGATTGATGATCAGTTGCATATTTTTGAATTCCTTCTTTTCCTCTTGCAATCACAGCTGCATCCCAGTGGAGACTACAGCTTCTCCAAGACAGCACATTTAGCAAGAAGTTAAAAACAGAGCTCAGCAGAAAAGTTTCTTCTGACCTGTGTCTCTGCAAAATTCCAGATTTGTTAAATCAAAAGGAAAAAACAGAGGCACTACATCAAAATATTATTTAAAGCACATGCCTCTCAAGATTTAGATTATTTGGCCATGAACACCATTCTCAAGTGGGAAAGTAGATATTTTAAAAACAGAGTTGGAGAGAATCCACCCAAAGAAAAGAGGTCTGTCAGTTAAACAGAATATGGTTGACTAAGTCTCATTAATTTCTTTGTAGCCTTCTGTTTAAATATCAATAGTTGCCTTTGCTCACAAGTAAAAAACCAAGAAATTTACATAGATGTCCTAATGCAGATTTTCAGAGTTTATTAAATATGAATGAGAAAGAGAATGTCTAAAAAAAAAACTTCTCAAGCATTATAGAAATTAATTTACTAGGATTTACACTGCTATAGCAGTAAAACATTGAAATTAACTGCTGCATGGATTATCCCAGTGTAAGTTCTGAAATGCTAATTCAGCTAGGGCAACCTCAGCTATCAGAAAATGAAAATTCTCGTGGGGTTCAATTTTTTTTTGCTACTTTCTCCAGCTACTGGTAGACCTGTTATGCATGCTAACGACACTCAGTCTCCTGTAGGGAGCAAGGCACTTATATCCAGTGCACAGGATTTTGCAATATAACTCAAAAGAAGGATCTCAAAGTTACTGAAGTTCCCAATGTCTTTCACCCTTCAGCTTCTGAGGTGGTTCCCGTTTAATTGTCTGCACTCGTTTAGAAGGAAGTAATTGCAAATTTGAAGCAGGCTGTTCTCACTGCGTGGTGGAAGGGACCATGATTTGTTAAGAATTATTAATTCCTGCTGCTGAAGGAGAGACATTCCCTGTGTTGTGGTGAATGCCCAGCCAAGGATGCCATGGGCAGCGAGGCCCCAGCTCCCGGGGCGGTGCCACCCTGTCCCAGCAGCTGGGAGCCATCACCCCGTCCCACACGGCCCATCCGCGGCATGGCCATCGCAAGCTGTGCTCTCCTCTCCCCCGCCAGCCTCTGACTCCTGCTCAGCCCGTGCAAGGTCGGGCTGATGAGCCAGATGAGGCTTATTTTTATCCTGGATCCCTTTCCCAGCCTCGTCCACCATGTGGCCTGCGAATGGCTGTGCTGGCAGGGCGCAGCAGCCGCGGCAGGGCGGGGTTTGGGGCCAGGCCGGTGCCGTGCCAGGCCGGTGCCGTGCCAGGCCGGTGCCGTGCCAGGCCGGCGCTGGCTGCAGCCCTGCACGGTGGGAATCCGGATCCCATTGAGGTGCTCCTTGGGCGTCCTGCTGCAGCTGCCTCTGCCCCAGAGGTGTTGGCAGCCACTAGGGAGAGGGCAGCTCAGGACTTGGGTGACCACGCAATGTTCCACACACCCCATGCTGGCAGCATCAGGCCCCCCTTGGGACAGTTCCTTCATGGAAATGCGGCAGGAAGAGGCCACAAGCAGAGAATAAATCTGGTGCTTGTGACTCCTACCACTGCCAGCCTCAAAACTGGTGTCCTGGGCTCTTACAGAGACCATGTCCGTGCCCCTGTGCCCCCCAGTCCTGGCCTGGCTGCACACAGAGCTGGTGCCACTGCCCTCAGCCTGCCCCAGGGCTGTCCTCCTGCTGGGAAAGGTGCCCTGGCCACCTGTGCTGTGCTTGCCCACAGGGGAGGACACAGCCACGCAAGGGACAGGGGAAGAGAATCATCCAGAGGAAAACAAGCAGGGATTTTAAACTTCAGTTAGACGTTAGCAGTATAATGCAACAGAGAAAAAGGGCATTTACAGTCTCAGTAATTGAACTGTGTAATTTGAGTACCTTGAAGGGAACCAATAATAATAGAGCTGGTTTATTCCACTTCCTTTTTTCTGCTCTTATGAGATTTTTCAGTATTACAAAGAATTTTACAACTGAATATTTTTGTCATTATAAATTTGGGGGGCTTAATAAATTCATAAATACGCTAAAACCACCAGAGTCTAAAATTCAAATCCACAAAGTTTGTGGAACATGCTACTTCAAGTCTTGCTGTTTTACAGTTCTGTGAATCAATAACATCAGAGACAACCACAGTGAAGCCCATCAGCTCTTCGAGCATATGGTACCTGTTTATAGCCAAAAATGAGGAGATGTCATTTGAACTGAACAGGGGAAACAGAAATAATGAACAATAATCCTTAGCAGACTTAGAAGGAATAGCTGTTGAGCAGCCCATAAATAGTTGGTATTCCACACCTGTACACTCCTATATCTCAGAATATGTTTAAAATAGAAACTTTGAACCTTTAGTTGTTTTTATGAGGTCATTAATTAAACACGAATTGAGTGTGAATTCCTGCAAGCATTCAGTTGCAGTGTTCCACATTAAGTGGTATCTATTTACAGTTACCAGCAAGCCAAGGGTTTTTTGGGGTTTTTTGACTGGCTCAGCTAGATTTTATTTTTGTAACAAAATGCCAGCTCAAGCTGGAAACATTACAAATAAAAACTAAAGGGCCTGGCTCACTACTGTACTATTTCCAAAATACAGCAAGATAACAGTATGAGCTAGATCCCTGCCTTAGCTGCACCTTCATCACATGTATATTTATTCTGGCATTCCTGCCAGGTAAAATGGCTCTTGGTGAGATTCAAAACACATAATTCTCTAGATGGAGGGATCCTACGGTGATGACTCCACACCAAAGGCCAAACATTTTATAAAACAGTCCCACCTTATTCCCTCATGTTCTCACCTCTCCTGAGGTCCATCATGCATCATTAAAAGGGAGTGGAAGGCAGCTGTCAGTGAAAAGCTGGTTTTGCCTTGTGTTTCCCCGTGGGAGACTCCCAGCACAGAAAGCATCCCCAGGTGCCCATGGCAGATGGTTTTAAGGGATCATGCCCAGCCAGAGCACGATGCAACTCAGCCTCTCTCCTCTGGTTTTAGACAAGGCACCCTAACTTTAGCAGATAACCCTCCCAATATGCAAGGATCAGAGGTGTCTGATGAACATAGGGGATCCATAGGTTTTGGAAGAGCTTTGATCCCAGAGAATGAAGAGTCAATGGAATTGAAGCACTGCACAGCACTTGGCACCTCATGAAACTGTTCCTAACCCCACTTAAAAAAGTGTTAGACAGACAAAGCCAGCATGCAGCTTGAGGACAATATTGTGAATATTCCTTCCACTGCTCTACACAAGAACTGAAACAAGTAGTGAAAATAAGAAAAATCACAAATGTTTTGATGGCAAGACATCAGGGAGTGTATGACTATTCATTATTTAACACTCTGTTTTTACATAAGTTTGGCCTGTTTACATCTTCATCTCAATATTCAGGTATAAAATATTGCTGACAGCAGTTTTTCCAGAAAGGAAATGCAGCTATTGTATCATTGGAAAATTACATAGACTAGATTTCACATTTCCATGTGTACTATTTTGCCCTAAAAATGCTATTATACCCAATAAAGAAATGAAAACTACACAATTTTTAAACAGTCACAGCCATTCCATTTGAAACTTGGTCTACAGAATAAGTCTTTTTCCAATCAATGACAACAATTTTAAAATCAGATAAGAGTTTGAATTTTTACTATTTCCACACAGAAACTTATGCAGAAACAATATTACTTGAATGCATTTGATTTAAAAACCTAATTTTCCCAAAACTGTGACATGTTTATGCCTATTCAGCCAGGGGAAAAAAAAAAAAAAAGTATCAAAATCCACCACATAAAAAATGTAATATGTCATGGTTTAACCCCAACTGGCATCTAAGTACCACGCAGTCACTCACTCAAACCTGAAGGTTTACAAGGGGGTTTTTTTTTAGAATTCCTATGAATAGAAGCTGTTAAATGCAAACAACTTCCCATGGAGTTCCCAGACAGATTCATCAGTTAAATACACAGTTCCTTTTCTAAATTTTCCTTTTGCTGGCAAAATGTGCTCAAGCCTTACAAAATCCACATGGAGAAGTGATGTACATTTATATGTCTTTGAACCTTCGACACTTTCCAAATGAGAAAATGTGTATTTAATTTATGTTCTTGATTTTGTGAGATAATTTTTAAGGGCCTAAAATAGCAATGGCCCCGATTGACTTCTGCCTGCCAAATCTGTGAATCGCTCTCATTGCCAATGATAAAAATAGAAAAAAGAAGCATCAGAAAAATATCCCATAAAATTCCAACTTGTCTCCCACATGCTACCTCAAGTAAAGGTGGGGGAAAAGAGCCTTTTTCAGAGGTGGTGGTTTAGCCTTACATTCACTGTGACAATCAGTTCCTTTGCTCTAAAACCTGCTCCCTAGCTCAAAAAATAAAATAATGTAACATACCATGAAAGCGAATACAGCACAACCATCTCTGGCCATAAACCCAGTTTTCAGTAAGGTTCTATCCATACTTTCTGGCATCTCGTGTGTATTACTGCCATGGTCTCTCTCCTGCTCCTGGAAGCAGAGCCAAGTGCATCCCCTGCATCCACACTGATGGCTGGGGTGGGGGTGGGATCTGCAGCTGATGTGTCAGGGCCCATTCCCAACGCCAGGGAGATGGGGTTCACTGCACTTCCACCTGCACTGTGGACACCCTGCCTGGCTGTTGCAGCTCTTGGAGAAAAATCTGTGCTCTGGGGAGTAATCCTACATTCATTCGAGGCATGCACCTTTAGATGGGATGTGTGATTGTGTAGAAGAAGAGCAAAGTTCCTTCAGTCAGCTGGAAAATTTGTTGCTCCTAAGCTGATTGTCTTGTGGAGACATTATCCATCCACCATGGGACATTGCTGCAAGGATGAGTGGCACGTCCCTGCCCCTTCACACACAGTGTTTGGTTCAATGCTGGGGTTTCCAATCTATCACACTGAATTTTCTGAACACTGGCACTTTTTCCATGGGGTTTTAGGGCCTTTCTGCTTCCTCTTGCTGTTCCCACAGGTACCAACATTTGGAAAGACTATAGCTGGTTTTTCCAGTTTCTTGTTTTTGAAATCTCTTTTACTTTTACACTACTTAAAGCAACATCAGCATGGAAATATTTTTCTTTGGAGTCCTTTTCCTGCATTTGTTACTTGTGGCAAGAGATAATTTATTCAAAATCTTTCCAGATTTCCTCCCTCAGGCACTCCAAATATACAAAATCAGTAGTCCAGAGTTCTGATTGCAGTGGAGTACAGCTCACAGCAGAACCCACCTGGCAATTCTCAAATGCTTTAAAAATATCCTTCCGTGTCTCTTCCCTCTTCACCAGATATTAGGTCTGAATTCAAAACCAGTTCCTCTTCTCTTTAAAGCTTACACATGATCCAAGAAAGGGATTTGACTTCTGGCCAGAAAAGCAGATATTTCTATTTCCCTTATGAATTCACAGCTGGCATTTGCCAGCATTCATCTCCTAATGCACGCAACAAACAATTTACAGTTTCTGCTGGGCATTATAGTGACAAAATCTGCTTGTTCACATCAAGATGTTCCAATCAGCTTCTGTCTAGCCATTTCTTTAATGAAATCCAATACTCAGAGAGGAGACCTGAATTACAGCCTCAGCCTCCAGTGTCGTCAGCAGCTGAGCACAGATCCCCGGTGAGCCCCAGGCTGAGCTCCCAAGGGCTCAAACAGAAGGCTCCAGGCTGAATCATGCCCTTGGGGAGCCCCTGGGGTTCTAGTTGTAGTTTAAATTTCAGGAGGCTGAAAGAAGCACAAGGCAAGGGAATATTTGCTGATCAAAGCCAGAATCCTGATCATCTAACTACTCTTAAATCTTTTAAATAATATTCTTAAACTGGTTTTGCCCTGAATTCAAAAGGCAAAAGGATTATTTTACTGACTCTTGCAGATTCACATCTGGCTGCATGTGGGTATGGGCCCAGGGTAAATGGTGTTTTACAGACTAGCCAAAAGGAGAAATTGTTTAAAGTGTCAGCCAGCAGGGCTTGATTTTGAGCTAAACAGCACTGGTGGATGGCTGCTGCCTCAGGAACACAGGTGAGCTGCTTCAATAACACACTCCCCAGTCGATTCCTAACACCCACAAACCTTGCAGCAATAATCATCAAGGAAAGCAACAGAACAATGAACTATTGAGCAGGAAAATTCTTGCAGTAGTCTTGAAGATGTTGTTTCTACTTCTAATGGATGAAATAATTTATGGTAACCATCCTCATTGGGTTTTGGCGCTTTTTAATCTGTAATCATTTCCTTCCTCTGTCCTTTCCTAATCTCTTTCAGAGCTTCTTGACAACAAAACCTCATTGAGAAACAATAGTAGCTTTTATTTACTGCAGCACTATGCTTTTTCCTGCCACAGTTTCACTATTTTGAAAGAAATATCAGGCTCTGAAGCCACCAGACCATGAAAGAAGAGATAAGCAAGTCCCATTTAAATTTATACAGCCCTAATTTAGAGTGTTTTATTGAAATATTTAACTATATTTAAAAGTCTACATGTTTTTCAACTGCCAAGTGCATTGTAATCCATAAAATCCAAATGGAACAATATATTTTACCTGGTTAATTTCTGAGAAACAGAAATGTTTACTTCTGTATTTATTTCTCAGTTTAATGACTGCTGTTTCTTTACTGACTTACATTTCAGTTTGCAATCAAGTGTAGGGTAGTGCGTGATTCTCATGTCTGCTAATTCAGTGCAAAATTCAAATGTAGGTTTAAAGAGTCTGTGTTATAGAAGGACAGGGACACAGCCCCTCCTCCCAGGATCCTGCCCATGTGAAAAGCCAAGGGAAGAGAACAGTGAACACAGAGAGAAAATCTCATTTACCCAGGGCTGCACAGCAAGATTGTGGCAGAGATATAAAAAGGACCACCTTTTCTATGACCTTATTCCTTATGCTACAGAACATTCTCAGATTTTTTTTTTTAATTCTGTCATAAATACAAACAAAAAAAGTCAGTAGGCAGAGTCTGTAATTGGTGTATGATGTGTGAAAAGAGACAGATTAAAGTCTGCAATCNGTGCGTGATTCTCATGTCTGCTAATTCAGTGCAAAATTCAAATGTAGGTTTAAAGAGTCTGTGTTATAGAAGGACAGGGACACAGCCCCTCCTCCCAGGATCCTGCCCATGTGAAAAGCCAAGGGAAGAGAACAGTGAACACAGAGAGAAAATCTCATTTACCCAGGGCTGCACAGCAAGATTGTGGCAGAGATATAAAAAGGACCACCTTTTCTATGACCTTATTCCTTATGCTACAGAACATTCTCAGATTTTTTTTTTTAATTCTGTCATAAATACAAACAAAAAAAAGTCAGTAGGCAGAGTCTGTAATTGGTGTATGATGTGTGAAAAGAGACAGATTAAAGTCTGCAATCCATAATCTTCCTACCATGGCCTCCAGCAGGGCTCTCAGCTCCCTCCTGCAAAAGAACTCAGCTTCTGCAAATATTGGAGGAGTACTTAAACTATTCTGTCGCTTTCCAAAATTGTCAATGGCAGGTAACAAATATCACACAGAGGGTGAATAAAATCATATCATTAAATTAGATGCAAGTCCTACGCTCACAGAAGTTCCTTGGAAACCTTATTTTGTCCTATAACCTAATTAGCCTTATCTATACAAGGCCGAAAAAGAGAAATTACAGCAAGCAGCATTACTGTCCCTAATCTATTCGCAGGTCTAGCCCAAAGAGCTCAGTCTAAATACCACTACAAATACAAATAAATACATGTTTGGCAAATGCTACAACCTTTGCAGTTAAGCACTGGCCACAATTCCTCCCATGTCCCTCAGCCCTCATGCCCCCAGGGCCAGAGTGGTGTCCTGAACCGTGTCATCTCTTGTGCTCATCTCCACACAGATGGAGATATTTGACTCACTCTTTACCTGTCTGAAGCTCTCCAAAATTATCATTATCAGTCAGCCCACACAGGGATTGCCAAAGAGGCTGTGCTTTTGAGATGCAGGTTACAGGTGCTTAACTAAATTTGCTTAATTATATTTAGAGTGGGTGTTTTTTTTAAATACTGGCTGACCCTTTGAAAGCTTTTTGGATTCCCAACGGTGCAGCTGCTGCAGGTGCTCCCCTGTGAGGCAGACCCTTCACAGAGAGAGGGATGCAGGGAGCGAGCACAGGGTTGGCAGCACCGAGGAGCAAAGCAAGCCCTGCCAGTCTCTGTGACCCAGGATAACCCTGCTGTGATGCTACCCTTGAGGAGCACGCTCGTGCCCACTCTTTGGCAAAGCATGGCAAGGCCTGAGGTACAGGTTTGAAAACAACCATATGTCTCGAGCATACTTTTGATTCCCTCCTCGTCAGTGAATCTAAACAACTCATCTTGGAAAACACGATAGTTCTGTGCAAGAAAATCTGTCGAAATACTGATTTAAGCTCTAGGTAAAGACTTATAATTGATACTATAAATAAACTAAACGATAAAATCCACACTTGGAGGAAAAATATCAGTGGTAAGAAGTAATAAGACCAGCTCATCAGTTTAAAATAGGCAAGGTTCAGAATTTTGAACAGTGAATTTAAGGTAAAGATCATGCATGATTTTCACCTGCATGATTCTCCCAAGCAATGTCTAATATTTAATGTTTGTCTGGTGTAGACAACACAGAAATCTCAAGTCTTTTTGATGCAGAAAATTTAGTCATACTGAGATGTGACAATCCTCACATCTTTGTGAAACCCTTCCCTCAGATTTCTGATCTGAGATACATGATGCAGCTTGGCTTAAAATTCTTGGGTTCTCTTTCTTGAAGTTTAGATTTTAGCAAAAATATTTTACAAAACAGTTGACTAATAGGAAATTAATATAGATATAGGTGTGCACATACTCTTTCAGCAATGCCCCCTTTTTCATGACTGCAATGAGGGATTGGCAGATGAGGTCCCTTACTAGTTGCTGGAGAGGGAAGGATGATTTCATAGATGTAATTTCCTGCTTGAAATTCCCAGTATGATCTTTAATAGCAAGACTCCTGTGGTCTCCTCTGACCTGCAATTCACTCAGGGCCCTTCACATCCCCTTCCCCAGAGCACATCCCCACCCTGCTGCTCCCCAGCCTGGCACAGATAATCACCCATACCCAAGTCTAGCTCTTTTTGTTTACCCTTACAGAACTGCAAACTAGTTCTTCCACTCTCCAAGCTTTTCCTAAATGTTAAATCTTCTTCATACAGGCTCTCATATTATTATCTCCTGCAGATTTAATGAACAGACCCTGCCTTTGCTGCAGGCTGCTAAAGAGAACACTGAGAAGTACCTGGGCAGCCCACTGGGGCACTTGCATGTTACAGCCTTCCCATCCTGACAATCATTTATAATTGTTCTCTGAGACTCATTTCACAATAAGTCTTGACCTCATTTCACTTTTTTGTTATCAAACTGTATTCCTCTGTCTTGCTTACAAGAACTCATGGGAGAGACTATCAAAAAACTTCAGATATGTGACATCTCCTGTCTTGTTAGTATAGAAAATTAAACAGGTTTGAAAACCCATTGTTCTGGGAATATCTAATGTTGACTTTTACCCAAGTTCTTAGTGACTTTACTGTGCTTTTCAAGCAGTTAATGTTCCCCTGTTCAAATAAAATATCTTGTAAGCATCTGGGGTCACTACAGAGCCATGTACTGAACCACTTCCATTTTTATGCTGTGTATTAGAAAACACAACTGACATGCCCTCCAAAGTCATGAAATACCTGTCCTCAAAGAGAAAAGCTTTGCAGATGCAGTCTGACAGCCATCTCCTCCAGTCAGAGATTAATTCTTTGAACTTCCAATACAATATTATCAATAATGGATCTACTTGCCATTATTGTTAATTCTCTCCATTCATACCTCTCATATGGACACAGTGATCCTCTAGGCCTCCCTTAGAATGTTAACAATTTTCTAGCACTGAAGAACAGGAAAATAACAAAAGACTTTGCTTCATTTAAATCAAATAAATGTCAGCTTCTAAACCAGGTTGTAGCTAGCTCTGTTAATATAACTCTTGCAATAGTAAAACACTAAGAGTTCAAAAAGAAAAAAATGTGTTATGATTACCTGTGCCATTATGCCTTTCACTGGGCTGATGTTCTTCACGAGGCAAGATGATGACTTTCACAGGAATGTCTCGTATTAACAAACCAAATCCTTCAAAGACCTCTGGTAGCATTTGTAGGTAATGCTACAAATCACAATATTCAGGCTGAGTAGATAATACAGCATCATACCAATCTCAATGGTTTTGGCATTAAGAAAGAGGATATCCAATTGTTACATAGGAGAGCACCAGTGGCAACCAGAAGAAAGGAGATCCTCACTTACATGAAGAGCAAATGTGAGAAAGTGAAGGCTAAGAAGGTGATTGCAGCCAGAGGAAAATACTGTCAGAGGAGCAAAGGACTGCAGTAATTCAGATTGGACACTGAAATAGGTTTCCAGCCAGCGGGATGGCACAGCTTTAGAAATAGTGACAGTGGGAAAGAAAACGGCTTAGGATGGAGCTTGAGAGATTTGCTACCAGTCAGATGTGTCAAGAATGTCTGTAAAAGCTGGTGATAGAAACACTCCATGTCCACACTCCTCACACCCAACTCTCTCTCCTTAGGATATGTATTTGGTTTCCATGGATTTATACTAATTTATACAAGCCCACGACCCAGAACAGAAAGGATTGTTATGAAGAGCAGGTAGTATTTTTAAGTTATGTTGACAACTTAGGCCAAATTTCCACAAACAGAATTTCAGCTCTGTTAACCTCACAGAGTTTATAGCAAATGCAGATGATGCTCTTTATCCTGAAATAGTTACTTGGCATCAGTTGGACATACTAGTTACAACCAAGCAGCTAAGTGCCTGAACACCTATTTGCATACAACTATGCCTAATTTATATCACACTGAATTTAATTAATTTGACAGTTATATCATTTGATAATATTTTTACACTACAGCTACCACTGTATTCTGCCTTTGCTTGTTACGTTTAACAACTTTTATAAATCATTCAGTACACAAAACCAGCAACTTTACCTCTTCATTACCCAGCACACATAGGATTTCACCTTGCAGCAGAACCAAAAAAAACTGCTTCAGAACAGAGGGATGAAGAGGAAGCCATGGCAATTCAAACTTCAAGAACAAACTTATCCTTCACATTAACTGTTTCAGCGCCATTTGTTTTCTAAATATATAAAAGCAGTTAATGGAGATCAGATAAACTGGTTGTGGGTTTAGATCATGTGACAAAGTCCTTGTATTTAGATATGTGTGTGGACACATGGCCTGTACATCCCCTTTGCCAACACGTCACAGGCATACTCTGCTCATCCACTTGCTCCTTGCAACAGCAATAGTGCAAACATTAATCCTGCCATCCTTTTAAATAACACTTTCACCTCCAGCAAAACATAACATCACTGTAGGAATGGGAGGCAGAATATGTAATGATCTTGAATATATTTTTCTTTGTGGTACAAATCACAATAGGAATAAAGGTGCAGCCTTCAGATGCTAAAGGGAGATGAGCTAAGAACCTGCATAAACAGAATTTCTTCGTGAAGTCACTAAACAAATTGCACAAAATGTTTCTTTGGGACACATCCAAGAATTTATTTACTAATAAACAAGAACCTCAGTGAACGAGAGCTCTGAGAGACAATCAACCTCAGCAGATGTATTTCACTGAAATCAGAATTATGCCTTCTTTTTCTGAGAAATGAGAAAAAATTTAAGGCAATAATAAAACTAGAGGAAATAACATTTCTTTTAGCAGTATTCTCCATGCAAAGAGCTAACATTGCACTTCTCCGGCTGATGTTTAAAATCAGCTGCAATGCAAGCCTGAAACTTTATTTCCTTGCCATTTGCAATTACTCCTTCTCAGCAGTAATCAGTGAAGTATAGTCAGAGACTACCAAACACTGTTTGAGATGTTGGTATGATTTAAGTAAAAGTAAAGTGCTGATCAGCTTTTGTTTCAGTGCAACTTGCAGGCTTGAAGGATTTGAACAAGGCTATATTGCTGCCTACAAAGGGTATGAGCTCATTTCTGAAATCCCCAGGTGCCTGGGAGGTGGAAGAGAAGCATCACTTTCAATATCCGAATAAATGTAAGCACACTATTCAAGTGTGTCCCTGCTCTCTCTGATGTCAGGTACCAGCCAGTGCCATGAAACACAGCAGATGCAGCCAGAGGTGAGCATTTGTTTAAAGGAAGGACTGGAGTTAGAAATACTTGAGCTACAATTCATGGTCAAAACACAAATTCAAAGCATAATCTTCTTTTATGAGTAATTTCAGGAGGGGAAAAAAAAGTTGTTTGTATATATACATCTATATATTTTTATATGTACAAATATATGTTTTTGAGGAAAAGAGGATGCTGGAGTTTTGCTCAGACCACATTTTAAATACTGCTGAAGGGAAGATAGGCAGCATCCCAGGGAAAAAAGGTTCTGCTGATAGAATACTGAAAGGCACACCGTGTGAATGCCCATCCTCTGCCCACTTAACTGCTTTGGAGGAACATGGGTGAGTGTCAGCTGCAGGGTCAGTGCTGTTGTTTTTAGAGAAATATTTTCATATTTATCCCACCTATTTGCCCAGGAAGCTTTCAAGGGGTACACGACATCTCTCTCACTCCTACCTGACTGCTGGAAGGGCGATCTGGGGCTGCAGCTACACCCAGCCCTGCGGGCAACATCCTGCATTGCTGGGAAGGACACATGAAAAATCCCCGGTGACTTTGGAGAGGAGTGAGCTGCCCTCCCTGCAACCCCGCCCTGCGCCTGACCCCGTTCCACGGCTCCTCTCCCAGGAATATTCCACATTGCCAGGGCAGCTGTTTTTACAGATCTGCTGTTTCTGTAATTTGTCCAGAGTATATACCGTAGGTTTTCAATGGGATTTGAGCTGCTAATGCGCTTAGACTCCCTGGAAAATTCCAGCCCAATGTCTTGACATTTACAAAATTGATTTCATGCCATGACTGTTTTAGTGCCCAGGGTGTTGGGGACTTTTTCCTTTTTTTTTTCTTCAGGAAAAACATGATATATGCTAAACTAGCAGAATAATTTTTATGCGTTTTGCCTCATTACAGTTTGCAGGAATGGCTGGAGCAGACCCTGTACCCTGCAATGCTGTATCCAAGAGTAACAGAGCCAGGAGCTAAGAGGAATTTTACGGTCTACAATTAAAACTTCCTAAGTGCTATCAATTCAGTAGGTGAAATTGCTGCTACTAAGCTCATCTCTTTCTACAAAAATTAAATCCATGCTAAATGAGCATGGCACCTTTCTTTTGAAAAGACTCCCATTTACTCTTCTGGGTGTTTGTTGAGACTCGTGTACCATGAAAATAGTCATTTGAAGCATTTTATTGAAATAGCCCTTTAGAACATTTAATAGAAATGGACACAGATGTACCCAGCTCAGACTGCACTCTGCTAATTATCCACTTTTTTCCACAAAATTGCAGATGGTAGGAACTATCCTTGTATTTTTTTTTTACATTTTGCCTATTTATCCAGGATGCAAACATGATGTAAATAACATCTTTTTTTTTTTCTTGTGACATTATCACTATCCTTGCAGCACAAGCTTTAATCTACTTTCATTAATTAAGCAAGGGACCAAATTTTCTGCCTAGTAACATGTTTGGAATTCTGTGATCAAAAAACCATGATGACTTAAAAGATCAGAGGGAAAGCTAATAACTAACACTTCTGCATACAAACACAATTTAAAATTGCCGTAGGAAGCCTCTCGTGGTAGGAGCCACAAGACTCACTTTGCTCTTTCTGAGATTTATGCATTTGCTTTATTTCTGTCCAAGGCTGATTATTAAATCTTGGCATGTCTGGTCATCAGGGACATTTCTTAGTGGAGACAAACTAGAAAGGTTTTGGAATTGAATGCCACACATTGCAGGCAGCCTGAGGATGGGAGCCAGTGTCCCTATGAATTTTAATAAACCTCCCTACGAGACAAGCCTTCCTAGGCACTAACAGCACTCAGAGCTTGGGTTTTTCCCTTATAGGTATTTAATTGATCGGACTTGCATAGGATGATACCCTTGACACTGATCTTCAGACTGTTTCAAGCAGGTTTAAAAGTAGGTGCATTTTCACCGACACATTTTAGTAAGTTCAAATAGTTTTTAAATAATTGGTCTCCAAATAATGAATTATTTTTCAATCACTTCTTTCACACATCAGTGTCCTGATTACCAAGGTGTCAGGTCAGGGTGGTTTCTGTACATTTACAGAAGTCTCAACTGACGCAATGAGACAACGGACACAAATTCTGAGTTCGCCTGTGCTGATCACTGTTTTCTACTTGAAATGCAGTACATAAAGGTGCTAAATTTTTTGTTTGGTTATTTACAGACTAAATCCTTCAAACCAAAGGTTAATGCTATATATCTTGTACAAAACATCTCTTAGCTCACTCTCTTTTAACAATTAATAAATAAGTTGGATATGCCAACCTTCTCATCGCTTGTTGCTCGCCTTGTGCCAGCTATGCCCTGTGTTATATGGAAATGGTCACTTCTTAATGGCTCTCCTGCACTTTGCCCATGGGATTTAGCCTCACACTTTATCTGTGCCATAGGCTATCCACAATATGTCCTTTCCCAGTCAGATGAGCCAGAAGTGGTTCTGTAGCTCTGCGCCCCGTCTTTAAATTCACTCTCCCTGACATTTCCATGTCCTTTACTACAATTTTCACAGGGAAAATATTCTCCCTGGAACATGGTCTGAAATTTATTTTATTTTATTTTATATCTTTTCATTAAAAACTGCTAGTAGACTCAGTGTAACATGGTATCCAACCATGACATATGCACCACAGCAGTAATTTGTATTCCGAGAAAATCCAGTAATGTCACATTTTTCAGTAGAAAAATTCCAAGGCCAGAGGACATACTCTGTTAAACTACCTGATCAGCTCTTTCTCCTCCTAGACAAGTTCCCTTAGTCTGCAGAGCCTCCTTGCAAATTAAATTCGAAACTAACGAACCCTGCTCTGATTTGGGGCACACAAGAAAAAAAGAAGAAATCCTCACCATTTTCTCTAGTCTGCTCTGTCGCCATCAGGAGCCACAGGGATACACACAGGGCGAGATGACAAATCCTGATCCACTGGCACTAATGCTAAAGTTCACTTTTTGACAGGATCACAGTCTGTAATGTGGGGGTTCTGCAGGGCAGAAAGTCATTTTGGCAGGACACAGTTGTTCTTTTCAAAGTTATTTCTTGCATCTTTCTCACTTGCATCCCACTCTGAGGAGAGCATCCCACCACCTCAACTCCGTGCTTGTTTGTCCCTTCATTAGGTTACCTTCACCTGCAAGGGGATTTTATGGGGAAAGGCTTACAACAGAGAAAACCCCTCATCTTGCCCAATGCCACCTAACCCTACCTGTTCTCACAGTGTAACCTTTGCCATGAACAGTCAGCCTCCCACCTTTCAGGTCTTCTGCATCTCATCTTCACCACCTCTTTGTGGCTAACTCTGAATTTAGCTGTCTGAAATGACTATATTTGAAAAGTTGGCCCTAGAGGGAAAATATTTCAGTTCAAGGTAATGCTTTTAATTCCCTTTTGGGGCATGTAAATTATTAGAAAAGAGACATTTAAAATATCATTAATAAAATCACAGTGATGTCATACAAAATGTAAAACAAAATCCCTTAATTAGATATTAGATTAACAACTCTTAATAAACTTACATAAAGTTAGTCAATCAATACTGTTTTCTCTCAGTATCCCCAGAGCAATTAAAATTCAGTGCTCTGCAAGATCCATTTAATGATTTGGCAAGGTCTATTTTGGAACCATGTGGACAGTATTAGCAGCAGAACAGCCTGTATACATTGTACAAGATTCCTACTGCAGCAGGTTTGTGGGTCCTTCAAACAAAATGACTCACCAAGAGACCCATCTATTGCATCTCAAGTGTTAATTGTAGGTATCACCAGTGGCTTTGAGGCCTCTCCGTATAATTGGCATTATGTGACCAAGTTCATTAGAGTATCCACCAACTGCATGATTAATCTGACGGTGTGGATCTTGCAAGAAATGTGGCTGTGAAGATTAAAATAGGCACAACTTTGCTTGCAGATACTTTCTCAGAGGTCACAGGACTGAAACATGTCATTTTTCCTTTCTAAATAGGAAAAAATAATTCACAAGCATCCCTATTTTACTGGCCCTTCCAGCAGCTGCTGTACATATACAGCAATCACCTTCCAATATGAAAGTGCTTATGGCAGAAATCAGCAGTCACACATTGGTCCTTTTTAAAGCAGGTTTGAAGTATTAAAGTTCTTGAATTTGATGTAAAGTCATAATTAAAAACAAACTAAAAGGCTAAAGTAGTTTTAGGAAAAGACCTCATTCTTGCTAGGATGTGTACTTTCATGGAGCCATTTGCTGGGACTGGGTGACAGTAAATATATTTTATAATTTTGTTGGTAGTCATTTACTTCCTAAGTACTCTGCAATCATTAAAGAAAATACAGGCTTTATGTGAAGAGCATCCTACCTGTCAGCTCAGCTCACAGGAAGCCTGTGAAGCTCTATGGTGGTTTGTGGCAAAGGAACACTTTCCTAGGAGCCCAAAGTCAAAAGATAATCTATATTCCATGAATCTACACTTTAAAATTTGTTCCTGCCTGTCAGGAGGACAGAATTAACAGGAAATTCACTGCCTAAAAAAAAAAAAAATTGAAAAACAGTGAAGTGCATGACAATCCTCAATCAGCCAGTAGGAAAGATGCTGGATGCATAATCAGTGTTGTCCATGTCCCAGTGCCACTGCAGCTCCTTCAGTTCTGGAGCAGGAAAGGAAGAGTGCCATGGATATGAACATTTATTTACCACAGTGATAATGACACTGAACTGAAAAATCAGGGGATGAACACAGAAATAGTTCATCTTCCTCCGTAATAATATGTGGGGTTGTTTGGGTTGTTTGGGTGCTTGTTGGGCTTTGTTTTCCCCTTAAATAGCAGAGACAGTTGATGGTATCTGAAGGCTTTCTGCAGTTCTGCCTTATTAAACCTTATTAAACCGACTGAGGTCAGTAGAGAACCCAAGGCATCCCAGGATCTAATGGCTTCTAGATGAAAGGAAAGAAAGAGATGTTGGACAGAAACTGGCAGCAAACCATGCTAAAATATTTCAGCACTTAGCCTAACCTCAAGAGATAAACACAAATGGTGATTTCTTGATGTTTGACGCAAGACACCAGCCACAAAGTATTTCAGAACTTTTGGTTCTGCAAACTAAGCTGGTAAAATAATCTAGAGAATCATACATAATCATTTTGTGCTTTGTCAGGCTTATTTGAGTACTATTTTCATAAAGGAAGCATTTTCCAAAGGGGCTGTTGTCCTAGTTCTAGAATTAACTGAAAAATGACTTATTTTTGTCTAATGCCTACAGCCTAATTTAAATAGGAACACACTCCAGGTCTATCAATTGAGAACAGGGAATGTACAAAATGCAACAGCATTAGACAGTGAGTCTTATGGCAAAACTAGAAATCAATCCATCATTTTGAAACCAGAGAAAAACTGTTCCTCTTGTAGGCAGAAACTCCATCCAAACTGTCCCTGTAAGGACTGGGTTTGTTGGACTCTTGGAGCTTTGTCTCTTTAGCTGATTCAAACTCAGAGACCCATGGGTCCAGCTTCTCTGCTTTCATCTGTACTCTATCCACTCTATCCCTTGAGCACTCAATCCCTTCAGCCCACACTCTGAGTGATCCAGCAAGAGCACTGTGATTTTGTATCTTTGAAAGCTCTGTGTTTTCAGTAATACACAGTCTCTCTTCAAGAAATAAAAGTACAGAAGGACTTTCCTTAGGATCCAACACATCAGGCCAAAGAAGATCTTTTAAATAACAGAGATTGCTGTGCACACAGCTAGAACTCCTTCATCAGAGCAGCAGTATAACAACCTAGAAATATAAATACAAAAACTAAAATATACTGTGGGAGTTGTTTACAGTCAGAAAATGTAAACCACAATCCAGACATTATTTTCCATTACATTCAAATCACTCTTACAGAGATATAAATTAAACCATACTTTGGAAGCTGCCTAAGATGATAGAAGCTTTTTCTCCTGTTTCAGGTGAAGCATGATCAATCTCTGATAGGTATCGTTATATATTCCCCAGCTTTACTCATTTAAAAAAAATATGGCCATTTAACTGCAGAAAATATCTCACAATTTTTCGCCTCTATTTAAAACAAGTGCTTTAGAACCTGGATGTTTTCCTGCACTCTGTGCTCAATGCCTTCCCTAACAGACCCAGGATCTCCACTGAGATCATGAAAGCAGGAACACCAACACCACATGAGTGGGTATCTGTACAAGCCATACAAGCAGTAATAATTTATATGACCTTCTCTGCTGCTGATACTCTTAGCTCAGTCCTTGCCCTGCTCTTTCCCTTCTCTGCAGGGAACATCAGAAGTTATTCATCTACTACAAGTTAGAAAAACCCTTGAGCTTGCCTCAAATGCATCAGGGGATCTGTGAAAGTTTGTCACAGATTATGTGTCGATGTAGGCACTGTTACTTAGAGGGTACATTATTGATAAAAGCTAAATATTTCATCTTTCTGCACCGTCTCTAAACAAAACTGGCATTTACTTACCAGGAGGCTGAAAGTTCAGCCTTTTCAATATTATAACAAGGAAACACTTTGGCAATTTCTCTCTAAAGAAAGCAGGTACCAGGCCTCTCTGCAGCTGTAGCCAAGGAAAGTCTCTCAGTGTTCATTCCCTGCCCAAGGAGGGGTCTGAAGCTCCAGAGGGGTCCCCAGCAGCTGTGCCCTGTGGCAGGCTCCACACAGAGCCCAAGGGACACCAAGGGGGAGGAGGGACAGCTTCAATTCTACATTTGTAGCACTCTTATAGGCCAAGTCCAACCCATCCTATTAGCTGTATGCAGGTGTTTCTGAGTGTGTTTGTGCTTTAATTATTCATAACATCAGCTTCATATTTTATGGATTATTCTGCATCAGTGCTGGTACTTGCCTCATGCATTATGCATGCACCTGAATCTGTTCTGATGGAGGCACAAAAGACACAAAGCATGTCTCTCACCTGTAGGCTTCTGATTAGAAGAGAGCGTTTGTAACCCTGAGCCTGAATTGAATCCCAAATGTGTTCTCCTTTGTCCCATAACTGCACATCCCCTGATGAACAAAATATATCTTTTTACTCTTCTCTCTCACTCAAATTCTCCTAGTTTTACTTTTTAGCCAGTGTCAGCTTATAAAAAAACTATTTCCCTTATAAAATGTACATTTTTCTGAGTGCTGGTTCAGAACTACAGTACACTAAAAATTATAGCAAAGGCCACTTTTAAAGTAATATCTCCGAATGAACCAAAGTAATCCAGTCTAAAGTCTCTAAACTTTAGAGTACATTGCAGCTTACTCCAACAGGCATCAAGAAGACATGGGGTTACACTCTTCTCAGCATGCTAATGCATCCTACTGTTTGAAAGAGGTGACAAAGTACTCAGAATTTTGAGGAAAAATCCAAGTAAAAGTTATTGTGGGGGTTTTAAATTGCTCATTGTTTCATTGTGCCTCACACCTCGTTAGCAATGCTGGATTCCTTTCCTCTCTTTCTCAACATAACTAAATAACAGACTGTCTTTCCCACAGGGCCCCAACTTTTAAAACATCAGACATTTTCAAAGTTGCCCTGGTCAAGGAGGAAATTATTTTGTGGCACAAGCATTACTCAGGTTGGATGGGGAGACAGTGCTGCAGAGGGATGTGGGCTGGCACTGCTCCCACTCAGGCTGGCACCTGGGGAAGGGCTGTGCCACCTCCTGTCACCTGCCCCCAGGGAACCTCCATCAGCCCAGTGCCACACAGGGGGGCCTTTCCTTTTCCCCTGAAATCTAACTTTCCACTAAAATTGCCAGTATAGCTCTAGCAAAGGAGAACCCAGGAAAGGGTTCTTCAGCCACAGAGAAATATTTTAAGAAAAACGTACCAAAATTATGTAAATAGATTTAAATAGCTTCCTACACCCAGAGCACTGAGCTCTGAGCATGAAGAGCCTGAAGCTAATTTGAACTAATTGACAACAGCCCTGGGTCCAAGCAGACAATAATCAGTGTCCTGCCTTCAAAACACTCTGAGTGTTAAACACAGAGAGAGAAGTCTTTGATTTGGATGTTATTCTTCCCCATTGCTTTCAGCAGGACTCTTAGCTGCCTGTACTGAGGTGCCTGACAGATTTTCTCCACTATCCTAGCTAGTCTCCAGCTGGTGTCTGCAAACCATGAGGAAATTATGTCACTCAACAAATTTCAGACTCTATTTTTAATTCAATTTAAATAAACTAAACCTTACCTGCCTTCTCTGCTATGTTCCCTTATTTGTCAGGTTGAAATGAATCTCAACACGGTTTCATCAAATGATGATTTTTTTTTTCCAATCACACTTAGGAAAAAAAAAAAAGTTAAAAATAAATCTGTGCTTCTACTCATAGAAACCTTGACTGAAGAGCCATCTTTAGGGCTGTCACCCTTCTGTTAGCAAATGTGCACAGTCTTGCTCTGATGGTGGCAGTGGTTTGCACCAGTCTCCACCAAAGGCAGATCTCTCCTCTGCAAAGCCACATTTTGAGCTCACTGCTGGCAACACCTGAAGACACAAACTGCTCTCCAGCCTCCCAAGGCGACCCTGCTCTTCCCTCACTGAACTGCATCACAATTCCTTCCCACCCCTGTATTCCGCAGTGTTGGGATATCCCCGCCCTGCTTGTTTTGACTTTGAGCTGCCAGATCCTATTGCTATCTGTAACCTTTCCTTCTGTCATTTTGGACTGTGCTTTGTCAGGATTCCAGACATTCCCCCATCCAGGCAACTTTGAGTCCAAAACCCCTACACAAATGGCCACGGTGTCCCCATTAAGCCTCCTCATGTGGACGAGGTCTGTTGCACATACAAGTCCATAGAGACTTCATCATTTTGACAGGCCTGGTTTAAAACACATCCATATCTCTTCAGCAAAACTTTCAGATGAATTGGGAAGATTTATGCATAAACTCAAAAGTCAACACATTTAAGTATTTTGTATAGTAGGTTTCAATAGTTGTTTGCAGGTAGGGAAAGGTTTTTAAGCAGAGACTTTTAGGGAGAACATGACCTCTTCTACATTGCAAAATCTAGGATTCTGATAAATAAACCTTCTCCAAGAATTCATGAACTGGATATTTTTATTCCTCAAATTTTTCAATGGCTGAGAAAGGTGCTACATGCCAACAGACAGCTGAGAATGATGCTGGCAAAAATGACACTTAAGGAAACAACTTTTGCTATGTTTCATCTCCTACTTAAACCTGAACAGCTCCCATAACACAGACACAGAAAGTGAAAGGAGCAAGGGACACCTGGGAAAAACAAACATCTTTGTTTTGAGGAGTTCACCTCGCCCAGTGATTGCTTATGGCCAAACTCAGCAGAATGCTCAGTGCACAGCCTTCTGTAATGTTCAGCAGTGGTTTCTTAAGTTGCCATTTCACTTTTCCTAACCCATCCAGAAGAAACTCTTCAATAAAAAGGAGGTGTTTTAGGAAAGGTGACTGTGACTCGCTCATCACTTCAAAAAGGGCCATACTGAGGGCCTTTGTAGCAGTGCTGATGTGCAGGGAAAGCTTGAGCTTTTTTACTTTTCTACAACAATCCTCTTCCCTCAGTCCCTCATTAGACAGTAGATCTTCATTTATATAATTGTGTGAGGTAAGAATGGTTTCTGCAGCACCAATGATGACATTTTAATTAGCTGGCCAAATGTTTCCAATCCTGGTTTTTACCTAATTAGTATATTTTGAGGTTTGAGCAGTATCCTCATTACCATACAAATGTTTCTAATAGTGCAAACTTCAAAAGCAGGTTGAAGAAAAAGAGAAGACTTTCACAGAGCTCGGTAAGTTTAGAATGAATATTGTTCTCCTGATATCAGAAGCATCAGGCACCTGCCTTTCCCGATAACATGAACTGGTTCGCAGCCCTTCTGCATCCAACTAAGATAAGGCAAGGAGTAAACATCCTACATTTGGATTTATAGAGCACTTTTTATCTCTAAAGTGCTTCGCAGGCATTAGCCACATAATCATTAAATATTGATATTTGCATGATTAATGCTTTGTTGTTACATTATATGAGAAGAAAGATACAAATGTTGGGAGAAGTTATCTGCCTTGGAAGCAAGCCATGAATTTGTGCAAAGCAACTCTGCACCTTGTGTATGTTCCTAATAAAAATCTGGCAGATTTAGAAGCATGGACATAGAGATCCTGGTGTAACATCCTCAAGTTCACTTCTTCCTGTATCAATAATTTGTTTTAAATGAAGACATTATGTCTAGATGGACCATTTCCCACAACAAGCATTCTTTCAGGATTTATGCCGCACTAAGCCTGATGCATCTCATGTCAGCACCCGGGTTTGGGAATTGTATGGCCCCCATCAGCATCATGTCTGTAATATTTCCTTTTCTACAATAAAGGCAAAGGAGAACAACTGCTAACAAGACATTTTTCTTCTCTCTGAGTTTAAAAACTGTCTTGCATGGTCTATTTTGTGACTTTGGACATAACTTTTTTAGTCCATTGACTACAGAGGAGAGAAATAAACACATAAATTTCTTCATTTTACTAATAAGTTTCTTACTTATTACTTAACAAAGACAAAACTTAGCTGCACCAAATAAGCAAGGTATAAGGAGCAGAGCCTCAGCTGTTATAATTTAGAACAACTTTGAGAGAGCTCTTCCAATTTACCACAGCTGAGGATAGAGTCCCAGAGGGTCTCCTTGATATTTATTTCTCTATATCACATCTCTGCTAGGCCAGAAAGTTCCTGGTTTTCATTAATACACTTCCCACAAGAGTTACACAGAGGTAACAAATGAAACCCAAAAAGATTCTTTCTAATCTAGTTGACCTGCTTTATCCAGCATCTTTCCCCTCCTTTTAATATTCTCCCAAGACTCAGTGTATGAAGAACCCATTTAAGCTAATCATGACTTGAAGAGAAGCAACTGAAGATTTTTTTTTAATTTAGCATTTAAATTTCCTTGGAAAGTTTGTTCATCGTAAAATACAAGTAATTGTGCTGGTATTTTTAATACTTGACCAAAAAGAAAATTTTTCCTTCTTCTTCTCAATGACTTTATAATGGATTCTGAAAGTAGGAAGAACTAAAGAATGCAGCAAAGGGAAGAAAGAATACAAATTCACAGCTTATACCAGGTGATTGAGAGTTCCTATCAGAAGTGACTAACACTTTTTGCTACACTCAATCTGCAAACAGTGTGCTGCCTTAGCCAGCCCAGAGCTTGCTCTTCCCTGGGGAAGCTCAGAGCTGGCTTAGCTTTGGGGCTGGGAAGGCACAGCCTGCAGGAGGCCCTGCTGCATGAGCAGTACTTGTCCTGACACACTAAAGATGGCTCTTGTATTGTTCCTTACATGAACTCCCCTGCTTCGGTTTTTATGCATCATCCAAATTCCAGCTAGAGGTAATAGACACACTTTTATTTTTATGATAAACCATAAAAATGTGTCACAGCTAGTAGACAGCTAGACATAGCCACTAAAATAATGCAGGAGAGGGATGGTAGCCAAGACATACCAGCTCTGTGCCATATTACTCATTATTACAGATACCCTCTGATGTCAACACCTCACACTTCTTTCCTTTTTCTCTTAGCTTTTAACAGGCAGGATGGCAAGTGGCTTATCAGCAAACTACAAACTTCCTGCACTGCTGGAGAGGTGTTGGCTGGTATAAACAGCAGGGGCTTGATGAGCAACACCGAAAGTCTCTGCTCTGTGCAGTGAGGAGGCAAGCAGTAAACATGTCCAGCGAGTAACTCACTCCAGTGAGCACTTTGCTGGTTCTCCAAGCGTTATCGAGCAGAAAGCAGTGCTCAAGATTTACCTCAGGTCAGAATAGAAACCCTGCTCACCCACACCAGGCAGTGTCACAGAATGAACCCTGGGTTATACCAGAGGAGCAGTCCAGATAGGTAACACTGTCTGACACACAGCCTGATAGCCAGTCCCCACTGACGTGAATCAGTGCAGGCTGTTGGGTGCATTCTCTCTACCGACATCTTTTCAGGGCAATGGAGGGCTTGCAAGGATTTTTTTTATATTTATATATTATTGTTAAGTAACACAGGTTTCTCAGGCTCCACTGTTATTCATGGAAGCCCTACTGTGGACAAAGGCTATGGTCTGTCCCAGCTCTCCCAGCGTGGCTTGGCTCTGTGATGATGCCCACTGGGAACTGGCCTAGACTGTGTTTACAACCCCTGGTAACAGTTTTGCATTTCACAAGGAGATTTCTAAATGCAAACCAAGATCCCAACAGTGACAAGCTCGTTCTACACCCAGGGAGCTCTGAAGGACACAGAGCAGCACTTCTCTCCTGAGCAATCACCACCAGCACCAGCCAAACAACTATTATTATTATTATTGTTATTACTACCATTATTATTATTATTGTTATTCAGAGTCACAGCATCAATTTCACAACAAAACATATGTCATTATAGCTTGCTACAATCTTGGCACCACCACATGGTGCTGATGTTATTTTTGGCCTGATAACAAAGGCCAAGGACAGCTGTAGCACAATTCCTGATCTTGCTGATATCAGTCTGCTGGAATGTGAGATGGAAGGAGATACCCATGAGCAAACAGCAGAAACTGAAAAGAACAGAAGAGCCCATCCTATCATATTTTGGGGGCAGGGAGTTGGCAGGACCAGTGTAAACAGATATGTATATTACCACATAACAATTTAAGGAAAATACAGAATTTGGGAGAGTTTCCTTCTAAGAGTTGTGGCAGACTCTCATTCATGCCCCTGGGAGCAGGACTGGTCTGCAGTGTGTTCACACTGACTCTCTGTGGAGTGCTGCAGGCAGTAAAGGTTAGCAGGACCCCCTTCACAATATATTCATGGTGGAACATCCTGTAAAAGGAATGTGAAACTGTTTTGAAGGGGAAATTGTGCTCTGCAATGCTGAAGCGAGAGCAATGCTGGACAAAACATGATTATTCTTTAACCTTTGGTGGGGCTTTGTAATTTTTTTTTTAATGCATTGAAAGCAAGTTAGAGGAGCAGGCTTTGGAAACACTGTCTTGAAGCACAGTTTCCCTTCCCAGAGAGAGGTGCAAGAGGAGAAAGCAGCAGTTTGTTAAAGCTTGGTGTTGGTCCATTCCTTTATGGCCCCAAATAAGGCATTTCCTCCGGATCCTACACTGGTCAAGACTGCAGAAGATATTTTTCTAACCTGTGTCGGATGCACCCAGCATGTAAATCAGCCTTGGAGAGTCAAGGAGACAATAGATGGCAGGAGAAGAAGGACAGTAGTACTGCAAAGTTTAGTTGCACAAGGAATATTATATAAAATGTGCCTTATATTAAAGCCAACATGCTCTACTTAGAATATAGTTCTAAACTTCCAGAGTCTTGTTTTGATCTACAGTCATTAGCATTCATCATTAAAATTCATTATTTACAAATATGCATGTTCTACAAGCAAGACATTTTTACACGTGGAGGGAAATCAAGTATTTTATCATGGCAGAGTGTTTGTGTTGGTTATCTGAGCTTGGCTTTCTACTACAGCTTTATCCTGTTACCGTGTTCCAGCACTTTGTGGTTGTAATTTTTGCAGCACACCACATAATCTGACATCCCAGCTGTGGGAAGCTGCTACACTGCTACAGATTTACCCTGTGGCTCTCCACAAAGACTCGGGAGTGTAATGCCAGGATTTGTTCTACCCAACTGCTCTGTTTGACAAGGATGAGGCTTCTGTGACATGTGAGCTCAGTAGAGAGATTTTAGCAAAAAGATTACTTATTTATGTTTTTTATTTTGCCTTGGATTGAAACATTGCTTGGAGGCCCAAATATTTTAACAATTATTTTTATTCTGGCCACTGTTTTTATGCTTCCTTATGAAGAAATTAAAACTAAACAGTTTTACCTTTTGACATCTCAAAAAAAACCCCATCCACAATTTTCCTAGAAAAATATTGGCTGGGGAAAAAGAACCTAATTTCCCTAAAACTATTAAAACCAGTTGACATTTTTACCATCTCCAGTGATTATGTAAAGTTCTTTAAACCAAGTTTTATCTGGACACAACAGACTTAGCATTCTGTCTACTCCCTAAACAGCATTTTAAACTGCATTTCACAATTTGTCATCCTTTTCAGATTTATAGATTTTTAAATGCTGTTTTTTAGAATTTTTTTTTTCACAGCTTCTTTGCATTGGGCCTCTACTATAGTGTTTACTGCTTACTGAAAACAACAAGGAACATCAAAGAAAGGTAAAATAAAACCCTAATATTTAACATTTCTCATAAACTGACTCAAGATGAACACCTCTGACTGCAGGCATAATGAAGCACTACATCATTAGGACCTCATTTTGAAGAATTTTGGTGTTTAATATTTAAATCTTAGTAAAATAAATTATGTTTATATATGCCAGAGCAATTATCCCATCAAACAGAGGTGCTTTCACACAGCTCAAGTATATGTAACAGTGGTAGGCTTTTCATATTTTTAATACAGTTGGAATAATTTATTTTAGTAGCTATTCAACAGGAAAGAAACACTTCATGCTGCCATTTCCAACATCCTTAAAGTATTATTTTTAAAACCACCTAAAGAATTCAAAAGCGGGGGCACAATTCTCTGTTGATTACATTTTATAAGTTGTTATAAATTTTTTATAAAAAGGAATTGCTTGCTATTAAATACTCCAGGGTTTTAAAGTTATTTCTATAGAGCTATTTTTAATTTATACACACACACACACAAAAATAGCTACATTAAAGGACACAGCAAAGTCACCCAATTGAAAGTTAGCACATGCCAGAATTAGAGAGGCCTGAGAAATCTTCCCTCTGTCATTTCTGTGGGCAACCTCTCTGCTGCAAGCAGCACCACAAACCCAGGATACCAATGAGGGGCTAGAAATTGGACCAAAAATGCTGGGGGAAGAATTAAGGTTCAGTGGGCAAACTTAAATGTCACAGTTTCTAATTTTGGAGGGCAGGATGGCAAATCTATTGGCTCTCAGTTTGGAACATTGTGAGAAATCATTAAACAATCAGATAGTACCATTAAAATTTTATTTCCCCAGCTATTTCCTTCAGTTCAGCTGTCACCACTGCCACTGGGGGATGTCACAGATGCTGGGGGCACAGGAAGGTTATGGGTGGGATGGGAGCCCAGCAGCTCCCTTCAAACTGGGATTGCTGCCCTGCACTGTGTGTTTTATGTGGCATTGCAGTGTAACTGCTGCTACTTAGGCTAAATTAAGTTTTAGCTCTTCAGAGAGTTTCATATTCATATATTAATTAGGGTAGATACCATAATTTTCTTGGGGAATACAAAAATGTGGAAGAGAAACAGCAACTTGTAAGAGCTTATAACCCAGTTAACTGGAATACACAGGAGAAAGAACTGTGGCTTTTCTGTAAACCCATGGGCTTCCAGTTAAATATCAAACACCTTCTGTGAAAGTCAAAGGCATTTGACATAGTTTACAAAAATTTTAAAAACTCTTCTCTACTAGAAAAGGGCTGGGCAACCTCTGTCAGCAGGATGGTTTCTGGACATATTAACTTCACTCCAAAAATTTCTGAGCAAGTTTCCACATTCCACACCAACAGTTCCATGCTCTTGCAGAGGAACAAAAAGGTCCAGACTGAAAATCAGCTCCATGAGAACCATCTCCAGCTGGATGTCCCCACACGCAGAGCGTGCCAAGACCTGGCACAGCAGTCGGGTTGCAATTAACATGTACCATGACTGTAATTAGATTAAAATCTACATGAAGGGGAACTCAATTCAGCTGCATATAGTTGAATCCTTAGCAAAGTGCCTGATCAGATACTCCACACCAAGGAAGAGCACAGTGCAGTCTTGAGAAAAGAGAAGCCAGACCCTCAGTTTGAAGACATGGATAAGATTAAGAGGCCAGAAAATATATCCTTCTTCCCTTGTTCTCCCTTCTTCCCTTGTTCTCCCTTTTTCCCTCTTTCTTTTTCTTCATTTTTCTTCTCCTTTTTTCCCTGTTGTTTTGCCTTTGCTGTTCTAATCTGTGGTGTTCTGCAGAAGACAAAAGCCCAGAAGAACTCAGTATGCTGGCACCATGCCTGGAAAAGCAACACATTGCACATATATTTTTCATACGTTTTCAAAAATATCCATGCGATGGTTTTTGTGCATGAATTACCGTGAGTGTTTGGCAGAGCAGCATCCCTGCCTTCATCCTGGGCAGCTACACAAGGACATCCTGCCTTCAGCTCCTGCTGAAGCTTCCCACAGAAAGAGACTCCTTCAGAAAAGCCCCCCTTGCTCAGAGCAGCTCTGGACTATTCTAGTAGCTGTCAGCAAGTGCTTGAGCAGAAGCAGTGGGAATGTGCTACTTTATAACAGAGTGGGGCCTGATATGCAGCAAAAAGCAAGTACAGATACCAGGGCATGGTTCAAATCACAGGCAGAGCCACCAAATCGTACACTCCATGGATTCAGAGTTCCTCATCTGAGAATTATCTTATTTTATCCTTATTCCTAATCTGCCTTCAAGTGCTAGCATGAAAAAAGGCTCTTCTCAAATACGAGCTGCATCTAATCCCTATCCCCCAAACAAAAGATTTTTAAACAAATGGAGCAAAATCCACTTGGATTTGAACATGAATTAACTTTAAAATGAGCCTGTGCAATTTTTCTTCCCAGCTCTGTGTTGGTCCTACCTGCACTCCTGTTATCTGAACACCTGACAGGCTGAATCCAAAGATGCTGCATTTTTGGGCAGCTTCATGGGCTTTTCCAAGTGCAGCACTGACACTTCTCTGCATCCCCATGGGCTCCCCCTGGGAGCTGCCCAGGCTGGGCTGGGTCATGGAGAGGGTTCAGTGGGTGTGCAGAGACCTCATGCAGAGGACTCACAGGAAGGTGGGAAATGCTTATTATTCCCACACAGCAATTCAGAGCTCACATTTCATACCTGCAATCTTGATGTAGTGAGTACAAAAAGGAAGTTAAAACCCAGCAGCCAACACAGGCATTTTGGAATTTCTAAGACTCAAATTTCTGTTCTTTGGAAGTCTGAAAACACATTCTCCTGGAAAAAGGCTCTCTATGGTTCTCTTTGTTCAGACCTCCTTCAATTCACACTTCAGATGCCAGAGGTCTACATGAAACCCTCTGTATTTCATTTAAGAGCCAAGATTGATATTATTTAGGATATTTCACCTAATAGTGAGGCTGAAAGCTGCCATAAGGTACCTGAAGGAGAAAACGGTATTGTAGCACAGCCCATGAAGATTTAGTGAAGTGTAATTTTATCCATGTAATGCCAATGGCATTTCCTCCAGAACCCAGGATTTTTATCCATAATTGCATACATTTGAAAACTCTTGTATTAAACTATTAAGAACTGGGGCAATTTCCTTTGTGAAGTTTAGCTTTAGGAACCATTGAGCTGCAGTTCAACTACTGTGCAATACCCATAGATGGAAGACACAGCAGACCTGAAAATACTGCTGGTATCTCCTCAGATATTCAATAAGACATTTTTATTTCTAACCATTGAAATTACTCTTGAAAATCAGCCTGAAAGCCTGCACCTCCAGTGTTCTGTGAATATGCAAATCCCTTTCCACTGATGGCAAATACTCCCACCAGGGTTGGTCAGGTTTGGATCAGACAGGAGGGGCCCCAGCAGACACATCCTGAAGTCAAGAGAAGCAACTTACAGCAAAGGTGGTGCCTCTTTCCCATGTTTACATGTGCTCACACTGAATGTCATCTGCCATTTTATTGTCCAACCACTCAGTTTTATTTGCTGTACTCTCATACACTGAATAACTTAAGCCTCAGCAGGGAAATTTAAAAAAAAAAAGTAATTTTAAAATGTCTTTTTTTTGAGACAAGTTTTCCTACGTGCACATGGGAATGATGGATAACACAGACTAAGCTACACCTGCTGTATCCAGCAGCAAGGTCAGAGTGCTGAGGAAGCAGCCCCCAGCAGGAAATACTGCTCTGGGATTCACTGGGACATCACAGTTAATCTATCAGTTACATCTTGATGTACTTATTTAATGTGCACCTTTTTCATTTCTTTATTTAATCTTCTGCACACTGATAGCTGTTTCCATAGCCATTAAAGGTTAATATTAATTTTAAAACAATATTGAATGAAAACAGCCAAAACAGAGAAAGGTACTATGTCACCAGTACAGCTCTGGATTTTAAACTGTTGGAAATAAAACAATATATTCTTTCCCCTCTAAACTAGCACCCTTGGGTTCACTAGACATAACTATAGAGATCATTCTTTTTTATTGTTCTTTTTGCTTTTTGTTTGCAGCACTGACAAGGCCAGGAAAGTGCTTAAAAATAAAAACCACAAATTAGTGTAAATGTCACTTTTTTCCCCTCTGCCACCCACATCTTTTGAAATGAGCCCGCACTGCAGAGCTTGCAGTGTCTGTTTCAGCAGCATCACACAGGACTCTGAACTCCCTGCCTTCCAGGAAATGTATTTTTCTGAGTTGGCATGAAGTGGTTGTTAGAGGAATCCACCAGGCAGCAAAAAGAAGGAAAATGATGTCAACCTAACAAAACAAAATAGATCCCAACTTGTGTATAGAGAAGAGTAACTCAAGATGCCAAAAGCTGAAAGACAGGTTTCAGGTCTGTGTGTGTTCATATCTCTATGCATTTATGTATCTGGACTTACCCCTGCTCAAAACACTGCAGTGAAATAACTGCTGGCATGAACCAGCAGAACCCAACCCAACCAAATCAATTATTACTAAGTGAGACAAGAGACAATCATTTGTGAGCTGTGAGAAACAAAAGTGGAACCACTGGACAAGTGATGGGCAGAGAGCCAGTCTGCCCTTCAGGCTGCATTCTTTGTTTTGTTGGTTGGGGGTTTTTTACAACTGGAGATGAGTGAAAACCCCCTTTGCTCATGGATTTGCAGTGAACACCATCTGGCCATACAGCTTTTTACATGTAATCATCAATAAGTACCCTAGATCTATCCTCATCCAGGTATTATACCAT
This sequence comes from Aleadryas rufinucha, assembly GCA_013397815.1. Lineage (NCBI taxonomy): Eukaryota > Metazoa > Chordata > Aves > Passeriformes > Aleadryas > Aleadryas rufinucha. Next base: position 676,103 of record VZTH01004233.1, on the reverse strand, counting down.
AAATTTAAAGGATCAGTGCTAGAATCACTGATCAAAATGAATATTCAGCCCTTTAGATTCAGTCTTTCTTTTTACTTTCCAGCACAAATGTTGCCAATCATGTCAATTTGGGTAGTTCATAGTTGAAAAACAAATGGTTTCAAAGAAGAAACCACAGACTTGGAAAATCTAAAGGAAATAAGACAAAAACTGTGAAATGCCTTGTGCTGACAGGTTATTATCATTATTAATGGAAGAATAGGGGAAAAGAGTACATCCTATATCAACCCAGACTATATCTCTATTAGGCATCTACTATAGGCCTTAAAGATTTAGGACATGACACAGGAAGACTGAGAGGCACATTGTTCAGAAAAATGTGACAAAAACGAGTGTCTCCACAGCAACCTCCTCAGTTCCTCATGCCTGTGACAGCACATCCACCTCTGGAAACATGACAGATCACAATAGAGCAGGGTCACTAAAAACATGGGCAGAGTTCAGAAACAGACTTTATAAGAATGTTGCAAGAAATTTCTCACAGGTTGGTAATATATTCCTCATTCCCAGGGGGATTTATACTTCTTACCAGCATCCCAGTATCTAAAGCATCACTTGCTCCAGTGCAGCCAGAGTTAAGACCCTGCTTTTATCTGAGCACACCTTGACAGAAAAGCTGACTGGATCCAAGTAAAATCTGTTCCATTGATATGGAATGCAAAAAGATAAAATAACATCTCCAAAAGGCACCTTAGAACTTTTGCTGCCTTCCCTGGGACTGCCTGACAGAGTAGAGGCTCTCAGTGAACACAGCCCTACTTTTCCCTCCCTTTCTCCATGAGCTCTCCTGTGCAGAGCAGATCCCAGGTGCCTCACACGTGTGTGCCCCTGGAGGGGCAGAGGGGCCCTGGCAGTGCCAGCACCCCCTGGGGGCCCCAGGGATCCCTCAGGCTCCCAAACAGCCACTGCTGACACCTCCCAGCCCCTTCAGGCTGCTCTAGGTTGCAGGTACAACATACAGAAAATTTAGAACAAGCACAGGAGGAATCCACAGCAACATCTTGGTCCCAGCCTAAGCAGATATTTATTCATCCTGGTAGCAGAGGTGGGTTAATGTTTCTCATGGAACCACGGTATAATTCAGCCCAACTCTAACACCTCCATCACAAACACCTGTTGCTGGTTGAGTTGAGCAACTCAATTTGTCCATCTGGAACAATACAGGGAATACTGACTGAAATCCCCTGGGTGCTGCATCCTTCCACCAGGTGCCCAGAATGCATCCCCGTGTCAGTGACATCTTCAGAGAAAGGATAAGCTGGTTCTGACAAAAGCATTTCTCTCTTCACCTCCTGCAGGATGCCTCATGGAGGTGAAGCACAAGATGACTGGGTGGGAAAGAAAAAAACCCTTTTTCAACAAGAGCAGAGGATCTGGTAAAGTTCAGTTTGATCGTTTCAGTGATTTGTCTTTGCTCCCCAGAGATTTCTCAATATCTGTCTTTGCATTCCAAGGGAGAGAGACAGAGACACTCATTTCCATGGTATATTAACAACCACTTTCATATTAGGCTGATTACCCAGGTTTGTTATTGTTCTCTGGCTTGCACAATATATGTTTATATACAAACAAATATAAGGAGCAGCCACATTTTGTAGCAAATGGTTTGATAATCTTAAATTTTTGTTTGTTTGTTTTTCTATCAGGAGGAACATACGGCACTAAGAAAATAAGTGCACCATTAAAAACATCCTATGCATGGTAAAAACAGTGAATATTAACTAATTCTGACAATTCAGAATCCTATTTGAGCACATATAGCCAGAAATGCCCATTTCAAACATTGAGTTGTTCCAAAAGTAAATAAAGCAGATCTCATTCTCCTCTCACGGTAATTTTCACAGATATAATTCTCGTTACTTAACTGAATTCCCTCCTGATTTAGAGTGATGTGAGTGAGAATTTGGGTCCGTTATTCTTCCAGGACAAACCTCCTGCCTGGGTGACACTCTACAGTTATTGTTCACACTGAGAACAGTCTATCAGTAACCTCCATGACTTCAATATGATGGACTCATATTTCAAACTTAAGATTCAGGCCCTAAACAAAAGCTTTTGAGTTTCAAAACCAGCAACTGAATGCTAGGACACAAATGCTTTAACAGATACAAGACATATTACTTACACTCTTACATAATTTGTGTAGATCTAAATTACGTGCTAAGGGACCAACACACAGCTCTTCAAAATGCTCTTTTGAGTTCCTTGGTCATGCAGGACTTGTGAAGCGCACTGTGGGCTGTGATAAAGTGCTTCTGCATTTCCAGCTCAGTTTGAGACCTCTCTCAAATGCTTGCATTTTAAGTTGCAGGACTGAACCAAATGTAGGAACAGAAGTATCAGACAGACCACTTAGCTCCTGACACCACAAGGGATTATCAGAGAAAAACAAAACTCAAAAAAACCAGCTGCTTTGGGGATTTTTTTTAAGACATATGGCACACTATGAGAGCCTACATTTCCCAGTGCAATGGAAAGTTCTTTGAATCGTGCTTTTGTATTCTGCAGAAACAAAATTAGGAAAACAAAAAGCTGATTATGCCTCTGTCATCTACAGTCAAGAAGCAAGTCCTCTGTGCTAAGAGACACCAGCTGCTCTAGATGTTTTGAACAAGAGCTTCCTGAGAAGCAGAGGAAATGAGACAGGCCCTGCCTGTGAGGGGAAATGCAGAGCTTTTAGTCTCAGGCTCTGTTGCTAAGAGGAACAAATGTTTCTGTCCATGATGCCAAGTATAAAAAGAAGTTTGAAAAAATACAAAGCCCTAGAATAGCCTATTTAAACAGTTTAAATGAATATTAGTATTATTTCTAGATTTACCCTCCAAAATTTCAATTGTTTTGAATTCGGGAACCTTAAAAACGTGTCAGGAAATACCTGATACGTGTCTAATGTACCTTACTGATGGCTCCTAGCCAGGGGTGCTGCAGCTCTTGCTGTTTGTTAGGATTTGCACTGTCAGGTGAGCCCAGATCTCTAAAATCAGCCAAGACAAGCCAGATTCCTCCACACAGGTAATTATGAAGATGGGAGCCACACACAAATTGGGGACTGGTGCATTACTGCATTTCCCTTCCTCCTCTGGAACATTCCTTTTAGGGAAGGCTCACTCAGCTTTCACTCTTCTGCTTCTCATCTTTTGTAGGCAGAAATCCAGACAAGGTTTTGTGCAGGAGGAAACTGCACTCAGATGTATCATGCCTGATTTGTTGATGCTGCCATGGAGTTAAATACCCATTTGCTGTTGTTTTCATCTGATTTGTTTGTCAAAAAAAACCAAAGGGCTATCTATCATTCTTCTAAAATAATAGTCAATTTAATAGGACACAGCAGTGTAATTAGACTTCCTGTCTTTCTTAAAAAAAAAGCAATAACTATGCCTGGATTTACTCACACAGAATTTCAATGATTCAAACCCTTTTTTCACACTCTCAGCATCCAATGAAGTCCTCAAGGGCAAGTCTGTGTTCCAAGGACATGTGATAGTAACCCAAAATTTCTAATTTGGAGGCTTCTGCTTTTCCTTATGCTTCCTAACCTTCTAAAAGAGGAAGCAAAACCCACAAGACTTGAAGAAGGTAATAGTGAGGAATCACACAAATGACCTGAAAGTGCCTTAAGTTTATTTTCTTATGTAAATAAATGTGAGGCTTTTTCTGGCTCGTGTTCTGTCAGTCCCCCAGTGCCCACCGACACATCAGCTACAGCAAAACTCTCTTTTCCCATGATCCATTTCCATTCCCATCACAGCTGAATGTTTAGCCTGTGATGTGGTACCCAGTCTTCCAAATCTCCAGGAGCAGGTTCTCAGTTTCCTTTAGCTGGAGGGCCCTGCAGAGCAGGGTGCAGACATTGCCACACCCATGTCAGTGACAGCAATATCTGTGTTTGTCTTTGCCTGTAACTCACTCTCCTCTCAGCCCAGTGTGTTTCTAGCTGGAGAACAAAGCATTAGAGTACTAAGCTTTCTGCTCCTGTGAGCTAAATGTGTTTTGGCTGTGAACCCCAAGCTGACATTTCCCTATGTCACACAAATGCTATGTATCTGTCAGGATGGGCACCAGATTGTATTTTGATAGCTACCACGTCAGTGGAATACTCTCAGCCAAAAATGTGGATGTCTGGCAGCTTGCTCCTCCTGTGTCCGGCTGACAAAAACATCAGCTTGCATTTATCCCCAAATCTCAAACTTTACTAAAGTGTTTCAAAAGCAGAAATACCAGGTTTTTGTAATGATTGAACCAGCACATAAGCAGTTTGCTGGACTGTAAAGGAGGCACAGACAGAGAGCCACTAAAGCAGAATGACTGAACAGGACTGGGCCTGCTCTATCTGACGAGGGTCTCTCACGTTGGCTTTTTCTGTGTGCTGAGTTGGCTGCAGGTTAATTTAAGGTATTTTCTTAATCTGTTTAATCTAAGATATTAATCCAATAAATGGATTCCAGAGGCACATGAGAATAGGCTACAATTACTGTCAAATTTCTCAAAAGCAAAATTAGGCCAAAGGAAACACAATTTTTTGTTATAAAAGGCTCTTAAAGCTTCTCTCAGAGCAGTAGCTATCACAAAGGCTGGGAAGTTGCTGATTAGAAAACCTAGAGCAAAACCTAAAACGTTACACTGAAGCCTTGAGGTGATGCTATTTTCCCTCTTCAAATCCCCTGGTGATGGAAGAACAGTGACTCTTCCTGTAATTGTTCACCTTTTCCATAAGGTAACAGCAGCTTCTTTTTTCTTGTTATAACAATATGCCAAAGATTTACCATGAGTCATTAGTTATGAAGGTGATCAATTAAAAAAAGCACACCAAAACCAAACAAAAAGGAAAATAAAAGCCTCCTTTAGCTTACATTTGCATTTAGCCTTCATTCAGCCTTCATTCAGCCTCAGTGCACCTGGAATCCCAAGCAAGGCCACTCCCTGTTAGTTCCCAATACCTCAATTATAGAAAGTTTTATGTTGAGGTACACACAAAAAAAAAAAAGAATAAAAATAATGAAAACCGAAGTACTTTACTAAAGTAGATACCCTTTCATTATTTATGATGGCTAGAAATTTTCTGTATCTGGGTGAGATTTTAAGTGATTTAGGAGAAGAAAGCATTGTCAGGTGGAAGCTAATTTTTAAAAAAAACAAAAATAACATTTTCTCCTCTTATTTTTCCTAGCCTGAGAAATTATTTACACTAAAATAAATTGAAATGGAAGAACTGATATAATTTTAATTTTTCCCCCAGTACTCCTATTCCTGGCTGAAAGTTAAAGTCAAAGCCATCGGGGACCCACGAATATGAATCCACATATTTAGGAAGCTCAGTGCATGTTTCATAGAATTACTGAAATAAACATACTCATAAAGGGGGCTTTAGTTACAAATGAGAATGGGACATGAAGCAATAGTGTGGCACTAACCCAAAGCAAGCCCATGTCCCCAATACTTTTGCACGTTAATTACGATGAAAAATGCCTTTTCCTGCAGCAGAGGACAGCAGCCTTTGGACTGCTTCTTCCACCAGCAGCTCCTGTGCCAGGGCTACCCCACATGATGACAGACTGGCAGCAGGGCTGGACAGGCACTGTGCCTTCTGGTTAATATATAGACTCTGCTGGAAAACAAAATGATCCGGAGGGGCTTGGGGCAGCAGGATCTCCTAAGAGGGAGCTTTCTCACCCTCATACCCGAGCTAACTTCACATGAAGCAGCTGGTGCCCCAACAAGCTGCCACCTTTTCCCACCTGTGAGTTATCCCTGCATTTCTCCTCCAGCTGAACATGAGAAATGCAGAGCTCTTCCTCTGCAGGTCACAGATATGGCCAAACCCATCTCACACCTCTTACCCTGCCCAGGAAAGCCGCAACCTCCGAGCAGAAAAAGCCACCCGGTGCTGACTCACAGCATCCGACACAACCAAGTGAGAAAGCCAACAAGCTAAAGCTGTGTAACCTCGTGTCAGCTTCGTGCTGCTGAGGCAGATCAACCTCTTTTTGATTCAGGATCCCTAATCCAAGCCAGCAAGCACAGATGTCATCTAATACGTCAGTGAATGAGACTTTGCAGTTCCTTCTCCAGGAGGCTGACACATGGCACCCCAGGGAGGAGTATACAAGAAGGAACTGTAAACTTTAATACACTGCCACATTAAGTGGTATCTGTGCTCGCTGGCTGGGCTTATTTATTTATTTATTACACCACTCTAAGGTTTGCAGAACTCTGTGTTCAAGGAGATTCTTTTCTTTTAAACTAACCGAACTTATATAGCACAGCTGCACTTGAAATTGGCAAAATTTGGGTAATTCCAATACTAAAGCTGCCATTTGTTTGTATTCCTACAACTTGGTTTTCTGTTACTTGTTTATCTCAGGAAATGCAGCACTCACTTTCTCACAGAGTATTTTATTTGCATTTTCTGGTTTTGATTGTTTTGTGTCATTGATGCAGCGCAGTTTAAAACTGAGAATTTCAAGAGCTCTCTGTAGTCAAGGATAATGGATCATTCTCAAATTTAGCAGAGCACAGTTAGAGCCATAACTACTAGCACTGCTACATTTTTTTCTGCTCTCAATGGTGTATCATTAAAGCAGAATGTGTTTCTAGATCTTTAAAGGCAAAATTTAAAGCAAAGGTTACTCAGCCAAGGCCCCCTCAGGAGTGCAGCTGTGGAAAGGCAATATATCTTGTACTGTCCCATTGAGCATTGTGATCTTCAGTGGAATTTCAGACACATGATGTGCATGAGGATCACAGCAGTGTTGCAGAGACTTTTGCTCTTATTCCTCTTAGGCAACACTTCACAGTCATTCTCTACCACCCCTGTAAACCAAACAATACTGGAGAATTTCTTTGTCACCTGCTATGAAATACCTTTGTGCCAGCAGTGACTCCAGCAGTACTTCACAACTCCACATCCCAACACATAGAGTGATTTTGTGTCTCTTGACACCTCTTGTACAAACCTGTGTTCACAAAGACATGAAGTGACAGTGCTCCCTGAACCACTACTTCATGAAAGGATGACTGGCCTGAAGACTACAACATCAATTATTTACATAGCACAACGTTATTTTTGAATTCTTCCAGTACTCTGAGCAACAGCAATAACAGTGCCATGTGGGTTTTTTAAAAAATTTTTTACTCCTTTATTATCTTCCTCCATTATTGAATTACAAGACAACAATCAGAACAAAAATCTGTCATCTCTGGCTGTGCCATGAGAAGTGAGCAGGGGAAGAGCACTTCCACTGTTACTGAGACACCTTTCATCAAAGCCTGACCCAGTGCACCCAATGCACCCATATTTGAGGTGCATTTTACAGTACATTGTACATTTCAGCACATATTACCTCCCAGCTATGTGTGTGTATACACAGGTGAAAGAAGAGGAGCTTTGAAGTCCATGATAATGACAAAAAAAAGCAGATTGCACTTCCATGGGGTTCAACTTTTAAAAAATATTTATGAGACAGTCACTAGTTTACAGTATTTTTAGCTAAAAAACACAAATTATACAATGTGATCTGCAAATTGAGGGTTAGCCCACCAAGATTAAATGATTTATCCAAGTCACATAAAGGAAACTGTAGCAAAAGAAAAAAGTGACTTTTGATCTCAGTCGGATGCCAGAAGGTCATTTTTACACCTTGGATCCAAGCAGATTTACCAAAACAGGCAGGATTGAGAATGGGAAAAAAAGGAATGACTTTATTTCATATGCTGTAAGAGGTAGCATTGGCCCCTGATATTGCTCTATGTGATCATTAAGTGAATAGCTGGAGATATTGCCAATCTGATACTAATGCAGACTATAATATCATTCATAATCTGAGCTGTGAGGAACACCACAAAAGTAAAAAAAAAAAAAATCTAGACCATCTCCAGTTACCTATAGCTTGCATATTTCATAACATAAACTGAAGTCTTTTTTTCATGGAAAAATATATGTGAAGTTGAGGAATGTTGTTTATATCATCTTTGAACAGGAGAGAGGTTTGCAGAGGAAGCTCTGCAAGTGCTTGTCAGACTAATGTGAAACACAAAAGAATAGCAAGTACCATGGGTTTACATTCCTGGTGTTTCCTCACATTAATTAGATGTGAATCTTGTAAATTATTCAGCACTTCTTCAGTAATATGTTATCCTGAAGAAAGTGGCTCTGAAATTAAGTTAGAACACCAGCCATTGCAAACAATTAATATAAACTCTGCATGGCCAGGAAAGGTGCTGCTGTTTCCCTGGGGACAGTGTGGTGAGTGGTTCTTTGATATGGTAACACAGACAGCAGCAAAAGCAAGTGTCAAAATAATCTGCTTAGTAAAACCTTTCCAGGAAATCTAAATTAAAGGCACTCTCCAACTATATGATAGAAATCAAATTTTCTAGAAGACATTCATTACCGTGGCAATGAGAAGATTCTGTGCCCACAGTAAGCTCAGCCCTTCCAGCAGGACAAATAGGGAACATCTGCCATCACCCCTCTCCAGGGGAAGGGATGTGAGCAGTCTTAGGGAATTTTTCCTCCTACCACTCACTCAAACATATGCACACGAATATAGAGATACTGCTGTAGGCTTATCCAGGCAAAGAGCAGCCAGAGAAATACACTGCAGTCCTGACAGTGTCTAGAGCACATCTTCTGCAATGCTCACCTCCCAGAAAGGCTCATCTCCTCCTAGATGGGGATGCCAGGGAAGCAAAGCGTAGACTTTAGCCCAGAATTTCTGGTGGCTTTTTGGAAAAGGACAGATGAGTATAATAAAAAAAAACAAACCCAAAAGCAAAGAACTGTCTAAACCAACAGCCACCAAACAGGTTCTTCAGTGAGACATATGCCTCACCAAGGGGAAAATAGGGAAACTGCTGGCTGAAAAGGCACACGTTTCGAAACGGTCCTGGAAGAAAAACTGGCATCAATTCTGCCCAGTGAAATTCCACCTGCTGCATAAAGCCTGACAAATGGTAAATTCTCAGGGGTGGATTTACACTGCTTAATTTAATGCATCTAACAATAAGTGTCAAAGCTGGAAACTAGTATTCCTGGGAATCTTGCAGAGAGGAAGAAAGTGTTGTTGAAAAAATGATTAAAAGTAATACAGTGACTTAGATTCCTACCTGGAGGTGGTCAGCCCCAGGGCTCTTTTCCTTTCAACTGCACAGTTTTCACCTCCCACGTTATTCAGCATGCACTTATGTTTACCACTTTCCAAAATCAATATTCCTCAATTTGGAGGTAGCTGCCTGTTTTCTTGAACAAGTTGTGTGCTTCCCTTGATATAAAACCAGTTGTTCGTGTCACCAAATCCGGCAGAAGTCTCAAGGCACTGAATTCTACAAATATTGCCAAAGCACAAGGCTGGGTGGAGGAGAGAGCCCCCATTGCATCTCATGCTGAGCCATGAGCAGCAGCCTTTCCAGGACATGAGGGATCCACACACAAACTCCACCTCCAAAGCAAACTCATAAGGAGCCAGGGGTTGTTTTCTTGCTGTTAAGAAACCCACTGCAACCAACAGAGCTCAACTCTTCTTCCACAAAGAGAAGAAATAAACCTCACATCTAATTCTGATGCTTTATCTTATAGCTTCTTTTTTATTTCCTTGCCTACAATGAATTCTGCCTTACAGTTATCTGGGATTATTTATTTCCAACAGTGCTGCATATGTGAAGTAACGCAGCCCAATGAGAATGTCAATGCCTATTTCCAAAGAACTTGGTGAGCACAGACTTACTTGACAATAAAATGTCTCCCAGCTAACCTTAAAACTTGGAATGAGAGTTGATTGAGCTGTGATTTATTTTATATGGCAGTTCATCTTTGAAGAAGGAAAGGAAAGGAAAGGAAAGGAAAGGAAAGGAAAGGAAAGGAAAGGAAAGGAAAGGAAAGGAAAGGAAAGGAAAGGAAAGGAAAGGAAAGGAAAGGAAACATGGAAAAGGTTGAAAATACAGCAATATTTTTATAATGTTCATTTGAAAAAAAAAAGCATTATTTGGCTTTAAAGTAAAAATGTTTGTTTGGCTTCAAACTGAAGTATTTCTGGTTGTGTCTTTGTGTTGTGAAGAAGGATGGGACAAAAAGTTTCCTTTTTTGTTTTTCATTATTTATTCATATTTTACTGAAAAATTCCATTTCCAAAGTGGCAGTCAAAACCCAGGTTTAAAAGCTAAGAAAATAAAGATTTTCTTCCTAGGGGAAGATTTGAGCTTTCTTGAAATGAAATACTTAATTGACAGGAGCTCAGAAGAGGAGAGGCTTGCTTCCATTCACCTGACCCTGGCCAGCACTCAGGCCAAAGCCCTGCAGATTGCTACATTTCCTCTTCCTAAAAAAAAAAAAAAAAAAAAAGAAAGAAAATTTGGAACAAAACCAACAAAACCATCTCCTCTTTAGCATTCTGTGGAACAAGCCAACAGTGCAGTAATGTAGCTGAACAAATTGAAGGAATTTTCTTAGGAGATTCAATTTTCAGTTAATATCTCCTCTCTCTACGCTGCCTATGCTCAATAATCAGTTGAGGCCAAAGAATACAATGCTGGTGTTTAGTTCCTTCAGCTGTTGTCTTGAGCTCCATTTCCCTGGCTCCCTTGGCAGGACAACTGCCCACTTCTTCCATGAAGACATCAGCTCTCAGGAAGGACACAGAAAAGCCATTTGCCATCCCAAAGGGTCTGTATCTGGTATCCAGCACTGTTGTTTCACTGCTATATCCCAGATTAAATGCAAGTCATCAGCTGCCACAGGGCTTTTTTCTTCCCTTCCACAGCCTGTGCCTTCCTGGAGTACAGCAAGAGGACAGGACTCCTGCAGCCCTGCACTCCTGGGAGCTGTAAAAGGACTTGATGATGGGACACTCAGAGCTCTCTAAGGCTGTAGACTCCTTCAGCTCCACAAAACTGTAAATATTTTTGCCCCTGGATTTCTACAGCAGCTCCTTACCACGTTCATTCCTGTCAGGATTGCTCAGCCCGTTGTTATCTGAGGATGGATGAATACAAGAGCTTTCTACTACTTTTCAAAGTTATCCTCCTGGGTGAAAGCAAATTTCCTTCTCTTCCTCTGACATTTCAATAGCTTGAGTTGAATCTGAAAAGCCTCTGAAAAATCAGTTCATTTCAACTACTCGCCCAGAAGACTGGAAACTTTTTGAGGATTATCCCAGACCATGGGGTTTAGCTTTTCTCCTCAGTCTTCAATACTTTTTTCTCCAAAACAACTCCCTTTCTATCTCATCTGTTTTCTTTCATCTAAGCTATGCAACAAAGACAAATCTACAGCTTCCTCCACTCCTAAGTTTCATATTCACTTCCAGAAGGAAACTTGGTACTCTGCTGTTTGTGTTTAATACAATTTTCTGTGCTCTGCCTCAGAGGGAAGCAATATTGGTAAAACCTCTAAGTAGACAGAATTTGATTTTTCAGCCACCTCCACAAAAGCCTGACCAAAACCCTTATTGGTAGCAATAATGCAAATCAAAGAAACTGCATTAAATTGTTTACCTGCTATTACATGGCAAAACATGGCTTGCTTCCTTTACCTAAAGACTGACAATATGAAGTTTTTCTATCACTATTCCCAAGGTGATGAGCTGGACCAGGAAACATGAACTCCACCCAAAATGTAAAGATTTCAAAAGCTTTCAACATTTCCTACTTAGAGGAAAAGGAAGCTGAATACGAAAAGAGCAGGTTTGGAGACGTTATTCAGGGTGAAGATATGAATCTGGCTCCCTCATGGCTCAGTTTGAATATCCTGGGCTCTGAGCTAGCATCTGTTCCAAGATCTTCCTCCTGTCAACTGATATGTTTCCACAAAAAGTTTTCATTTTGATGAATTTGCCAAGGAGACAGTTCTGCTGAAAGTGCCTCTACCGAGTTTGTGTTCATCTCCATGGTAATTCACATGTTTCTGGTTTCCCTGCTGGCACTTTTTTGTGTATCCAACAGCAGTACCCACTGCTACAGAAACGATTCCATCTGACCCCAAAGCTGGGATGCTCCTGAGCTACCATTTGCTCCTCAAAAGTCAGAGTTCTGTTCTAGAAGAGTCTGGGGGGGGTTAACTAAAAAGCTTTCAAATGCAAGGAGACAGTTCTAGAGAATGTCCAGAAAACCTGGCCAATTGAGCAAAGGGCACTGTCCCATCCCTTCAGCTTCACATGTTGGTTCAGGACCTCCTGGAACTCCTCTCAAGCAAATTACACACTGAAACAAAGGCTGTATTTAGAAGGTTTACAGTAGATATTAATCAACATGTCAGCTACTAATGATGATTCACTGACTTGAAAACAGAAAAAAATACTGTGTACACTTCTACAAGAGCTCTGGATGAAGGGAATAGTTTTCACTATTACCATATTTTCACTGCCCAAAATTAAACCAAAAGTTTGGTGATACAGTAGCAAATAAAAAATATAAAAGACAAGAAATAATACAACCCTGGGAAATAGATACCCATCCAAGAGTTCTACCAAAATAAAACCCCTAAGATTACATTAAGATGCTTACAACTAGGACAAGAATATCATGTATCCACACATTAAATCAACTTAATGCATGCGGAGCAAAAGATCTTCTCCCTAAGCTTCATACCAGGCAGGGCAAAGATTTGAAATGAGTAGCAAATAGCTGCAATTTTTGCTTTCAGCAGCTCTCTTCTAAACAAAACCCTCTAAATTCTTCTGACTGGCAGATCACACATCACAGCCAGTCAATAGAAATGTTTGCTTTCTTCCGTTATCTTCCCTTCTACAAAGTGCAGAGCCAGAATGCTGAATTCAGTTATGAAAATAGATGTATCACTTCTTAATGTGTGACTAAAGCATAAAGAAGTTTAATACCAGACACCAGCAAAATATACAGTGAGAGTTTAGTCATGCACTTTGATACACATGAATCAAAAAGGCTCTTTCTACAGGCTATTATGGCATGCTGCCTGGTTAGAAGTTGTCAAACCTTAAAACACGGAATCAAGGCCCCAAAACAAAACAGACACGCAAATGATAGGAGAGTAAGAAAAGAAGCAAGATATTTGCAGCAGAATCAAACAGAAGTTGCCTCTGTTTTAACACAAATACGTAGCAATACTCAAAGGGAAAAAAAAAATAGAAGAAAAAGGAAGAAAGGCCTGACTTATTCTTCTGGTCCACTGTACTGTAAAAACAACACTGACACCATTCAACTCTCCAATTGTTTTTTATATGCACTCTGGCTAAGACTAACACCAGCAGTTAGACTACTTTGAGCAAGACTGGAGACCCAGCATTATGACATACTCGCAAAGCTAACGAGCAACAGCAATCTACAAACTGGATCACTATTGGTTTTAACTCCAAGAATTGTACCCAGAGGGTACAGGCTGGTAGGTTAAATAAAAGCAATGGCATTCCCTTCCTCTAGATAAGAGTGGTGATGACTCCATGCAGCATTTCTTATTTAAGTTGTATACAACTTGCATGTGTAAGGGATTTTGAAAGTAGGCCAGTAACAAACATTAAAGCTTTAGGCTCACTTATTATACCTGATAACTGAACTGGCAGTAAACAGCACAGATGATTAAAGGCACTCAGGTTACAGGAGCATTAAGGAGAAATTGAGATTACATTTTAATTTTATCAAGATTTTATGAACACCAGCTTTATCAAGGGGACCAATTGTGTGCATTTCTTTCAGCATGTGTCTGGACCAGATAAGGAAACACCATGATCAGAGCAAGTACAGTGTAGATTTTACAGGAACATGTGAACTGCACTGTGTTTAACTGAGAGTTAATAACACAAGAGCTGTGAATGAAACACTGCAAAATCACTTTCCACGAGCACGGATGTATAAATCTCTGGGTCATGATTGCCACCTCTGAAAACCATGACCAGCCTGAAACAGGCACAGGAGCTCAGAGAGCAGTCCCCAAGCCCAGGACACGCAGAGCTGTGCCATCACTGCGTGAGACCCGCCGAGACCCGGGGACTTGGCACAGATTGCGGCTCTCCCTGTCCTCACTGCCCCAGGAGCAGTCCTCAAGGCAGGACTGTCACAAAGCAGGCACAGCAGAAACCAGCAGCGCTAGGAAATCACTGTTTCTGTCACTCCTAATGTAAGTCCTGAGACTACATAGTCTTGTAAGAGGCAGAGGAAAACAGCTGGCAGCCCTCCTTGCCCGCCTGGCAGCCCTCATTGCCCGCCTGGCAGCCCTCATTGCCCACCTGGCCGCCCTCCTTGCCCGCCTGGCAGCCCTCCTTGCCTGCCTGGCAGCCCTCATTGCCCGCCTGGCAGGAAGGCAGGGGCCAGGTACAGCTCTGACCTGCAGGGCAGCCAACACTCCTGGGCAGAGGCCCCCACGTCCCTGCACAGCCATGGGAGTGGCACACGGGGGAGCAACCAAAATCAGTCATACACCAGAGCAAGGCCCAGAGTCCGGTTAACGTGGGAAAGGAAGCACATACACATCACTTGGGGAATCAGATGTTTGCCTCAGTCAAAGCATGACCACCACCAACAGCAACATGCTTTTCACATCCACGTGTCTGAGAGGGATGTTGATGTAGCCTGCTCATTACTCCAATTTAACCTGATAGATTTATCTGAGGAGATGCGTGTTCAAAGGAAGATCATACAAGGAACAGCCCATCCCTGTCCCACTGAGCTAATAAATCATAGGTTTGTGATTCCATGACCATAGTTGTTCCATTCAACCTCTTTCAGGTTTTGTGGCAAAATAATGTGACATCTTTTTGGAAAAAACAGGCAATAATAAGAAAGTAAGTGACATTCTCAATACCCCATGAAGCACAAAATATCAGAAGCCAATAAAGAACTCATAATATATACTTCATAGTCCCACACACTGCCTATCCCCCTTATCCTGCACTTCTCACTTCAAAGCAGCTTAAAATACCTCCCTGACTGAAAATAATTTCCAGACTTTGCACAGAGATTATTTCACCCATCAGTAAAAGGCAGTCATTTCTGAAGTAGCGTTTAACAGAGCACAGCAGCCTGGAACAAAAGGTGAAGAATAACTTATTTAAATGAAATGTGGGAGGAAATCTAGAAAGGCAGAACTTTCCTTTCAAAATTAGCTTAGGATATTCAGTTAAAAAAATTCTGCACACTGTGGAAATTACAACAAGTTGTTGAAAGAACGAGATCTGCGATGTTTCACGAGTTGATCAGTCCATCTCCCCCCACCATCCTGATATAGCAACTGCATATTAACTCCACTGCTGGAGGCTTTTAGCTGGAAAGCCACCAACTGCAGCAAAAAGAATTCCTTGGTGACCCCTCATCCAACACTGAGTAGGTTAATTCAAATAGCCCAGGGAAATCAGGCAAAGGCAAGGCAAAGTACAAGAATGTCATTTATATGCCAGTTCTAGATCAAATTAAAGATTTCCCCACTCGAGCATGAGCTTGCTGACCTGAAGCAAAACCCTGTGGTTTCTTTTTGGGAAGCTATTTGTCATGTTGAAGTGTGTCCTGGATTCTAACATGTCCTTCTCAGCGTAGGTGTGGGAGCACACTGTGGACAGCTGTGCGGCCTGGGACTCCTTCCCATAATAATCACACTCACTGCACACAGCAACTGTTTCAGCAGCCTGGAGTCACTCCTGCCTTCCCTGCAGCCACACTGGGAGATGTCTGCTAAGGGGCACAGGTCCCAAGTTGCTGAGGGGCTGTGCTGCTTGTCCCACTGCACACAGACCTTCCTGCTGAAGGCACTCTCTGGGCCAGGAGCCAGCGTTGGTGCCACATCCTCTGAGACCTCCCCAGCCCTGCTCACACAAAAACCACCCCGGCCAGCACAGAGGAGGAGGGCACAGAGCCCATGGGCACTGCAGGCTTGCAGTAAGGCAGCTCTGTGGCCTCTCAGGACTAGAAAGCCACGAAGTCAAGGCATCTCACTGCCTGCAGGCCAGCACTGGGGAGGAACGCACCATGAAAGGCTCTGATCCGAAATTCCATCACACAAAAGAGAGAGGAGAGACAGCAGTTTTGGACATCACAGTTAGTAGCACAAAGCTGATCCCATACAAGAAGCAAATGAAAACTGCAGCAAGTGGACAATCACACAACTTGGAAACAGCACACAGGCACCTTTACTCTTCCCTGTAAAATCTCTGCCTTCTCAGTATCTGAATGGCAAAGCCAAGGAAGGGAAAGCTCTTCCTTTCAGTGGCAGTTTCTATGGCACCCAGACAACTGTCCATGCTGTCATTTTAGGATTCTCTGCCGCTCTTCTGTTCCGTGGGGGGTTTGTGGAGTGCTGAGGAGCTGCAGGGTGCAGTGGTGGGCGCTTGCTGTCAGCTTGCACAGCTTCCCCCAGCCAGGCAGCAGGGAGGGGGCTGCTTGGGATTTTATCCCATGAAAGCTGCTTCAGGGGCAATTTTAGGGCAGAGTGAAAGACAGTTTAAATTATTACTCTGTTAACAGGAATAGACGACTTTCTTAAAGATGTTCACAGATATCCAATTTAGAAATATTTTTATACAAAAAACAGCTAAAAAAACTCAAAAACCCAGAGCAATAACATTCTGCTCAGTCAATAAGGCTTTGCTTATCCTGGATATTCTCAAAGATAATTACCCTTGGAAAAAAAAAAAAGTCATTTATTGAGGTTTTCCCCTCCCAACTAATTTATCCTGACTGCTCTTGCAATGAAATTAAAATCTCTTTCTCTGCTTAGGATTTAAAATAATCTATTGCCTGAAACCAACCATCAGAAATCCACATTATAATTTTGCTTGAAGAGTAAAGAGGACTAGATAAAGAGAGAGAAGTCCCTTCTTTGAGATACAATTATCTTTCATAGCTTAAAAAGAAAGGAACAATGGTGTAAGAAATCATATACTATAAATGATTAAATACTGCAACATGAAAATCAGCCTGTAACAAAAACCCACTCCAGAGAATATTCCTGACTACCAGAATCATCACTTTCTCACATGATCAGAATTCAGGACTTGTGCATTCCTCCACACTAGGTGTTAACTATTCTATGTAAAGCTGATAATGTTTCTATCTTGCAGCAATAAGAAGAAGATGGATCACTCCATTGGCAGCCTCAAGAAGGTACTACAATCCCCAGTTATAATGTTGTGAGTTAATTTCATTACTTTCATCCCTGGAATATAATACTATTTTATATTAATACTGCTTGCCTTGTGTTAATGAAATCTTAAGTACTTCAAATATGAGTGTTTCACAGAGAGTATTTTGTCCATGGTGGTACGTGTATATCTACTGCAGGCTTAATATAGAAATACATTCACTGTATATCCAAAGGCTCATTATTGATTACATAAGGAATTCTAAGTGCTCCAAGTCCTTTCCTTCCTCATTTTTTTTGTAACTGAAAGGCACAACATTGTAATAGGCAATTCTTGGAAAGAACTTCTTAAAACGGTATTTGTAAAATGGCCTTTGGTGGATTGCTCAAGTTCGGAAATAAATAAATTCAGCAACATGAAATAAAACCCCAAATAACAACTGGAAAAATGGATTTCTGTGTTTTTCTTAAAAGCAGATCTGCCCACAGCTCCAAATCCCTGTGCTGTTTGTATGCAATCAAAAACAAACAGCAATGAGCTCGTGCCTGTGTCTCCACCAGCTGCACAGAGCCCTTAGCATTTTTGCTTGATTTTCTTTCCCCTTCATCTTTGGGCCCTCAGCTCATTGCAAATCCAAGTCCTCCAGTCCCTGAGCATCTCCATCACCCTTCTTCCCCGTTCTTGGGGCGGCACTCAAAGGTCTGTGCTGCCAACAGCCAGGGCTCCGTTATGGGAACCAGATGGACCCTCTTGTTAGTCCGTGCTGGTGTCACACATGATTCAACTCAGAGCCAAATAATTAGACCATCATCTCCTGCTTGCTGCCTGCAGTTCTTGCTGTGGGAGAGACACAGGAAGCTTATATAATATTTGGGCTGCCTCTCCTAGAGGGTGTCCCTAGAGAAAAACTGGCAGCCTGTACACAGATACCAGTAGCCTCTTAATGCTCAGCACAACAGCACAAATTCATACCAGCAAAGGAATTGGTGTAATCACTTCAATCAGGTCATCTCCACTTTAAATACAGAAGCAAACTTAGTAAGTTCACTCCCTGACCTGTCTTAGCCTTTGTCCCCTTCCAGCCTCCATTTACTCCTTTGCAAGGGCACTGCTATGGATTCTTAGCATGGTTTTATATTATTTGATGACTGAAAATTATTTTGAAAAACATTTTGAAAAAGCAACCTCTCTTCAAAGAAGTATTTCTCTTCTCTCAGTAAAACTGCTACTAAATATAAGCAATGCTGTCTTTGAAAACCTACAGAGAGCTGGGAAATGAGACACGATTCCTTAAATATAGCTTCCTATTTCTGAAATGTACCTTTACCTAATACGTCCATAATGGCTAGGAAAGAATAGGACTGTGTAGGCACTTGAGCGGTGCTAGAAATGGGGAGGAGGAGGTGTTGCTTGCCTAGATTATTTCTAATAATTAAAAGGTTTTCATGCAGCCTTTAACCTGCTAGAAATTGTATAATATATATTAAATCTCCTTTCTGCAGATCTTCATAACCTGTCCAATGAAGGTAATGCTATTGTCAACTGTCATTGGAGAGTTAATGATTAACTTTATAATTTCATGGATATTTTTTGAAAGATTATCCTTCACAAAGATGATCACTACTTCCTTCTAACACCATTTGTGTTAGTTCTTTCTTTAAACTGCAGATTCTCCCAGGAGCAGAGCTTAATTCTGTTGGCCATACCCCACTACTGACAATTACTGTCTCAGAATTCCATCTCTTAGAACTTAATACATCAAATTCCGACACACAGGATACTGATAGTAAACACAGGGGTTTAAAAAAAATAATATTCATGGCTAAATTTGTTTTTGTTGTTTGGGGATTTTTCATTCCATTTTCCTGTTCAGAATTATTTTGTTTCCTAAACACAATAGTTCATTTTAGGTCAGTTCTACCTTCTTCTGCTGTTCTACTCTTACCGTACCTGTTAAAGCACTTCCACAATTTATTGAAGTTTTTCACTCAATACTGAGCATCTTTCTCAATGAGACACTAATTTTAGCATGAATTACCAGGTGGGGTTCCACAGTGTGCAGTACAGGGTGTCTGGGGTCATCACAGGGGTGCCTTGTGTCGTTCATCTCAGACTCACCGTGGCTTCATCACCCTCTCCCATTTGTAACAAACTGTGCCCATCTTGAAGCCAGCTTGGCTCATCACACCCAAAGCCATCCATCAGCACCTGCATGTATCCTTTTTATCAAAAGGGCCTGGCAAAAAAACGATTTCCCTGAAGCACCAAAGCCATCTCTGTCTTACTCCCTCTATCCTTCTCTCTTGATCTCAAGCCTTGCTGCGTTCAGTGCAGTGATCTTCCTGAACTGCCTCAGATCACCCTTCACAGAAAAGGGATGGACTGCACTTTTTAATTAATTTTTCCTGGAAGTTAGGGGCATGCAAAGTTTGACTGCAGACTGAATTTACAAAGCACCTTCCACAAATGGTGCTATTGCTTTTCCTGTCCTGCCCAAGTTAAACAGACAAGGTATTTGAAACATATTGCCGATTATAAGACTGCTTACAAAAGCCATATTAATGTACTCTGAAGCAAATTCCAGATAATATCTGTATTGGATTATGTAAAAAGCAGCCCTCGTTTTCTCTTTGGCTATACAGGCAAATTCACCTGCTGTTCCCTGCATAGCAATGAAATTCTTAATGATAAACAAAAACTCACAAGTTGAGACAAGACGTTTCATTACCGTGGTGATAACACTGTCCATGTTATTAGAATTTCAGTTTCTATCTACATCCCATGAAGGAACAAATTACTAGAAATCAAATAGCTCCACCATGGTCTATTGAGAAACAGTCACCTACAAGGACCAGCGGAAAAGGTTTAGCTCTTTTTCTCAGTGAAAGACACAAAACCAGAGCTTGCTGTGTCAAGTCTGTGGTGTCTTATCACAGACAATCTGCTTCGATAATACGTACTTGGTTCAGCTGGTGATTTCTGCTCAGTCTCCTCAGACTCACAGATGCCTTATTTCAGCATTGAACTTCTCTCTGAAGTGTTTGAGTGCAGCTTGTAGACCATTGCCTTGCCCACTTGGCTGGACACACTGGATTCCAGGATATGAGTATGTAGCACATGCTGTGTGCACCTTCTTCATCTTTCCCCTCAATTGACAGAGTCAGTCAGTGAAATGCTTCAAAGAAAATTTGGAAACTACATTTCCCTGCTAGACATTGACTTGTTTTGTCAGTTGGCTGTCCTTTTTTTCAGGAGAAAACCATTATATTTAACCCAAGGTACCCATATTCCAGAAGGACTTTTTATTTTTGCACTTGCTTTATGTCAACAGATTACTAGAGAAGGAATCACAGAATGATAAAAGTTCTGCTTCTGCCAATTAGAAACAGCCAAGTCCCACACTATCTGTGCCACCTTCCAGACTAATTCTTTCTACAACTTTGATTCAGGTTTGGTAAGACACCAATTCCCTTCTCATGGGCCTTGCCACGAAAAAGACACCAAGCTGCCTACATCACATAACCAATTTCAAAGACTTCAGAAGCAATACATGGTCCTCAAACTACTGTAACAGTTTCCCAGTATTAACTATGCTACAGACACTGCATTTCATGCAGAAACATCATCCTTTTCTCATCCATTCACTACAACATTCCCCGTGCCCACCTGCCCTTACACAATGCCAAGCCACCTTCCTGCTTCCAGCCTATTTCATTCTTTCTGCCCCCACAGGATGTTTGCAGTGATGTGAGGCAGCTTTGGTGAGCAGCAGGAGCTGAGCTCTGAACCATCTCCACCCTTCAAACTGAAGGAGTGTCCCACAGGGCAGTGCCTCAGTGCTCATCACACAGCCCAGTCAGAAGGATGAGGAGCAGGTTTCTCTGGAATAGAATAGAAACCATCAGCTGAATCTGCTCGTGGGGCAGGAAGAAAAGCTGACTTTAGGAAGAAGTTTTCCTGAGCTCCCAGCCTAGGGCAGGAGGGAGCAGTGCTGCTGCAGCGTGCCTGGCTGGCACAGCCCCCTGGGGCACACACACCTCAGCACAAAGCTTCTTCACCCTCTCCATTCCGCTCTGATTCTCTTCTGTATGAACATGAGCACATCAGGCACACACTGAGAAATTCCCTCTCACTAAACAGGCAAATTTTGCATGATTCAAACGTGGGACAAAACTCTGCTCAGCCTGCCTGATGAATTGTCTAGCAGGGACAAAATTTCTCCAAGCTATTTTATTTTTATGCACTTCCTTAATTTCTTTGTGTTTTCTTTTATTTATAGTTTCTTCTTGATGAAAAATGAGTAGCAAATACATTTTCCCATTTCATTCTATAAATATTTTAGTAATATGGGTATATATATCAATAACAAAGGTATACAATAGAAACTGTCTTTGGTTTATTTATTAGCATTTACTGATGCTTTAAAAATCCATGTTCAGAATATGATTACAGGTTGTTTCCTTTATCATTTGCAATGACATTGACTCTATATTCAACTTAAATCTTATTCATACTCACATCACAGCCTGATTTATTTATGATGTATCAATTTTCAGGCACAGGACAGCAGTACAAAGTTTAAAAAAGTGTCCAGAAAGCCAAAAGTGGTTGTGCTGAAAATGACAAGATAAGCACTGGCCACAAGTATCACAAGAGAAATAGCATGAAAAAAAGTAAGGGGAAAAAAAAATACAAGGAAGCAAGAAAGATCAGCTGATCAAAATACTCTGCTGCTGAGTTTGCATTGGTCACCTTGAAAAGGTGTCTTTTAAGGTGAGGTGGCTCCACAGAAAGGGGCCATGAGCTGAAAAGACTCAGAATAAATGCTAATTCAGATGTATCCTTGAAATGAATAGGAATTGCCACAACCTCATTATCTCCAAAGGTCAAAGATTATATAAGATTATTCAACAACCTTAATTTTACAAGCAATTTCTAAGATCCAGATGAAACCATGTGTTTTTCTAACCATTCAATTTAAGAATTTCAGATCCTAAAAGCTGATTCCGTTTCATTTCCATTTGCATAAGCATTTGAAAGAGTATTCAGAAATATCCCATTCTCTAGAGGCACGTGAATACGGACACTGCAGGAGTTGGAACTGGAATTTATCCACCCCTCTACAGACCTAGTGCAGGATCTTGATCAAGAGTCTTTTGAATTCAGCACAAATTAGAGATTTTGGTGTCTCCACAGAACAGTGATCTGTCTGTTCTAATGCTCAATTTAATTTTATGTTTACATGAAAAAACTTCCTTCATTATAGGGTCATTGTACAAACACATTTCTTAAAGTTGCCGTTAATTAAAAGGTTGTGATGATGATTACTGTCCATAGATAAGTTGTGAATATGCTTCTGAATAGAATCTGCAGTTTCTGATTGGACCCTTGGTCCTTTTTCTTCCCCTAATTTTAAGGTTCACAAACCAAATTCCTTCTCAGTTACTCTGAAGTGAATATGAAGTAACTGTAGAAATAGTCTTTTAGGTACTGAAATCTTGTTCCTACATCAGGTACAGACAACTATATCCAAGATGACAGCGGAGTGCCTGTAATCGCTAAAGCAAAAAGCCTAAATTTTTACATATGAAACATAAAATGATATGAAATCTGAAGCCAAGCTAAGTTTCAGAGAGTCCTTTCAGAAACTTTTAGCTCTGAAATGACAAATATAACATTAGATGCTGGAAACTATATCAGCTACATCAGGTTTTCTTTTATAGATTTCATAATAAGAAAAATCTCATGCGGATAAGCCAAATGATCCCTATTTAAGATAATTCTTCCAACAAACATGAGTTCTAAAATTCACCTGTGAGAATTGTGTCATCTGCTTCACACTCAAACTCTTGGACAAATAAATCCCACCACTGACAAACCCCAGGTGAAACCACAGGAACCTGTCAGCAAAGGACAAGTGATAAGCGATGACACTGGAAAAGTGTAGATCAAAACTATTTCCATAGATAAACTATTCAGCTCTTGTTTACAGATAAATGATGCTAAGCATTAATTACTATGATACATTAATATTTTTCCCACCTTCATTACAGTGATATTAAAATTAAAGTCCATTTTTGGCAATACAGTTGACAATGACTAACATCAAATTGCCATGAAAAAGCTGACAGCCATTCAAGCAATGCACTTTATGGAATATGCTCCATCAAAGTTGAGGCAAAGCTTTCCAGTGAGTCAAATACTGAATAGTCAATCTAGAGCTACACACACGTGATTTATTCTTGCTTGGTTCAGGCACAAACACACTTTCAATAGGACCTGTCTGCTCCCTTAGTCTTAGAAAATAATGTAAGAGTCAGGATAAATCAGAAAATGTTATCCTAAAAATAGGCTATTTCCACCTGGTGTTTCCACATCCAGTGCTGGATACACCACAAATATTTGCTTGGTAGAAGTGGGAAAATAATTTTTTAGTATGCATTTCAAATTATAGCATGCTTCAGTATCCAAATAGTATCTGACATCACAGAGGTTTCTTCAGTTACACATTTTGCATACAGTACCAGTTAGAAGTCCAGTCCAAGGTCTTCCTACACACCCATTTTATGCCAAACGTATTTCTCTTATACAAACTAATAAATACTCACTAGGCAGAAAGAGTAAAACAATCATCAGCTGTTCTCAGCACTGCTTTGAGGTTTTGCAGTGACCATTACAAAGAGAACAGGGAGTTTGCAGCTGAAGGAAAAAAACAAAACCCAGAAGCACTACCAGGTGTCCCATGCTGATTGTAATAATGCCTTAATTCCCTCTTGCTTGGGAACAGCCTGGCTCTGTACCAACTTCAGCGGTTTTTTACTCCACTTAGTCACCTAAATAATTTGATCTTGGATGTTTCTGGGCAGCAACAAAACATAAAAGCGTATTCTGGGAATGCTGAGATGCAATCATTACCGTGTCCCTGCTACACTGACCTGTCTCACCAATGCTTTGGCACACTGACAGCTACTGCCGGCCAAGCAGCAACATCCAGGTATCCCCTCATGTGCAGGCTGCTGCTGCAACAAACCTGAGGATTTCTTTTTCCAGATTCCTCATCAATAGAAATATTTAATTGCTAATCAATGAGCCAGCTCAGCATAAAACAACAACTCAACTCCCTCTGGCAGTCACTGTCTCAGCAGACCCCCCTCTAAGCAGCTCTCACATTGTCACACAGATTTTCACTGCTGTTCACCCTGCACCACAGAAAAGGCTTCCTCAATTCAGTCATTATTTGCTCTCACTATGGACTTTTTTCCTTTTTAAAAGCAGAATATAGGTCTTCCTCGTTTCTGAACCGAGGCTGCTCCTGGCATTGCCAATCCTCTGACCCATGATGCCTCCCCATGAAGATTTCCATGCCAGTCGTGTTCAAATCTGCATCTGTACATCCATCTTCATGGCACTTGTTAACAGCTCAGGGAAAAAGCGATTCTTATTTTTATTTGATTGATGTTGCAATGTTCAGCATGAGAACAGATGATAAGAGCCAATTGTAGAGTGGACAAAGATTCTCTCTCAGCTATTTCTTTCCTGAATATAAAGAATACCAACATTCATAAACCATAAAAAGGACCTATGTCTGCTGAAATCTTCCCAAGGACTATATAGGTTATGCAGCACCTCAAAAACCATCTACAGTGCTATCACCTGCAAAGACACTCACCCTTTTCAAAATGTTACACATTCCTTGCATTAAGAATCAGTCAGAATCTGAAGAGAGATGATGAAAAGAAACCTCAAGAGTAACAGTCTTAAATGGGAATCATTTAATTTGAACTCTTTGGTGGAGTTTTGCTCCTTTTTTTGTTTCAAAATTTAAAAACCTTCCTAATTTGAAAAACATTGTTTGCAATATGGTCAGGATTTCCCCTTAAGCCTCCATGAATTAAAGATCCTTAGCCTAGAAATATCTCCACAAGACTGTCAAGGTTGAGCACCAGATATTTCTGTTACTCCTCCCTGTCATACCCTCTCTTCACAGACTCTAAAGGTACTTTTCCACTCTTCTGGGGGAGAATGGCTTTGCTACCAAACAGTACTTAGTTGGTGAGCTCTGAGTGCTTCACCGCAGCCAGAAAAGCCACACATCCTTTGTGAGGGTATATTCATAAATAAAATAAACACATAAAATATATTAAATACATCAAATCCTTTTTTTTTTTCCACTGGTTTAAAATACACACATAAAGAACCATTTTGCAAAGCTGAGACTAGTGTTGAAAAAATTAATCCTTTCTAATACCGCCCAATAATCTACAATTCGAGATATGTCCATCATGAAACAAGCAATATACTCCCTCTTACATGAGCTCAAAGTGACAAGGAAAGTAAGGAACAAATATTTAGCTTCTCTTTCTTTTGTAGAATGATCTCCTAGAAGTTTGTGATGGGGAATGAATAGTTCTTTGCAGAGGGGTGGGCTGAGAGGGAGGACAGCTCACTGGCAAAGCCCCGCAATGATCCATGACACAGCTCTGACATTGCAATTCCACTGCTTGCACCTTTCCAGTACTTTGTTACCTCCAGACAACTCTGTTCAGGAGACTTCTGAACATTCCTGCAGGGGAGGGTGACTCAAGGAAACATCAAGTAGTCTTTTGTCTTTCCTAATCTGCCTGCACACAGCAGGGTCCACCAAGAGCTGTGGTTCTGTTACTCAAAGCACGTGTCCTTAACCAAGCAGCTTAGCATGGTCCTGTCATTTCTTCTAATACAGGACTTTAATTCACTGAAACAGAACTGGTTTGTACATCTGGTAATGCCCCTCAGTCTGTAAGTGGAATGAAAACGTGGATTACTTGAATGCTCTGAGTCATCCCCTGTGAAAAGCTGCTGCAGCATCAGAACTATTGGGCCTCGAGGCTACCTCAGCAGGAGTGTGGCTGCTCAGTTTGTGCTTACAGCGACAGCAACTGCCTCGACACCACACACCACCAGGACATCAGCAACCTGCACGTATTTTAGACCCCTTAGGAGTCTGTCTGCTGGCTCAACTTCTCTGGAAAGGCTTTTCAGTTTCATCTTTGTTATATAAACACAACTAACATAGTTAAGGGACTATTTCTTCTATTTCTCTTGACCCTTTCTATGTCTCTGCTTCTAAAACAAGTCAACAGGCTAAAGAGACCATGAAATAGATCTGCCCAAGGGTAATGCCAGAAGGCATACAGATTTTCAGTAGCCCTCAACAAGTCTCAACAATCCACCTTTGAAACTAAATTTGCAAAAGTTTACCACTCTGATGGAAACTTAATATTGCTAATTTTAAATTCAGGAGTGATTAATATCAGAATCCATTCTGGCCACTTACAAGGAACAGACTGTAAAACTTCAAGCAGTAATTTCTGCATCAACCTTACAGCTTTTCTTTTAACGCTATAGTACTAATTTACAAGCAATGTGGGATAAAATCCACCATATGTTTAAATGAATTGGTTCAATGGTGATTTTCCCTCACTGAGAAAATATTTACTATAATGTTCAGCCTTTTGTGGCTATCATTGAAGCTTTACCCTGTGTTTTACTATATATGAAACACAATCTTGAGTAGGCAAGCAACATTCAAAATAATGGTGTTGACCAATAAAAAACCTCTGTAATTTAAGTTTCAATTCCAGGGACCTTCATACATATATACTAAAATCTATAAAAAAGTTTACTGAGGAAAAAAAAAAACACTTTTTCTTTTATTCTGTTAGGTTTTTGGTGTCTTAGTCACTAAAAGCTGTTATAAAAACACTGTGCTATACTGACAGAAATAATAGCTCTATTGCAACTATATCACCTATGCTGTGAAACTCAGAGCAATGCAGAGAACAAGAAAACAAAGCAAAAAAAGGGACTAAACACCTCCACTGGGCAGAGCACCATTAAACAGAGTGAGGGGCAGGCAGAGTGCAAAGCTGCTCAGGAGTTTCCTCAGCAGCTCTCGTGGAAGCAGGGGAAGGGACNACCATATGTTTAAATGAATTGGTTCAATGGTGATTTTCCCTCACTGAGAAAATATTTACTATAATGTTCAGCCTTTTGTGGCTATCATTGAAGCTTTACCCTGTGTTTTACTATATATGAAACACAATCTTGAGTAGGCAAGCAACATTCAAAATAATGGTGTTGACCAATAAAAAACCTCTGTAATTTAAGTTTCAATTCCAGGGACCTTCATACATATATACTAAAATCTATAAAAAAGTTTACTGAGGAAAAAAAAAATCACTTTTTCTTTTATTCTGTTAGGTCTTTGGTGTCTTAGTCACTAAAAGCCGTTATAAAAACACTGTGCTATACTGACAGAAATAATAGCTCTATTGCAACTATATCACCTATGCTGTGAAACTCAGCAATGCAGAGAACAAACAAAGCAAAAAAAGGGACTAAACACCTCCACTGGGCAGAGCACCATTAAACAGAGTGAGGGGCAGGCAGAGTGCAAAGCTGCTCAGGAGTTTCCTCAGCAGCTCTCGTGGAAGCAGGGGAAGGGACGTGGCTGTCAGCCCCTTGGGAACTGTCCACGCTGCTGGAGTGACACTTGCTGAGGCAGACAGCTCCTGGGGCAAGGCACCACGCTCTGACCCAAGGCACTGACTGCCCTGGACCTTGGCTAATATCTCTGCCTCGTGCAAGCTGCTGAAACGTGCTTCTTCCTTTCTTAGGCATGGGTACAATTCTGACTATTTATATTGAGGATAACTTATTAATATCAACATATGTCAATATTATCACACATGGGCTTCCATCTCGAAAGATCAGCTGAATAAAGGGCAACTTAATAGTACTAGTAATCTTCAGACAGATGCAGCTTGTTAAGCAAAACCATCTGCAGCAATCTGCTCCAAAGGGTTTTTCTGTTTACTAAAAATATTTTTGAAAATATTTTCACAGAGATAAGGAAAAACAAAGGCCAGACAGTATTAATAATCCCCCTTTCTTTTCCGAAACATTGTTTCATTTTAAGCTTAATACGCAAATACAGACAACAACTGTACAGCCAGTGCCAATACCACTCCCTCTCAGTCTGACCCCTGTTAACTCCTTTGCTCCCCTGCGCTTCCTTCCAATTTTCCCTTGATTTCTCCACAAAATCCAGACTCCTGGGAGCATAGTCTGTCTTCCTCCTCTGTGTTTGGGACACAGCATGACAGGGTATCTCATCTCTTCTGTGAGGTACAGCACAGGTGTACCAAACTAAGAACCTTTGTGAAGTGAAAACAATGAGCAACAGACCCACGCTAGACCCATTTCCAACTCAGTGACCCAGGTGAATGCCAGGTTTCTCTGTTTGTGGAGATCTGGAATATGCTTACATATGAGGAGAAACTCCTGAAACATGTAGTACCTAACAATTGCAGGCAGCTCAGCTGAAGCAGCACTTTCAACAGTTTCAAGAGATGGAGAAACCCCTCTCTTGTAATTGAATTAACTCATCACGATCCCCATATTGATTTACAGTCTCTTAATGACTGGTTTGTTCCTCCTTTACAGAAAACTGACATCACCCTGGTGGTGAGGAACAATCCAAACACGAACCAAGATCCCTGAAGAAATCCTCCCAAGATGCTCACACTGAAAACTTTGACTTCCACACCCTTATCAAAGTGCTCAAGGCAGAAGGTGATGGTGGGAATCAAGACACCAAGAGTTTAACACATAAACACACTTCACTAATCTCTGTGGAACTTGAAAACATGCAGTCTTCCCTAGGAAATGCTGTGTACATCTACCAATCAAGCCCTAATTTAACACTGGCAAAGAAGACACAGATCTCTCACATCCCCAGACTGTTTGGAGTGGGAGACCAGTATAATTTTTAGACAAGTGAGGTAAGATCAGTGGCTGGCACTACTACAGTATTCATTAAAGACTTATTTAATTTTCAAGGGCATCCAGACCATGTGATCAAAGAACATGCACTGTTCTGGTGAGGGAACCAAAAATCTTCAATAACCACAGGGTTTTTTTCTCTAATTTTTGATACTTAATTTCTGCCCTTGGTTAGATTTTACCGTAACTGATTTCTCCATCTCTGAAACAGGGATAATGCTCATTACCAAGAAGAGCTTTCACAGTAATTACTTTGGAGCATCTGGGAAAAAACAAAACAAAACAAAACAAAAAAAAAAACCAACAACAAAAAAGAGAGAAGTGCTGGTTTTGATAGTATTGGCTCAATTTGTCAGTGTTGGCAGATGACTGGAAGTGCACCCACATTAGCAGAGAGGTTTCTTTTTCTTTAATAATGTGTTCATATTTGCCAAATGAAGAGCCTCAGTTTCTTCCAGATGACAGAAAGTCTTAGCAAAATCAATAAGAAATGCCGAAATAAAAGAATCTGTGCACATAGAACCATTTTTTTACATAATTGCTTCATTTCAGAAAGGCACAAGCAGGCTGATGGAAGATCCATACACCAGAATTAATTATGGCCAAACACTTTTGTTAGTTTTTCAGACATTATTCCAGTGGAGCATTTGAAAGTGAGCTGAAGGTGTGTTGAGTTTATACATCTAGGCCATTCCTCATTGACAAGTTAATGACTGTCCTTTGCCATAAACTTCTTCAAGCTACTGCATGAACAGTCAATATCAGCCAGCGTGATGAAAAAGCCAAATTACTTGGTGCAATTTTCAGCTAAAATGTACCAACAGTCATTGTAATTAAAGAGATTATAAAAAAGACAGATAATTTAGAAGCCAATTCTCTTAATACTTCTCTCTTCCTTGGCCTAGATTAGCCCCTGAAAAGGAAGCTCAAGAATAAGGAAACGAGAAGGAAAAACAGTGGGAGGTCTGCGTTAATTTAAAAAAAAAAAAAAAAAGTTTTGAAGTTTTGAGCTTCAACCCCCCTGGAAGTCAGGATTATTTTTCACTTCTTTCCCATGAATCTGCTTTTGCAAGTGGTGTTTTCATTTCTCCTTCTTTCAATATGGGCATTTTAACACTGTGCTGAGACCATATTGCTGCCATATGAATGCCCACAGAAGAAAAATGAGTCATAAACCCATTCAAAATGACTTAGCCACTGTTTCTAGAGGGGGAAAAAAAAATCCCCCAAAAAAACCCCAACTATTTGCCATAACAACGAAGCACCGATAGATACTTGTGTTATCAGAGTTCAGGTTCATGCTGGTGTTCCAGTGAACTACACACAAACGCAAGAATTTAGTTATAAGAACAAATTTCTGCCANTGAAGTTTTGAGCTTCAACCCCCCTGGAAGTCAGGATTATTTTTCACTTCTTTCCCATGAATCTGCTTTTGCAAGTGGTGTTTTCATTTCTCCTTCTTTCAATATGGGCATTTTAACACTGTGCTGAGACCATATTGCTGCCATATGAATGCCCACAGAAGAAAAATGAGTCATAAACCCATTCAAAATGACTTAGCCACTGTTTCTAGAGGGGGGAAAAAAAATCCCCCAAAAAAACCCCAACTATTTGCCATAACAACGAAGCACCGATAGATACTTGTGTTATCAGAGTTCAGGTTCATGCTGGTGTTCCAGTGAACTACACACAAACGCAAGAATTTAGTTATAAGAACAAATTTCTGCCACTGCAATTGTGTCCTTTTTAAGAACTTCTCTTGACAGAATGGCATAACATGACAATATCACTTCGCCAGCTAAAAGCTGCTGCAGGTGTGACCTTATTCAAACCTGTGCTCTATTTAAACAGTAAATGCACAAGCACTAAATACTGTCATTGATCAGGTAGCCTGTCAAGATCTGAACAAGAAAATACTCAAATAAGAATGCCTTAGTGAACAATATCCATACCACCTATAAAGTGAAATTTGCTTGCCATCAAATCACTGTGATTAATTAATATGCCAAAGTTCATCAACAGACATTTCAGTGTGAGAGTCAGAAAAATGCCTGTGGCAAACGCTGGACCCCATTCTGCTCTCTAGAAATTGTATCTTATCACGGTAATAGTAGAAATCAAGCCACTACTAAGATTTTGTCCCAGGGTTTAGCTGATGTAGTCATCCTAAGACACAAAGGTCAGATCTCTCTCGGAGCCAAACTTTTAGACATTAATTGGAGTTTTTTTCCAACAAACAATAGCCAATTAACATACAATGCTTCTACTTTTCACTGGCTGTCAGAGAAATAGCTCTTGGATGTTTCCTTCTTGCGAATATTATGCGTTAGAACTTTTTTTAAGGCAGCAGGAAAATAGAAATAGACACAGATATCAGCAGGAGGGGGAGAGAGGGGCATAAGAGTAACAAGCTTTTCTACAGGTTCGATCATGGTGCAGGAATTAAGGTCATGCTGCTGCATTAACATGTAAAGATCAAGTTCTGCTAGGAGAAAGCCCAGCTGGTTGCTGGCAATGCCAGAGACACCTCAGCCCTCTGGATAGGTGGAACCCAGGGTGTGGGTTGTAGCATAAGCCACCAGCTCTTTCAGCATCCCACAGCCAGCAGAGAGAGACACTGGGAACAGCACCTGGAACACCTGCACAGCCTGAGGCCATGGGCATTTTTAGCACACAAAGCAAGGAGTCACTTCAGATTACAGACCACTGTGCAAAATAAGCCAAAAATTGCTTGAGTAGGACTGTGCATTTCAAGGGACCGGTGCTAAAGAGGAACCACAGATCCAGAGCTGGCTGGCAGGGGGTGTTCTAGGCAAGATCTCCAAAACAGAGAGCACATTCTCATCCCTTACATGCAAAGCAGCAGAAACACACTGATGAAATTCCTTCCCTGAACTCTGTGCTCAAACACTGAATCTTCTGTGACCACAGGAGAACCTGTTCTGATATTCCTCACACAGTCTGGTACTCGATACACTCTGAGGGTTGCTCACTCTAAGAACCATTTCTGTATGATGCACCCTGACACACTAATCCATTACAGAGAGCACAGTTTCAGTGGCAAGGACAAATGACCTGCACACAGTCCTTTACTTTGAAGTAGTGCAGGGAATTTTCACAAGCTCATTTTATCAAGACAGCACCCAGAAAATGTGTGCAGGTGTCAGTGGGCATGATGGACACCTTAGGAATACACTTCCATGTACCACCTCATTACCTGTTTTCAGAGGCAGCCTGGTTCTTTTTCCATGGAGAACTTTCTCCTCAGTAAAACAAATAAGCTGCAATGACTAGCTGAGAAATCCTGTTCTAAATGACTGATCACCCATGATTAATCACATCTTACTGGCATATTACATTCTGGTGCGCTTAAAAAGGGAGACAAAAACATGACTTATCCCAGTGATTAGGCTTCCTTCTTCTTTAAAAACTTCTTTGCACACACTCACAAAGTGGCAGAACAAGCACTATGGCAAAGAACAAAATTGAGATGGATCTCACAACACCCATCAAAGTAACCCTTCAGAGGTTTGCAGCTACATCACACCAACTTCCCTCACCCACTTGTTCTCTTTGTTACCAACTGCCTTTCCTGGAAAAAAAAAACAACCCTGAAAGTGCTTAAATTGATAATTCCTAAAATACCTTCTAAGATATTGATAGCCCCACAAGCTTCAGGATAATGCAGTACTTTATTCAGCCACAAAACAAATTACTTTCTTTGTTACCAGGATTTCTTGAAGGGTTCTTACTCTTCTTAGCCCTTATTTGGCCAGAGAAAATACAAAGAACAAGAAACAGAAATAATTCAGAAATTGGTCAAGGAAGAATATTAAGAAAAGAATCATTAAAGAGATATTTTGTTTATTCAGTTAATAAGCTTCAAATCTGCCATGCTGTGCAAGATCTTCCCTCATATTCTCATCAAGAAGAGAAGTTTTGCACTAGCCTTTACACATTCCCACATGGTGGAAGCTCTCTTGTGCCTCAAGGAGGTGGGAAGGTCTAAGAGGTTCTTCCCCAGAACACCCACGTGGGAGAAAGTTACAGCCAGGAAGCTGGGATAAAGCTCATTACCATGATGAGGAATTTCTGAACCTGGATCGTTTGTTAACCCTGGATTGAATTTAAGCACACGAGATAGGTACACAACTGTGCAGGAAGGGAAATTCTGCCCCTGCCATTGAAAGGCAGAGCCTGTCATAGTCCTTCTCCAAGTGTTTCTGTGGTAGGTTGAAAACAAGGAGGTTTCAGCATGAATTCACTTACATGTGCAGCCTTTGGTGGCTTTGAGGCTGTGCCAAGGACTACAGAAGGATGCCATGCAGAAGTGCAGAGATGCTATGAAGGTGCAGAAACATCTACAGTTCTACCTTATCTCCACCAGCAGCACCGCAGGGAAGAGCTACACGAGGTGCAGGAGGCATGAAATACATCCACAAGCTCCCACATCAACCTGGAACTGCCAAACCCACACTGATGCTGTGCTGCACAGCCAGCTGTGGGTGCACAGCCCAGCCTCACCCAATCCCCACCACACACAAGTCTACTACACAAAAAATCCTTGCACTTCTGCCAGCATTTTTCCTGGAACATCTTTCATGGAAAAAAAGGTCAATAAAACCAAAGAAATTAAATACAATGCTGCCCTTATTAACTAGCTTAGTGGGCATAATCACTTATCTGAGGAATTGCTTGATTTTTTTTCTGGGTTGATTCAGGTGTCTCACCTTCCAGGGTTGGAGGTACAGGCTAGCAAAATCTCATGCAAACGGTTTGGAACAAAAAGATTTGGTGAGAAAA
Source organism: Aleadryas rufinucha (assembly GCA_013397815.1). Lineage (NCBI taxonomy): Eukaryota > Metazoa > Chordata > Aves > Passeriformes > Aleadryas > Aleadryas rufinucha. The sequence continues at coordinate 642,402 of VZTH01004233.1, read as the reverse complement.
AAATTTAGTCAATTAATGAGTCTTCCTTTCCAGAGAAAAAAAATAAATATATCAGAGTTATCATTAAATAATTGACAATTCAAAAAAAAAAATCTGAAGACATAATGGGAAAAATATTTTATCCCAAGCCAAAGTTCTTCAGTTTTCACTTTGATTTATTTATGCAGCAGCATTCTGGGGTATGGTAAAATTACAGAGCAACAGTCTTCTGAAATTTGACAAATTTGTCATGTGAACAGATGGGCTGTAAGAACAGAAGCTCTGAACCGGGATTAGGGATGATTTGGTCTTGAAGGATTCCATCTAACTGCTAGTTACAGCTAAAACAGCCAGATATAAACTTAGATTGTTATCCATCTATTATAAATCATTCTGTTCATGATGTTCCTTGTTCAGAAAAACTACATCTATCTCTCCTTGTAAACTTTCCCCCACGCTTCTGATTCTTTGAAAAAAATTACGCTGGACATCAGGTAGGGGAATTAATACTGGCTGACCAGAAAAATGAATGCCTTCCCCTCCTGACATTTCAGCCATCACATTGAGTTATGTTGCTTAAATCTAATCATAGCGTGCTACCTTGTACCATGCTGTTCCACCTGATGCAATAAATCACTGAGTCCTGTTAAAATCAATCCACGCTCAGCTGCAGCACTGCTATTGTACCCCACTGGCTTGTAGCATGTTTGAGAGATCCAGCACAGAACTTACCCTGCAGCAGACTGCTCCATTTCATGAGTGCTGGAACAGGATTTAAGGAATAGTAGAAGGCAAGGGATAGATTCACATACTTTTATGTACCTAAATACAACCCCTTGGCTTGGAAAATGATGCTCTGCTGCATGAACCAGCTCATGACTGCAAGCAGACACGTGTGGAGAAAGCTTCCCATGCACTGTGCCTCTGATCTGTGTCTCTGACTTCTTCATCCACATCAACACAAGGTTGCTGCACTCAATGGAAACATGGTTGTCTTTATGTACTAGTAGCCATTTCCCAGTCTGGTTTTCCAAGGGGTTTCTGATGGAAATAAAATGTCTGATAGATGTGTGTGTGTGTGTGTGCAGATGTTATTTCAAGCCTAGAAATCTCCAAGTACTAGAATGACCTAGAAAAAAAAGTTGGTATTTCACAGCAAGCCTAACCAATAATAACTTTGGACTGAAGTGTCAAAAAAACCCAAAAAAACCCCCGCCCACAAAACCTCTACTAGTCTGTGACCACAGCTTCCATAAATAAATCTCCAAACCCAGGCAAGGTAATAAAACTCTCCTAGCTGGCATTAGGGATTACTAATAAGAAAAATGACTCAAATATTTATCTGTTATAGTGCTTCATTAATTAGATCTTCAACTTGTAGAGCACAATTTGCAGGAAATACTGTGCAGTTATGTACAGTAATTTACACAAAGACTGCTTGTCACAATCCATTTGTTTGGCTCATAATTTTCTTCTCTGCTCTGTCTTATTCACTCATTAACAGCTATAACAATTTCCAAGCATGAATCTGCTGTAGCTTTCAAAGAGTATTTGCACACCTTGAGGTACACAGACACTGCAAACTGAATGGGCAACACAAATCAACTTCACCATATGTCAGTGCAAGCGAACAAAACCTCACCCCAGGCTTCCTGCAGCCTGCCATTGAGAATCTTCCCCTAAAATAGTAAGCAAGCAAAAATTATCAGGCCAGCCATTAGAGTTCTAATTCTTAAGCAGGTGAATGCACTTGTACCTTACTACACTCATGGGAGTTGCTTGACCATAGCTAACAGGGTTACCAACAGAAGCATTAGGACCAGAAGACTTTTTTAAAGCTATCAATAAGACAAATGAAAAGAAGATCTACTTCTACCCTTCACTGATCAAGTTCAACTGACTTTACCAAATTTAAACAGGAATGATTCAAGTTGCAGAAATTTAGTACACCTTTAGGTAGGTATCATTGCAAGGAGATACTTCCCTTCCTCGCTTACACCTGCTGTTTTCCACCTCACACTATTAACAGCAGTGTAATGTCACTGGCATCTATAATTCCCATTTTAATCACACAGGACCCCAAAACTGTATTACATGTGGCACTAGAGAGAGAGTTGAGTGTATTCCCAATTAAACCTGCAGATTGACAAAGATGTATGTAGTGCTCATTACAAAAATACATTACTCATCTAAAGCTGTCGTGGGATGATTCATGAGCAATCCATTGGTAAGCTATGCCAAAAGTGTCCCTGTTCAGAGCTCCTTTCTAAATTTAGATTCCACAGCAGTTCACTTTAAAAGAAATATTAAATCAGTGATGAGATGTGGAACATTATTCTTTTAGATAAAAATAAGAGGTTGTCTGGGGATTCTAATTAGTTCAATAAGCTATGAATGAGTATAACCAACTTTAAATATGAAGAATAATTTTGCATTCCTGTTCCACTAATTAAGAATACCTTCAGTTTTTGCTGAACTGAAGAGTCCTGTTAACTGTAACTAATAAGCCTAGGCTAGTTTTGATGACAATTGAGACTAGATAAATATATTAGATCTTTTTTCTGCATTGGAAACAGTAAAGCTTTAGCTTCACAATCTTGCCTCCAGCAATGCTTTACATAACTGCATTTTATAAAATGTCATCAGCTCTTTCAGTGCCTGAGGACCTATGGTGAAGGAATGCCACAGTTCCATATATGCCAAAATAATAGGAACATCGTTAACTTGACTGACTTCATATGGATACAGAAGGGTTAAACTGTTCTTTCTACAACTTGACCCCAACAAAAAAGGTTGCAGAAAAAATTTAACTAGATTCAAATTTTCAAATGGACCTCAGTTTTGCCTTTGGATGTGTGCTGCAGATGTTGCATAAACTTGCATTTACAGCTGAATGCCAAAGAATTGTATTGTTCCTTAAAAGTAATGTATGAACAAGCATCCTCTTCCTTCTGCCTACATGCCCTACATGCTGAATTAAATATTCCTATTCAACAAGGAAATTGTTTAAATTCAAAACTTCTATTGCCAACAAAGTGGGCTAAGGTATATGTTACTTGCTAGGTACTTGTACTCTGTAAGGTTGTAAGATTCCTGACACATCTGGGGTTTATGGGACAGATCAGAAATTCCCTAATGGCACCCAGTCCCACAGAGCAGCTCTCCCACGAGACTGCAGACATTCAGCATAAAACTCTTTCTGTCCTAAGTTTCTGGGTTTCCAGCTGCAGAACAGGAGCCTTGGCAGTCTGGGAAGCCCCAGCTCAAAATAGAGCTCTCAGTACTTTTCCCTATTTGTAAGGTTAGTTTGGCTGCCCTTGCTGGGTAGAGGATACAGCAAATTCTTAAACATCTGATTTAGTCCCATTGAAACAAATATTTTTCTTCTGGAAGAGGCATTATTTAACACTTTTGGAAGCTAACTTTATTATAACATTCTTAAGTATTTCACAACATTTAAATACAAATACAAATTAGAGCAAAGTTTTAACTATAAACAGGGATTTGGGGGAAAATATGTAACGCTTAATTAATAATAGCACCCTGGTAACACTGTGCAGGAGGTCATGTAGGCAAACAGATATTATAATTCCATATTGCCAGCAGAGTGCAGAGACAAAAGAGAGAACAGGGAAATTACATCTGAGAAAGGAGCCAGAAAAGCATTTACATGGCCTTTCATCTCTGGCAGAAAACATGGTGATCTGGGAATTCACCTTAGCAATCTTATCATTAGCTCACAGCCTGCCTACGATGCACAGCAGACTGCAGAAAAAACACACATACAGCTTGGAGAGAAAAACCACCTTGTTTCACTAAGATCTATGTATTGCCAAAGGACAGTGACATTAAGAAAACAGGAGGATGGCCAAGAGCAGCCCCTATAGCAAGTTTATGGCAAGCACTTGCAGGTGTGTGAGCTGTAGAGAAATCCAGCGAGGAGCATCTGTTGCTTTGATTTTGTATTAGGCACTTTCTACCAAGCCAGATGAATCTCAAAGCCAATGCAAATCACAGCAGCTCCGTGGTTTTTCCCCTGGAAAAAAAAATAAATTGTACCAGGTCAGATAACTCAAGCAATTGGGAATAAAACCGAGAACTATGTCAGGGAATAAAATAAAAAGAACTCTGATCCTGAATAATACTCTCCAAATGCAGTTCATAAAACTCAGCGAATAAAGCACATCTACAATGTTCTATCCAAACTGCTTCCAAGGCTAGGTGTCTCATGAATCCAGCACACAAATGCATGCAGGGAGCTGTTTATTCTCACCCTAATTCTTTTTCTTACTTTCTTCTTAGAACAGAACTGAGCACGCTGAATGTTGAGGCCCAGAATGTTGCTTTCTTTAACCATTTTATTTGTAAAGCTGCATATCCACTCAGCATTCAGGAGCAGCAGTCATTGCCTTTCACCTCACAGGGTGAAGGTCAAATCATGTCCTATTTCATGTCTCAAACTCATTCAAAAATGGCCTGAAAACTCTTCCAATTTCTTTCATACTCAGGATTGCTCCTACCAGCACAAAGAGCACTCAAGACCGAAGGTGATGGGAAATGACATATCATTGGTGATATAGGAGTCAAATATTATAAGCTATTCCTACAACCAGAAAGTAAAACATCTGGTGAGCAAATGTGCTGCTATTGTGCATTTCCCAGGGCTGAGAGACAGACCAGGGAGGACATTTGGTGAGAAGAATGAGTGGTGAAAACTGCACAGCATCACAGGGCAGACAGATCTGCACAAAGGCCAAACGGCCCTCAGCTACTCAGCTCTGCCAGCCATTCCTGCCAATACTGCTGGGTTTTACAACTCCATCAGAAAACATAATTAAAAAGATTTTTAAAAGGGGAATAAGGAGGGGAGGGAAAGGGATAAACAGCCCAAGCCCATGGAATGCATAAACTGCCTGAGTCCCACGTCCTTAAGTTGTAACAAATATGAAAAAAATCCCCATTAACTAAGAGAGTCCAAATGAGCTAAAATGAATACTGTGCCAGAGGACAATATGTCCATTGCCAAAGGCAAAAAAGGAGTTGATGAATGATACAACTACAGCAGACAAAATATAAATCCCTATTTCCCATTCCAAATCTTTTTAACAAATTAGTCGTGTCATCAGAAGCAGAGATACCTGTGCTTCCATCCTGGCTGATCCACACCAGGAGCAGATGATGTTGGACAACTGAACAGGATTCAAAGCTTCACGTTATGTACAGTCAGGAAACTGAAATGTTACTGCTTTTACTGTTTTTACGTACCATGTCCTCCTCAGCATCCACTCTTGCCTACTGATGCCCTTTGCAAAGGATCCTGAGCAATTTTTACCCCTAAATTATTCTTCCGTGGCTTTATTATTCTTTTAATTCTCTCTTTTGCGCTGTCACAAGACAGGAACAAAACTTTTTCACATTGATCATCTTTCTAGACCCTATGAACCAAACACAATCATGAAAGAATTGCCAGGTGAAACTGGCTGCTCCTTTCAGTTCCAGCCTCTCCTGCCAACCACACACTCCTCAAAAGAAGTTAATCTGCCTTTAAACAGCAGCCTTTTTCTTGTAAAAGCGTCAGGTGGGAGTTTATAGCACTGGGTTTCTGTTCTGGATACCTGTGGCTCTGCAGCCAAGCTTGGTAGAAATGAAAGCCTGAAGCCTTGATCTTGAAATAAATGCAAGTTGGTAGCAAAGATTCCCTCAATTTAAGGAACACAGTCCCCTAGCTGACTGCTCAAACCATCAGTCAACACACACCTCATTCCCTGGTTTCTACTCCTGTGGGACAAACTTTGCAGATTGGCCACTCTGACCCCTTCAATATCACATTTAAATGTGTAGTATATCCTGTCTTATCCAATAGGAAGATTTTCTTAACTTGAAATATATTCTCCAAGATAATATTATCCAAAGGAAATTTTATTTTCTTAATTGAAAAAGGTGAAAGAGAGCATAGGTGTGTGTCTCTAACATCTCCTACATCCCCCAAAAGACAAAATGTTGCATCCAGATTAAGTGGGTTATAACTTCCAGGCTCCATTTATCTAATGTGCTATGGGAGATAATTCCCCATTCTCTGAATTGTTGTGCAGTAATATAAACTTGGTTTTCCAAAAAATTCCCCCTGATTGCTAAAGCCGTTCAAGCTGTCTATGATATCAATGGTACTAATCACATTTCCCCTCCATGGCCCTTCCTCTCTTTTCCCTCTAAAAGCCAGAGATGCTTCTATATCAACATTAAATGAACTTGTTTGCTGCCTAGAAGCCAAATTAAATGTGCTCTTTTATACTCAGCACTCACAGAATAGGGAGAAATAAGAATAAATGAGAGCCATTAATTAAATCTCACAGGGAACCACATTGCTGCAAATGGAAAACAAAACCTATTTTCCCCGTAACTATTATTTTATGCTAAATGCATCATAATTGCTATTCAAGACCAGATTAAGAGTTTGTTTTTCCAACATGCACTTTGTTTTTATTTGTGATCACACTGCAGGCTAAGTCTGACTCTTTCTATTCAAACCTAGGCATGAGTTTTCAGAGCCCTGGCTCTGTCTGGTGCTGCAGTGACTGGAGACCCAACAGCACGGCTGAGCAGTGTGACTTGGGGTCATTCTGTGCTCCCTTGCAAATTCTTCACCCTATATTCATATTCACCTTGTCAGGACAAGGAGGGCAGAGCCTCTCTGGTCAATAACCTGCAGCTGTGGTACAGATGGACCCCATGCCTTTCACATCCTTGGACACAGGGCTTGCAGACAGAGCCTGGGCCAACGGGTCTGCAAGCCTTAAAGACTTCTTTAGGCCTGGCCATAGAAAGATTCTTTCCTTGTCAAAAGCCCTTCAGGTAAGCATGGTTTTAATTCATCTAATTGCAAGGCTTCCCATTTCTAAGTTACAGAGGTGAATTCTGCTGAAATAACAGAGTCCATTTCATTTTGTTCATTTAGGTTTCTGTCCCAATGCATTTTCCCTCATCGTAAACTGGTCAGAGAGGACATCCTAAACATCTTAAAAATCCTTCCTTGTGTGAAACAGATTTTTTTATTCTTTAATGAAGAGATAAATCCATAAAATTCCAATGCATTTTCCTGTATTTTGTTATATTACACAGATATGAAAGCCCTTCTAAGCTTGCAAGTCTTTTATGACATTAATTACAGCTGGCCATATAAAACTAAGCACATGGCACCCTGGAAAGCACCAGGAAGCACAAATTCTGAAATGACAGCCTTTATTTAGAGCTAAATAGATGTTTTTCAGCTTGCTCTGGGGCAGTGTAATCACTGCTGCTCCCTGTACTGGCTAACATTCTATAATCAACTCCCCATCAGAAGCCTGGCATCTCTGTGACCCTTCTGCTCCCCAGACAGAAACTGCAGCTCTCTGCACCCTGCACACCAGTGCTTTGCATCACACAGGGATTACCAACAGACTGCAGTCGTTCCCCCACGGGCATGTTCAACCCTCGTAATGCCCCTAATCCCTCAAAGGCTCAAGTCAAACTCAAATCAAACAAGAAAGGATCTTTATTACAGGGAGGATCCAGGATCTCCACTCTCAAATTTGAGAGCAGGAAACCAGCAGAGGACATGCAATCCTCACGTAGTTGTAATCACAGGGAAGGCCTGGCAGTGCTGTGAACGTCCCAGCAGCTGCACAGATGTTATTTCTAAATGTGCTGCCCATCCAAGTGAGTAGTTAAGCTGCATGATCCTGTCCTCCACAGCAAACAGGCTTCAAAGCCAAGTTCTAACAGCTGACAGCACAAATGAGAGGAAAGAAAATCTTCCACTTAATACAGAGCAGAAAGAAATCTCATAGTTTCACAGTGACAATAACCAAGTACAAGACAGCCTGGAACACCTGGAAAATAATACCCAGAAATATGTGATGAGCAAAGAAACCAAATAAGCGTGCATCTGAAGACAGAGCTCTCTCTGTACACACATACAAACACTAGAAGCTGCTAACATTGTGTATTCCTGTGCACACAGAGGTATGAATGCTATACCTTATATTATCTTAAGAGCTTTCTCCATAGTTCAAATGGTTTCTGCCCTCTCACAAGCCTACAGGCTTTCCTGGTTTGGATTGACTGAGGTTCTCAACCCAGAAGTTTCTTCTAAAACTCTTATTCAACAGCCCCTGATAAACTTAGACATGGATTTCTCCAACCCACTGTGAAGCCATGTATATTTATTTTCACAGCTCTTTACAATAAGTGGTTCCATCATTTTTATTTTGCCTTAAATGAAGAAATACTTTGTTTGCTTTAATCCTTGTACTGTCTTGTTCTCCAGTTCAAGTCACCATTCCTGGTTTCAGAGGCAACTGTAATTTACACAGACACACAATCCTTTCAAAGAGCAGTTTTTCTATTCAGAATCCCTTTACTTTACCCACACATGGAAGCCACTCCATCTCTTTCATCCCAGATACACCACCCCTCTTTTCTACTTCTGTTTTGTGAGGTGATGGAATCAGAAAAATGCGTTGCATTCCACGTGCAAATCTCTGTCTGGGTAAAGGATTCAAAAAGAAGCAGAATGCAACTTGTGTTCAAGCTCACATAACAATTTCTAAGACTGTATTTACATTTTGACTACCAAGCACCTCAGGTTTTATATATTCACAGAATTACCAGCAAGTCAAAATCTCTCTGTGTGTACAGCTCATCATTATGTGGGCATTGATGCATTACTATTTTTCTACCATGCATTACATCTACATTTAGCCCAAGGTTCTAAAAGCAGTGACTCAGTATTGTGATGTTTACATTATAAGAACTCTTGTAATTCAGTTAATGACAGTGAGGCCACTGATTGTCTTAAACAACCCTTTCCTTCTTACTATTGCTCTGGAATAAGGAAAGGGTTGATCGTGGCATACAATAACAAATAACCTTCCACAGCCATCTTCTCCACAGGCCCACAGAGGAACCTTTAAAGTCTAGCAAAGCAGTGTTTTACATGACAACATCAATTCTAACAATACTCAGCTGGCCAAAAAGAAAATCTTTCCAGTCAATCACAGCATGAAAAAATAAAATTCTATATTCCCTGAGCTCTCTTCTAACCAAATTATACCAATAATCTTTAATTAATATTCTCAAGCCTTTAAACACTGTATAATTTAACAACAGCAGTGACTTTTCAACAGTTTGGTCTAATTGTTGATAAAAATTCACCAAAAAAAGAGGATACATAATAATATAATGGCACCAAATAATTACAAAGACTAGTTTGGGGGGTTTTTTTAATGGACAGAATATTCTCTCTTCTAATTGAAAATCAAAGTAATTCCTAATAACTTACTGATTTCAAGGTTATTTCTACTGAAACCTGTTGATGATGTAATTCCAAGGCATGGTAAGTGGGTTTGTTTAACACCAACTCTTCTCATAAGTAATGGTGCACAAAATTTTGCATTCATCATATGGCAATTCACACATTCTCAAACATCCCCAAAAGATCACACAAAATTATATTGTAATGCATTCCAGTCTTCACAGTGAGACTGCCATTTAAGCAGTAGTCTTGTTTTTGGGGTTGCTATGGGATTGACAGCTCACAGCAGTGCAGCTCTTGAGTCAGTACCCAACTCCTGGGTGGGGCAAGTCACCAGAGGAGCCAGGATGGGCTTCTCAGGTGCCCAAGCCACCTCCTCCCAGAGCAGCTTTCCTGTCAGTATGAATGGAAGCAGCAACAAGCCAAGGCTATTTCATGCAAAATTAAGAAATATGAGCTGGCTGCATATAAGCACAAGGGTACTGAAAACAGTGTGGATGAAGAGCCATAAAGTCTAATTAAAGCCTTAAGTGCTTAAAGTCTGTTTTACTTCACTAGAATTATTTCATTCTCTTAAAATTCTCTGCATTTTTTATTCTTATAGCATTTAATTATAGTTTAAATATTCCTCCAAGCCAAGAAAACTGCCACTTGCATGTTGAAAATGTTGAAACGAGATGCTCTCAGCAGTTGAAATCTGTTTCTTAAAGCTTTTTCTACCAAAAAAAACAAGAAAAAAAAAAGGATCGAATCAGCCCTTTCCCACACGATTCCGGTTTTGACAAATTGGCATTTCTAGATGAAGTATGTTCTTCTAAAACATCCTGTTCAGTTCTATTTAAATACATAAAAAATGTGAGCAGTGAAATTATGTGATGAAGTATATTTTAGCTGGGTCTCAAATCATGAAATACTGAACATGGCTACAGGAGCCTTATTCACTCACTGCAAGGAAACAATCCTGACTAATTTTTTTCTGGATTTGTGAAGAGATATCAGTCAGAGAAAGTACCTGTGTTGCAAACAAAATAATTTTCGTGTCATTACTCCTCTCACAGAGGTGTTCAGAATATCCAACTGCTATTCCAAGTAAAACAGGGGTAAAATAGTGTTTTAAACTTGATACTGTAAGGCTTGGTGCTGCTCAAATAGAGCCATTTCAGGATGGTAAATTCCTTCTTACAGATAATTTAGATCTTAAAATAGCACAATTGACATTACACTGGTTATTGCACCTTAATTTTTTGGATGTGAATTCTCTCCCCAACATCCAGTACTGGAGACTGCTATAAACTGATCATATGCACAAGGCTTCACTGGAATACTGAACACTGAATAGGCTGAAATTTTAAGTCACAATCATTCTCTTTTCTTTTTAGAAATGCATAATAGAAAACATAATTCAGTTTTGTAAATCTTCATAATTTGTTACCCTTCATTTAGTTCAATAATTATGTTATGAATTCATTTGTTTTACAAATTCCCTGAATTTTTAATCATATTATTTGACAGTAGCATAAGAAACTGTAGCAGGCCCTTGTACATTTATGAAAAGATCTAAAAATAAGTAAAATAAGGAGATGAGAAATGCACAGTTTAAAATCTACAATTAAAACATTAATTTAAATCCTTAATAGTGTAGGTGACCAATTATGTGACTAAAATAATGGGAGATAGATAAAAATACTCACAAAAAAACCCACTTAAAACAACTAAGATTCCCAACTATGTCTCAGATAATGGTCAAAAACCACCCTTCAACACAGTTGTTATAGCAATCAAAAGTCCTGGTAAAATCTAAACTGTAGCAGCAGCTGCCTAGAGACAAGTTTTCAACTATTTGAAATCTGAGGTAAAAATTTTCTTAGGATCTTTTTAAAATTAGAAGAAAATCAATCAACAGGAAGAATTCAAGCCCCGTGCTGTAGCTGCAGTAGTATAACAGGCTATAACCAAGGAATAAACATCCAAAGACAGAAGACACAACCCCCTCAATTTAATGTGAGGAAAAAGCTTCAGAGTCTCTCTTCCCTTCTCAGTCTGTACATGCCAGACCTCGGGCCAGCTGCTGGACACCAACACTTGCTCAAACGTAGCCGTGTGTCCAGCTGAAGCCAACCCAGGAAATGCATCCCCTCTCTCCAAAGGATTGCCCACAACAAAGCAGAACCAGCAAGAGTCAAAAGGGTAAAGACAATAGGTAGGAACTCGGCATGGAAAATTCATAGAGCATTACTGCAATAAAGCTAAATAAATCACTTCTTGGTTGCTTCTAGACAGCTTCTGAGCACAGCCAACAGCTGATCCTACCTGTTCTCTCAAAATACTCTTCTATTTTTCTGAGTTTAGACAATAGGAAGAAATCCCAGAACTTCTACATGCCTGAAAAATGTTACTGGTTTGCAATTGCAAGTAATTGATAAACCATGTGTTGCAGAGGTCACAGCAATAAGCAAAAATAAGGAGTAAATGATACACAGCACTGGCCCCTGGTTTCAATGATGAATTCACAGAAGGGGTCAGATATAAGCACATTTCTTATATGTGCTCTTCTTTGCTGTTGATTTTAGTGCAAATAATGAAATTTTTCATCTAATTACTCAAGAAGTGCGGCCTGTGCGAGTGGTCAGGGAATTTGCATGACATCACTTCAATCCACTTTTTACAGCACTTAATTGTTTCCTTGGGTTTTTTCTCTGCTGCATGTGTGACTGAGATTCAGACTGTGGTGGTAAAACTATATATTTATGATTGAGGTCAGGCTAAGAAGTTTTCTTGACCAAGAGAAGATTCCCTTCACCTAAAAGCTAATGGTCTGTGGTTGTTTCCAACTCCCTGCTAAGCCAATACCAGTCTAGGTTCCACCAAGAGCCACCCCTCTACATTGTCCATATTATTTACCATCCATAATATTTACTGCAACATTTACTGGGTTTGTTGTCCATATTATTTCCTGCATTAGCTTGATTCCCAAAACAGGGGCAGTTCAGGAGATACTTAAGCATTCTACCCTGCCCAGGGATGGACACCTGGCTTTGTTGACACTGAACTGTTTTTCCTCTGCCTCTTTGTCCAACCCAGTTTATAGGTTGGGTCTGCAATCTCTTGGCAGAGAAGAGGGCACCAGGGGGGAGATGCTGTCCCCCTGTTCTCTCAGGGTGATCACACTTCAAGTTCTGTCTGACCTGGCATAAACTGTACTTGCTTTGTTAAACAGTTGGAGTCCAAAGAGTCTCCAACAAGATATGATCACTGTTTGGGAGTGGTAATGCATGCAATGTTGAAATTCATACATAAATTATTTATATCACAACTGATTGGGAAAGCCACTAGATAAACTACTCATGATTATGATTCTGTTCGCTCTAAAGTTTTTTGTGAATTATGCACCTCTGAGGAGAGAGTGCTTGTACTGGGGAGAGAGATCACTGAACCAGTGTAATCTGTACTTGCCATGTCAAGAGACTGCAAGGAGTTTACATCAATTCCTCAGTGATATAGGAGTGTATCTCTGACTGAGGATGGGGGTTTCAAATTGCCATTAAAAAGGACTTTGTAAAGTGCTTACAGGCCAGGATGAATAAATGTACATTGCAGTCTATGAGAAAGTCAGAGGAGAAAAACAGGCTATAAAACATAACAATGAAAACAGTTATATTCATGGATTCAAATATTTGTCTGCATGTCCAATTTGCTAACTGTATGAGTTTTTGTGTACCTGTAAAATGTTTGACCTTGTTCTAGCCCTCACATTATAGATCAATCATCTTTTTCATATGAATAATTGAGTCCCAGTAATAGCACATTACTCTGAAAAATATAACCACAGGTGAGTCTTCTGTACCAAAATATCACAATAGTTAATGTTACAAAAGCAAGCTTATTTTTACCTGTCATTGCTTTCAAAATTAGCAAAAGATAACAATATATCTTAATTCAGATTTCCACCTCAAAACCATTTTCAAAGTAAGTGCAAAAATATCTAATCTTTAAGGATATTTTTTTAAAAGTACTTACATGTATAAATACTCCTGGCACAGAGTAGAAAAGAAAAGCTGGGTGAATCAGCAATATTCTAGTTTGCTGGACAGCTAGAAAACAATGAAACACAAAACCAATTTATTTTAGATCAACTTGATTCAAATAGCACTTGACACAGAATAAAACAGAAAGTTACTTCCCATTCAATTCTTTCAACATTTAATTAAGGATGGAGAACAAAATGCATAAAAACTAGGAATCAAAATACTTAGGAGACTTCTATCATTAAAAGGAAAATCAATATAGTAATCTTTTAAGATTCTTTAAATCATAAACCACTGCAGTTTTCTTATTCTCCTCCCACCCTTTCTTAAATGCTGCTAAAGATCAGCAAAACAGCACAACATTTCAGTGGGCATTGCCTGAATTTCTTCTTCATTCACCCACTTGTCTACCTTTCAAAGGAACCACCTCATCAATTGCTTCAGAACCACTGTGCTGTCATTCAGCAAACTACTCTGGCCTTCCTTCAGCCATTCTGTACTAAAATGTACAAACATGCCCAAAGGATGCATTTCTAGCTCAGAATACATCAAACATCCTGCCCTTTACAGCTTTGGTCTAATGGCATCCAAGACCATTTAGCACCACGCTGAACAGGAGCAGAGACATCTATCTATCCCATATCCATTTCTCCTGCAGCCATAGGAACAGCAGTGGGGTTTAAAGCTGCCTCAGGACCCTTAGTGCCCTTAAAGGAGTGGTCAGAGCCATCTGCTGAGCTCCCCAACAGCAGAGAGCAAGGTGGAGAATGAATACGGATGAATGTTTCAAGATAAAAAAGCGAATGAAACAAACAGTACCACAGTAACTGCACAAAACCCCTGCAGTGCTTCATCCAGCCTCTGCGAGGGACAATAGACTTTAAATGAGTTGTTGTGTCTAATTGGCACAGCCTGCAGATAGTGCAGGGAAAGCACTTCTAAATATATTCATCATTGTTTTTATTGGGAAAAAAAATAAGAGATCCAGTAAATTACAACTTTTACATATGGGTTTATTTTTCCATTAAAAATGCCCAGTGTTCTTAATGTGTTTCTAACTGCATTACTAATGTATTCCAGTCACCTCACGTGCAAAACCACCATAGTATTACTTTGACCTCTGACTATGAAAACATCAGGACTGAGCTGTTTGGGGACCAGAGTAACAAACACCAATCCTACAGACCTCTCCTCCAGCCCTGCCCCACAGACTCTCAAAGACAACTCCTCAGCTCCACGTACATTCGACCTGTTCCTTTATGTCTCCTGCTCCTCACCCTCCCTGCCTGCTTTTCCATAGCCTTGCTCCAGCCACCTGAGCTGGCCAGCCAGGTCTCTGTTGTTCCAGGGATGCTTCTTGTGTTTGTGCAGGCACACACAATGGGCGTCTCTCTGGTTTGTCATTCCTGAGGTTTCCCCTGTCCCTGTCACCACATCCTTTCAGACCTGTGCACCACTGTCTCACCTTGGGGCTCACACTCTTCTCCCAGGCACCCAGCAACAGGACAAGAGGTCATAGTCTTGAGCTGTGCCAGGGGAGATTTAGGTTGGCCATTAGGAAGAATTTCATCGCAGAAAGAGTGATTAGACACTGCAATGGGCTGCCGAGGGAGGTGGTGGAGTCACTGCCCCTGAAGGTGTTGAAGGAAGGACCAGATGTGACAGCCAGTGCCATGGTCTGGCAGACAAGGTGGTGTTCAGTCACAGGTGGGACTCGATGATCTCAGAGGTCTTTTCCAGCCTCATTGATTCTGTGACTCCCTGTGGCCTGTAACCTCCCTCAAAGCATTCCCAAGTTCCAATCTCTCCTCAGCAGGCTGGCACCCACCTGGCAAAGGAGCCCTTGCTCCCACTTTTTCCAGGTGGATCCCATCAGGAAGAGAACCCTCCAGGGCTCCTGCCCAGGCACCTCCAGCCCTGCCATTGACACTCATGGGGTCAAACAGCAGGGAACAGCCCCAGGCCGGGCAAGCAGGCTCCCCCCAGCACCCTGGGGCTCCAGCAAGCACCTCCCCACCCAAGGGAGCCAAGGGACTCTGCCCCGCAGCCCTCCCTGCACAGGGGCTGTTGGGGCTCTGCAGGCAGAGCTGCCCTCAGCAGCTCCTGGGGCACTGAGCCCGTTCTGCAGCTGCTGGGGAAGGAGCTGCCTTCCACAAGAGCCAGGCACTGCCTCCCAGAGTTTCCACGAATAAATATCCTGCAGTCCCTCTTTCCCCTCTGCCAGCTCCCCCAGGCCCTGGCTCCTCACCCAGCACAGCCCCCCGGCCAGGCTCTGCCTGTGCTCCTCATCCTCAGCACCCACGGGCCATGGCTCTGACAGATCGAGGTGCCTGTCCCTGGTAGGGCTGGACAATTCCCGGGGAAATGCAGGGAAAGCCCCTTCTCTCTCCCATTATCTCAGCAGTGCCATGCTAGACTCGGCGCAGCCCTTGACTCTGGCAGCAGGTGGGTATTGAAAGCCTTGCAGGATCAGCCTCTTTCTACTACAAAATGTTTTCGAAGAGCTCGTGACACCTCCAAGTTCTCAT
>VZTH01004233.1:429896-626341 GCA_013397815.1 Aleadryas rufinucha | reverse complement strand
CCTGTTCCTTTATGTCTCCTGCTCCTCACCCTCCCTGCCTGCTTTTCCATAGCCTTGCTCCAGCCACCTGAGCTGGCCAGCCAGGTCTCTGTTGTTCCAGGGATGCTTCTTGTGTTTGTGCAGGCACACACAATGGGCATCTCTCTGGTTTGTCATTCCTGAGGTTTCCCCTGTCCCTGTCAGCACATCCTTTCAGACCTGTGCACCACTGTCTCACTTCGGGGCTCACACTCTTCTCCCAGGCACCCAGCAACAGGACAAGAGGTCATAGTCTTGAGCTGTGCCAGGGGAGATTTAGGTTGGCCATTAGGAAGAATTTCATCGCAGAAAGAGTGATTAGACACTGCAATGGGCTGCCGAGGGAGGTGGTGGAGTCACTGCCCCTGAAGGTGTTGAAGGAAGGACCAGATGTGACAGCCAGTGCCATGGTCTGGCAGACAAGGTGGTGTTCAGTCACAGGTGGGACTCGATGATCTCAGAGGTCTTTTCCAGCCTCATTGATTCTGTGACTCCCTGTGGCCTGTAACCTCCCTCAAAGCATTCCCAAGTCCCAATCTCTCCTCAGCAGGCTGGCACCCACCTGGCAAAGGAGCCCTTGCTCCCACTTTTTCCAGGTGGATCCCATCAGGAGAACCCTCCAGGGCTCCTGCCCAGGCACCTCCAGCCCTGCCATTGACACTCATGGGGTCAAACAGCAGGGAACAGCCCCAGGCCGGGCAAGCAGGCTCCCCCCAGCACCCTGGGGCTCCAGCAAGCACCTCCCCACCCAAGGGAGCCAAGGGACTCTGCCCCGCAGCCCTCCCTGCACAGGGGCTGTCCATCAGCTGCAGGCAGAGCTGCCCTCAGCAGCTCCTGGGGCACTGAGCCCGTTCTGCAGCTGCTGGGGAAGGAGCTGCCTTCCACAAGAGCCAGGCACTGCCTCCCAGAGTTTCCACGAATAAATATCCTGCGGTCCCTCTTTCCCCTCTGCCAGCTCCCCCAGGCCCTGGCTCCTCACCCAGCACAGCCCCCCGGCCAGGCTCTGCCTGTGCTCCTCATCCTCAGCACCCACGGGCCATGGCTCTGACAGATCGAGGTGCCTGTCCCTGGTAGGGCTGGACAATTCCCGGGGAAATGCAGGGAAAGCCCCTTCTCTCTCCCATTATCTCAGCAGTGCCATGCTAGACTCGGCGCAGCCCTTGACTCTGGCAGCAGGTGGGTATTGAAAGCCTTGCAGGATCAGCCTCTTTCTACTACAAAATGTTTTCGAAGAGCTCGTGACACCTCCAAGTTCTCATCTGCAGAGGTATTTTCGGCACAAGGGCATCACTCCCCGGCTGCAGCCCGGAGCCCTCCCCGGCCCGGGACAGCCCGGGCAGATCTTTGTCACCAGCTGCAAAAGACAACCATATATCGGTCCAGAGATTTTTATTGATACAAATCCTCTTCCGAGGTAATTTGTCTGGATCAAACTTCACCATGTCAATTTGTAAACTTAATTAACTGTGGTCTCAATAAAAGCCAAGATTACGAGCATAATGATTAATTAGATCCTGTTAAGTAATGCAATGGTTGAATTAGCTAAATAAAAATAGTGGAGAAACCGGCAAGATAACACTCCACTGACGGATGCAGGTTTGTCCCACAAAAGCAAATGTAAGAAGCATTATGAATTAGCACAATAGAAATAACTACAGCATTAATCATTGGAAGCACATAATTTATACACTGCTCCTTCGCATATAAAGCCTTAGTGATTGCAATATCTTACCCCAGAAAAAAGGGAGGCTTTAGCCTCTCCATATGATGTCAGAATGTAAGAATTAAACTTTTAATTTCAGATAAGGAGTCAGGTCCTACTAGCCTATATTTCTGAGATGAGCTATTACATAGATGAAGATAATTCACTTCCTCCCCCATGTTAATGTGGCAGTATCAGACTTTTAATTAACCAGCATTGCACACCAATACCAATTTATACTGTAATTTTTTAAGCTGTTTTGATATTGAGTTATTTTTAACTGAATCCTGAATTATTATTAATTTGTGCATTTTTATAGTATGTTAATACACAAATACACTCATAAAACAACAATTCCAAACATTCTGTTCACCATCAGTAGCTCTGGGAATCACACAAACCCTGACCATTACAGCAGAAGCTTGAACAAGCCCTTCCTTTCAAGAGTTTAGTGCACCAATGCAGATTTCAGTGAACTCATATCTGACACCAATTTCTCCCCCATTCCTTTTTAATTTTTTTTTAAAATTTATTCTACCCTCTTCTTGGAAAGCATTTTAAAAACATCCAATATTATTATGTAGTTATTAGACAAGTCTCTACTCCTTGATCAGAATTGTACAGGTGCATTAGGACTCCAGTTTGCAAAAGTGAGGAATAATCTTCTAAATGTTAAATACTTTGGAGCATTTAATCAAGCCATTGTATAGCTTAACATTTATAAACCACACTGCAGTGGCAAACTGGGAGAACAGTTCCTTAAGTCTGCAAATGGATTTAGAACTATTCTATTCCTGCAAAGACCTTGCAGGCATCATTGTTCGTTTGTCCCTCTTTTCACTTCCACCCTCTCTTTTCTCAGCTGGGTTACTTTGGACTAAGAGCCTTTTTGATATGGGTACAATTAAATGAAGTGTTGACTCCTAGCAAAATAAGACTTCAGGCTAACTTAGGTTTTCTTAACAGCAAGCATAATGCAAATCAGAAAATAAAAATTACCAACTACTTTCTACAGGCAGGTAAGGCAAGTAATCTCCTTCATTATTTCCTTATTTTCTGCCACCATTCCTTAGACTAAAAAGGTTTAGAGGATGGATATTTCTCATGAGGTTGATCTACAGTGGTGTTGAAGGAAGTTGTAGGACTTGTTTTTGTTCTAACTCAACCACAGCATCACGTGAGTCACAGTGGGATGAATCTGGTTCCAGATACTGGGGCTACTCATTGTCACAAGCATTGTTCTTTTTACTAACCAGTACTGAAATTTGCTGCCATTATTGTCATAGCATAACTGTGTCAAATAAGCTTAGTTCTGCTTGTTTCCCATGTACATTTAATTCTAGAATGATTGTGATAACAGCTAATAAATTTTGAGATGGAACTTCACAGGTAGAGCCTAAAGTTATCATGGTCAAAAATGTGCAAAATAGACTGACCAAAAAAACCCCCAAGAACGTCACAAATCTTTAAATATTTAAAACTGCAGAGCTTTTTAGGAACAAAAAGAAAGTAAAACTATGCACACTACCTATTTTCTTTTATTCTCTTGACAAAAACAGAACTGCAACTGAGGAGCTGACTAACTCGATCATTTGCAGTGAGTCACAATTAAATGGAGGCTGCCAGACTCAATTAACGTATCAGTTTAGTACAGATATCATTCTGTCAAACTGAAGGAAGAGCTGGTTTTTTCAGGTCCCAGGAGTTTATTGCTTCTTGCTTGTGAAAAAAGCATACTGCATTCCAGCCTTTCCAACTTCTATTGCCACTGTCTAATATACCAAAAGCCCAAAACCTGCAGTTTATTAGGCCTACACACATTAAAAAATGCATTGGCCAAAAATTGGCATAATAAAACACTGGCACATCTGTCCAAAGTTATCTCAATGTCCTTTAAGGTCTAATTAGCAGGGGTTGTGTCTGTTCTGATGTGGTGGATTTTTTTGGTTGTTTTTAAAGCAACTGTGGTAAACAAATTTAAGATTTATGTAAAGTATCAGACTGGCTCTTACAGATGAGCATCTAAGTGGATCTTATTAAATTTAATAGGCAGTGGACTAACAGCTGAATGCATTTAACAGCAACCATAAGGTTTTTTCCTCCTCCACCCTAGGTTTGAGCTTGCAGTGAGACAAGGGGCTCCTGGGCAGACAGAGCAAGAGCCCTGGAACCTCCTCCTCTGAAGGAACCAAGCTCCAGCACTGTGGAAGGGGCTCAAAACCATGACTGTGCCAGTACGAGGCAGGGGGAGCTGGAGGAGGCCACAACAGTCATGGTTACAGGGCTTTCCTTCATTCAAAGGCACAGCACAGGACTGATTTCCAATGAGCAATTTCCAGACCAGTCATCCATGCAGAAGCTCTGTTCTTTGCCAAACAAAGGGAAGTTCCTCCAGAGTGCTGAAATCCACCTGTTATTTCCAGCTACAAAATACACTGCTCCATTTTCATACATCACTTTAGACTCTACAGCAGCCTGAGCACACTTATTCTCCTGAAATGTGGGGGTGAAAATCCCTCCCTTTCCTAACCTCTTTTTTGTTACAACAAACAGAAGCTCAAGAAAACACCATCTAAAGAAAGGAGGAGCTGCCAAACAATCAAGTCCTAGCACATTGAGAAGACAAACTTGTACTCACAACTCACCCCATCAAGCATTTAATTCCACACTCAGTCAGTTTTGTGTCAAGGACAAGAGGAAAATAAAGAAGGGAGCATTAACTTCTCTCACAGGAAGGGGTGTGACAGGACTCTAAAGAAGTAGCAAAGCCAGCTGCTGCCAATATTATTTATTAACTTCCTTTAAAGAGTGGTTGAATCCCCTTTAAGGCAGACACACGCCTGTAATCAATTGATAATTTAGCCACTTAGCAGTACAATTTCAGTAAACTTGGCACAACCCCCACTCCTGAAATGCAACAACTCGTGCTAAAAACTTCAAACAAAATCTCCCCCACAAAAACGATTAAAGGGTTTTGCTCTTTTTTTTTCTTTAATTTTTGTTTTGGTTTTTTGTTTCTTTTTGACTGGAGAAGAAATAAGGGCTGTAACTAACAGCATTATTGTGTTTACCCCCTGTGGCAAAGAAGACACCAGCATTCCAGTGCCACTTACCCTGTGGCCTTCCCTTGCCTTTCCTCCCAGCCTTACAGACACACAGCTTTCTGCTTGCCTTAGAAACAAGTATTGTAACTCTCTGTAAATAAGTTTTGTGTCTCCCAGCTAATGGTCAGGCTCCAAAGCTCACAGCCAATTAACCAACCTTTGGTGGCTCTTGGAGCGTGTGCCTTCTGTCAACATTTGAACCCAATCCATTAAAATCAGCTCTGGCTTAGCACAGATGTTTCCCTGTTTGCCTTCTGCAGGCTCAAGGGGCTGATGAACCTCTCTGCCCGTGTGCAAGAGCCTTTTCCAAATAGGAGCTGGCCTCTTGATGTGAACATGAGTTTCATATGGGAGCAGACATGAATTGCCATGGTGTAATGCATTTATGTTCATTATTGAAAGAAAAGCTGGGGCAAAAACCCTCCAAAACTCATAAATAAAAATATTTGAAGAATGCTTTGAAATCATTCTACATTGCTAGTTTATATTTATTAAACATTAGGTACTTTCAGTACACAGTCCAAACATATTAGCCCTAGGGAATCTATTATCTTAATACCTAGAATACTCCTTATTTCTCATTAGGAAACAGATAAGCAATTCAGAACATTCTGATGTTGCCCTGTCACAGCTGGGAAAATATTTTACATTAATTATTGAAATTTTATGGCACTGTCTGCAGTATTTTCTGCTTTGCTACAACAACAGAATTAAAGGACAAAGGAAAAAGTATTCTTTCCAGCAGAATTTCATTCCAGGCCACATTTTAAGACTCAAATGTTATGCACTCATGAAAGGATAATAGAAACCTTTAATAACCCCATGGAAATATGCCCAGAAGGAATGAAACTTAGAAGACATGAACAGGTCATCTAAGGAAATTTCTTCATGTTTGAAGAAATGAGAGATGTTGACAGCTGCAAGTATAGTGACAATACACATTATCCAGTGATGGATTCACAAAAGTACTTAGGCTGCCCAGGGAACCAGGGCCAGAAGCTGGGACTAAGCAGCCTCAGGACTGGCCTTCTAATTTTCTAACGCTTTCTTTAGCAAGTTAAACTTGCTATCTTAGCTGAGTGGCCTCAAATGTACCCTGATCTCACTGGTCTTGCACCTGGGGCTAGCAGATTCTTTTTAGAAGCTTTAGTTTCTAAATCCTTCCTAAACTGCATAAAATTTGCAAAAAAAAAAAAAAAAAGGTGCTAAGTTGTGTGTTGCTCAGATAATATGGGAACACTGATAAAAAAGCACCTGTGCATATTTAATGTCATTTTTATTTTCTCTCGTCTGAGAGCATAACACAGAGAATTTCACTGCTTGTCCCTTTTATTTTGAAAAAGAAAAAAAGAAACAACACAAAAACACTTAGAAAATGAGAAAGCAAAACCTTTTTTCCCCTGGTAAAATAATGTCCCAGCATTTGCTACTGGTAAAAGATTCATCTAAGACCCTGCTCACAGTACCCACACACAATATATGGCTGTACAAGTGGGCACAAAAAGCACTGTGGGAATGACTGGAAATGTGAACAGGACCTGCTGTGTCTACTCACAGGCAGTGATTCGGTGTCATATTTTACATAATGACTGTAACCAGAATCAATGAGCTTTCCAATTTTCTTCTGGTCTGTAATCATTCATACAACCAGAAGGCAACACCATCAGTAGCCAAACCCACTGCATGGGCTCCACACACTGAAGCCTTTTTCAGGCTCACAGAAATGCAGCAAATAGGGAAAAGATCCACTGAGTGAATAACACTAAGTCATTTAAGCAAGATCCACAGCTGGAAATGAAGAAATATATTAGAAAGTGGCACTTTTTCAGATGGAGAGTCCATTTAACTCAGTGTCCTGCCTTCAGCAGTGGCCACAACAGACCTCGATGCACTTGCAGCTTCAAGTGCTTCCTTCACAGTGTCTGGTATTTATTTTAATAAAGCTGTGACATTTTAGACAGTTTATAAGAATTCAGTTTTCTGGGCCTGACCACAAAAAGGGGGATGCTTTATAAAACAGGAATGTGCAGCAGTTGGCAGCACATCCATCAGTGTCACTCATGGTCACTCTCAGGCCTTGGTGGCCGTGCAAGAGCCCGGCATGAACAGCTCAGGTGCAGCTCAGGTGTGGGGCAGGGCTGCTCTGCTCCTCCTGCAGGCCCCAGCAGCTGCTGCTGCCAAAGAAACCCACTCCGTTTCATTTAATTTGCAAGAAACAAGGACTATCTATGAGAAATGTCTCTTCCTAGAATAAAGGAGATTTATTATATGGATGGAGGCCAAACCCAGTAGGACCTCCCCATCCAGATCTCCCATCACAGTCCAGTGCACCATGGAGTAATCATCAGCAATTCCAGTTTGTAGTGGTTTTATACATAAAAATTTTATTTCTTGCCAGACAGCGAACACACAAGACATCAG
This sequence comes from Aleadryas rufinucha, assembly GCA_013397815.1. Taxonomy (NCBI): domain Eukaryota; kingdom Metazoa; phylum Chordata; class Aves; order Passeriformes; genus Aleadryas; species Aleadryas rufinucha. The sequence goes on along the minus strand of VZTH01004233.1, from coordinate 619,096 downwards.
TCTAGAAACTTATTCAAAGAAGATTCAGATTTTAAACAATACCTATTTTATTTGTGAGTCTTCTGTTGGGAAACCCTCACAGATATAAGTAATTTTTGGCCCATAGTGAATTCCAAATTAAGTTTATAGTGTGAAATTATTTTTCCTGGCAGTTATTGGTAACAGAGATTCCAACAGCTTGCTAGTTAATATGTAATTTTAGTAGCATTCATATTTAAACAGTAACACTACTAATTTTGAACGCACATAGCAACAAATATCAGTAAAATGATTGACTACTGCAAGGAAGTGAATAGTGTAGCATTAAGAACAGGTGCACTGCCTCGAAAATATTCTCATAGTATTAAAAAAAAGTTTCAACTAAAAAGAGTGGGCAGGTTTTGAAGTGCAGACCCCTATTGCACGTGAGGTTCATAAGGGAAGCAAACTGACAGATACAACTCATGGAATCAAAAGAGTTAATCAGTGAATATTTGCATATATCACCAAAAGGCATTTCCAAATGTATGCAGAAAGTTACTTTTGTTTTTAGTTTTTCAGCTTTGTCCTGCCACATGTGCCAAACAACGAAATTCAGACAAAAGTCTGTCTGAACCATAATCGTTTACATCCACATTTGGCCGGGTGCCACAAAAATCAGGTTCTTATGTTAATCAGATATTCCACTGGCATTTAGAGCCATCAGCATTTTACCATCATATATTTCAGTTTTATCCCAAAATTAGTTCCATTTTTTTCAGTGACAAACTGGAAATACTTCAAAGTAATTTCTTCTAAAGCATATAGAATGGCATAAAACCAAACACTTATTAGTCAGTTTACAACAGGCTCAGTGCCAAGCCTTACTGACAGGTATGAAATGGGCAATTGTCTCGTTCAGCCAGAAGGTTTTTAGAAGTTAGAAACAAAGACCTACACGTGCAGGGTTCCTTGGAGGTGTCAGGCATGTAGAAGTCAAGAGTTTGTGACTTTTAGAGGCATAAAGACCAATGAATTGTAATGCAGAGCTTTCCTTCCCTTCATCCATTGACTTTAAAAATTCTTTAACATTTCTGGAAGAAGGAAATTCAAATCTGAGTGCAACATCAGGTGCTGTTTACATGTAGTAATAAAATAGATTTCTTTTAAAGACTTTCTCTTCCTCCTTTCTCCCAGTATCTTGATAAGCAAATATGAATAAAATCAAGTTTGAAAAAAAAAAGAAAATAATGAGACACTGAAAACCCTAGTAAAGTGATTTAGCAATTTAGCACAGTAAATCTGTCTGCATTATTATGAGCAAGTAACCAGAAATAGTCAGTTTTCCCCTAATCTTCACTGATTCCTAAGGCTTTTCTACGTGGTCACATCAAGAGAATTAATACTTAAATACATTTGTATGATACTATTAATTCCCACACAATTCACACCATCTTTTGGTCAGGATTATTTTGAGTATTATAGACAACATGGCATATATGAAATTTTTCAGACCCTCAACATGGTACTGCGTAATTGTTTGCTCACCCAATTGCCATGAAAGATCATGTCAGCTGGAAATAGCACTGATAAAAATATCTTAATTCTGATTTAATAAAAATACATTCTTTCACGACAGTAAGACTGGAACATTAATAAATAATTCCAGTGATAACACTACTGAAATAAAATTCTGTGGGCTTCTTCCGGCACGTGGCAAGCTGTTAGATTACAGTGAACCATCTATAGGCACTACAACCTCCACTGTTCTAACCAGCTATGGAGAAACTTCTTCATACTTTCATGCTGTTGCTCTTCTCCATACCTTTAGAATATGATTCATAGTATGGTTTTGTGTACCTAAAAAACACTGCAGGTGAAGCACTGCAGCCTAGTGACAGAGTAGGACCAGAACTTAAAGGATGGTCTCATTTCTGCTCTTTGATGCATTTCATAGGTGACTTTAAGAAAATACTTTGTCATTTGCTACAACCAGGACTCTCATACTACCTCTGTTACAAACAGCTTTGAGTTGAGATGGCCTGGCTGAGAAGGGCTCAAAGATTGCCCTTGTGAGGGACACGAGGCACCAGCAATGGGCAGATTTTGTAGTGCTGGGACAAAGTGTGACCTGGCTGGAGGCAGACTGGGAATAGACAGTCTCTGTTCTCCCGTGCTGTGACTGTGCTTGCAGGGTCTCCACAGAAAAATCTAAGCAAGAATAAGGTGCCCTTCCAATTTATAAATGTGCAGTTATTCTACTCTGCCCACACACATTCTCATATTGTGCGAGCACAGGGAAAATGTCCCGAAGGAAAGTTTTGGCTTCTGAGTGTTCACTTTCCTGCATGCAGACCTTCCAAATCCAGGGCCTTGGAAGGCTCATGCTCCAAGCACTTGCTCTGCAGCCCTGCCCTGGCTGCAGATACCACTGACCCATCCAGGCCTGTAAAAGATTGCCTGGCACAGGCTAATCCTCACTCACCACCTCTCCCTGAATGCCACCTTCTCTGCAGAGCACAGCCACAGTCACTGTGGGGTACTCCCTCATCCCAGTGCAAAATCCCCATGAAGCAAACCTGGGCATCTCAGTACACCTCAGCCTCACAGGCTGCATTTCACACCTGGGCAGAAAGCACACGGACAAACACAGTCAGGGCTCCACTCTCCCCTGCACCAGAAACACCCACAGCTGCAGCAGTCAGAGGGTGCCCAGGGAGGGAGAGCAGCCAGCACATGGCCCCACTCAGGGTCCTGCTCTGAGTCAGGGGCAGGGCATCATCAGGAGTGGCTCCATTTGCTGTGGCAAGTGCTTGGCACCACTGGAGAATGACAAACAATTGCCTAAAAAGTGCCAACAATCAGAACACATCGAGCAATGCTGATGCACAGCTCCCAAAGAGCTGGAGCACATCACATCCCACACCAAGGGGGACACCCATCCTGTTTCCTCCCAGCACCACAGGCAGACAATTCCCTGGCTCTGCAGCCTGACACCACCTGCTGATGTTCTGCAGAGGCAGAATGGATGCACTGCTGTTAAAAGACAAATTAAGGAACAGACATATTTAAGATTCTCCTTTAATTTTTCCTCTGAAAATCCATAATAAACTAGCAAAGGATTAAGATTTGGTGATTAGCACCTGAGTGATAACAAGTCATTATTTTTGCACCAAACAAGGATAGAGTGTCGTGGGTAATTTATAGTGGGTAATTAAGGTAATGAATACTTGAGAGTCTGTCAAATAAATAGTCCCTAAAAGTATCATTTTAATAGGGACATGATTACAGACAGTACTAAAGAGGACTGAAACAGAAACAACATACCTGTTTTAGACACATATTTTAAAAAGGCATGAATCTCATCACTTAAACTGTCATCTAAGTTCTTCTTTGATTAAGGCCTGTTCTTCTAAGTTTGTCTACATGGGCATGAAAGTAACTGGCAAAATCATATCAATATCACCACCTGTGTGAACATATTTTAGATGCTTTTTTGTTTGGCCTATCTTGCACCAAATGATATCACTGGAGGAAGAGCAGGCTTCTCTAGTGCTTCACCCATGGACAGGTGAGCAGGTGGAGGGCTCCCATCATAAGAGTTGGCCTGGTTTTCTATCCTCATTGAAGCTTAAATTCCACCTTTCAGTACAGCAACAGCAAAAGAGTGCAAGCGTGGACTAATGTTGCCAACACCAGGCCTCAGCAGGATTATAAAACAGGTAAAGGCTGCTTAAGAAGTGTGTCCTGCCACAGAGTTGTTGTGTGTTGTAGCTAACACTGAACCAACACAGTTGTGTTCCTGTGTCCTCCATCTCAGCAGGAGCTACTTACTCAGCACTCTGCAATGCTCTAACACCCAGCACAGGCACTGACTCATCCCTCTCAATCCCTCTTGGTGCCTTGGGCTCCGAAATGAAGCTGCAGCAGTGGTGAGCTCTTCTGCCCAGCTCAGCAAGCCCAAATATTATTGCTTTTTATAGTGCTCTTCAGCCAACTTATGATTATTTCTTAGCACATCTTGGAAAGAGGGTCACTCTTCCTCAGCACGGAGTGAAGGGAAAACACAGCTGCAGGGGATGAGAGAGCCAAGTGCATGACCAGGACCCATCCTTGCCCCTGGCTCAAGGAGAGGCGGGTCCCCAAGTCACTATGGCCACATTACTAAGCTCAGAAAGATAAAAATAATCAGTAATGTGGGCTTTGCAAAGCTGCAGGATGTCCCCCGTGGTAGGAATGTATTTGGAAGTTTGAAGGTGATAACAGCTGAAGGTGGCAAGTTGTTCCAGCTAATCTATTCCTCCTGCTAAATCATAAAGTTGAAAAGGACAGACTACACTGAAATCTCCCTAATGAGAAGCTAAATGCTCATAATATGACCTGCTTCACCAGGAGAGTCGTTATGCCCTGATTACTGAGAAAGCATTAATTGCATTGGTTTCCACAGGCAAGATGAAACTTCAGTATGTAATGAAGTGTGTAGCAAACATTAGAAGAAAACACTAAGGAACAGAATATCCCCTTGCACGTGTGAATGCTTGACCTCCTGAGGAACTGACTCCTTTGGAGAAGTTGCCCCATGCTAGAAACAGCCTGGGGGAAAAGGGGCTTTTGTTGTTTGGAAGCCAATCTTTGGATTGATTGCAGTTTTCTGCAGTCTGGTGTCATTTCTTCACTTATCTTCGTTCCTCAGTTTTATGTAACTTCTCAGTTTGATGTCCAGCCTGGAGTTTGGTTGTGACTGATGGTTTGGAAGGTTTCATACATGGAATTCCATTCCTGCTTTATTAAAATCCTGAGTTTGATGGGAAAATATTCACTAAGCCTCTAAGAACATAATCCTGGTTTTTTTATTGCAAGTGTTGATTGATCAGAAAATTGGTGCTCCTCACAAAATTTTTCCCTGCATTTGCACACTCCTGTGGTTTTAAAGGTCTGATTTAAAATTTTGCTTGCTTGTTTGAAAGCATAATGAAGTCTATAATTATCTATTTTCTTCCAGGCAGTTCTCAAGTGTTGATGGATCCTCACTATTACTTTCCTTAGAAATACAGGAGAAAATCCTTCTGCTATCTTAGAAAAATACGTTCTTCTTTCCTCACATAAGCACAAGCTATATACTCAAAGTAATTTATTTCTGTGGAAAAAATCACATGCTAGGAAAATAATTTAATAAGCTAAACAATTAATCACTACCACAACCCTCCCAGTATTCTCTTCCAGCTGCTAATTAATATATTGTTGAACATACTTCAATTTGTTTCTGGAAAAAGTCCTGCAGGCTCCACGATTTGCAGTCAGCAGCAGCCTTGTCCTTCAAATGCTCATCTCGACACAACAAGTGGAAATGTGATTTCTGGTCTCTTCATCTCCTTGCTGTGCACTGCACTTGGCAGCACTGTAAGTTTGATTCCCAAAACTTTCTGGTCAGGTACTGAAATCCTCAGGTCAAATCAAAGATAAAGCTGTCAAACATAAGTTATCATTAGAAAGAAAAAAGAAAGATTATATTTTCTTATCTTCTTTAAGAGAAAGCATAAAGTAGCCTAAAGTAAGAAATATTCCTTATTTTGATGTTATGCTGTATATACGGTGACCTGTAATTGTAATTTTGACTAAACTATAACATAAAATGAACCTTATGTGAAAGCTCTGCTTGGGTTAAATATCTGTAATCCAATAGGATCAAGAAGAAATTAGCAGTTTGCATTTTGGAAAGAAAGGATTCATGAGGATTCATGTGACACTCATATTTCAACAACTTCATCATGAATTGTCCCAGCATTAAATTTCAGCTGTTTTTCCAGCAAAGTGTAGAAAGTGTTCCTTAGTTATACAGCAGATTTTTTTTCTTTCTTTGTTTAATAACAAATAAATTAGGAGGAAGCTTTTGTTTCCATCAGCTTGACAATTATGTCACTGTTTTGCTGGAAATAAGAGCAGTTGGCATTTTCTTCATGCCAATATATGCATGTGTGAGTTGAATTGTCTCTGAACTACAAGCAAGAACAAGATAGTCCTCGTGCCAGAAAGCAATTAATGATTGCTCTGCAGCCAGGTTATTCCCAGGGGTGGGAGCCCCTATCACAGAGCCATGTGGCAGCTGCAGCTTCTGCACGATGGAAAATCATCTCTGGGTAACTGCTTAGTCCCTTTAAGGAGAAGAGATCTGCCCTCTTGGAAATAAACCACCTAATTTTATTAAAAAGAACCATTTCCTAGCCATATGGAAAAAAAATCATCAAAATAAAAGGTGCAATCAAACAACTGTAAATGGATTATTTGATTTTCCTAATGTTCTAAAGGAGTTGAGGGCTAAGACAACTTACGATTCTCATAGAAATTACTCTTTTGGCAGCTTTCTCTGTCTATTGGAGACTCCAAAACTTTCTGTGAATTCGGATTTACAAGATGGGTGCAGAACTGAATTTTCCTAGAAGAGCAAATCCTATTGAGGTACAGGAGAAAAACCATTGCAAAGACCCGAATGTGCAACCATCATCTCCTAGCTCTTCAGCAATGTCACTCAGTTACATAAACATGCCATGCACACTGAATCCCACATCCCCAGTGCCACTTGAAGCAAGCCATAACATTTCCCAGCCAAATATATGCACTACTCCAATATGCATATACATATAACTCCAGTACACAGCTAATGAGATGCAATTATTCACAGCTGATAAGACTCTTGTTCTAAAACCCTCTACATGAAAGCAAGAAAAATTTGAGTTGCAGAGAGACTTTTCCCTTTCATCAGTACTGTCAATTATAATTCCAACATTATGTAAGAAACAGGAGGAATTGGCTCTGATCTGGCTAAAGGTTAATAAATGCAGCAGTTCAGGGAACTAGAGCAGAAGAATACTGATGGCTCCTGCACCTGGAACGCAGCTTCCCTCTTCTTCCTAATTAACTGCTCCCCCATCAGAGCATTTACAATGCATTTGTGCCCAATGCATTTATGAAATAATGCAGGTCTTTGGCTTCAATAAGTCAAGTATAAGTCCCACAGAGGAAAGAGGGTGGTAATAAAAGACTGACCCTGTTATCATAACTTATTTGGCATAAAATAGTATTGACAGCTTCTCTGCTTTTCAATCCCCATTAAAAAAACCCAACATACCACCACAAGTATTTCTCCCTGAATTAACTCATAAATATATTTGCTAATTTTCCTATGTTAATATTTTGAGGTTTTTCTGTAAGTATTCTAGCTTCTTCTCATGCACCAACAGGTAACAAGAGATCTGCAGCAATGCTGCATTTCTTATTTTCAAAAAAACATGCAAAAAACCCAAACTCAATCAAAATTCTGTGGCAAGTGATTTCCTGGCACTGCAGCGGTCAGGAATGCACACTGTACATTAAATGTCTGATGGGAAAGGCGAGGCAGAGACCCGAGGGGTGCTGAGCTGCTCATCTCTCACAGTGCCATCAGCCCGTGCAACAAATTACGTGCAAGACATGCAGAGGATGAAGCAGAGCTCTTTTTACCTGCCAGAGTGTCCTCCCTGGGATCACCAGTGTCACAGAGCTGACTGTGACACTTAATCAGCCACCTGCTTTTTGTCAGGTTAGTACCTCATCAGAGAGTGGCAAAGTAAACTTGTCAGAGAAATTCAGGCATTTCTCTCATGAAATCTGCCACATCATTTCTTCATTCTTATTTCGGGTCTTTAGTTCTACAAATATTGACTCCCCGGAGCAAATCCAGCTCTTCTGGCTGACCACTGGCTCTGGGAGACACAGAGTCCATCACCAGCTGGACATTTAGTGATCCTAGTGATGTGTGGAACATACTCAGGGGGAGAAACACTACTGGTATAAACAAAAATGGCTAAGGTTATAAAAGGCATATAAAATGAGGTGTCAGAGGGAAAGTCAGTCTGTAAACTGAGGGAAAGAGTGTTTAAACTGCTTGTGTCACAGCACTGTTAAAGTGTGTGAGATGGTGCCCTTCAAACCAGGCACCTCTGGGAGGCAGGAGCCCTCCCTCCCTGCTCGTTGGGGCTGCAGTGACCTGACCAGGGTGGGGCCGTGGCTGAGGCATCACCTTCCAGCCTTGCAAGCCCCCCCCTAAAATGCCTGCACTAGGGGTAGGACTTCTATTGTCTCGGTCTGCTTTCTTTTTCCAGGACAGGGAATCCGTTCATGCAGCAGTGGGAGGGGGATTTCTTTTGTAGACAAAAGAGAGCATTGACTGCTGCCAGAAGGAAATCATACAGAGCAAACCTGCAGCAGCAGCTGATGCAGCTGCCAGCATCCCCCAGCTGCTCTCGGACCAAAGTCCTTCTCCTCAGGACTGAGGGGCTGCCTCCTCCTGTGAAGATGCTCCTGCCAGCACAGGGAGCTGATTCCAGAGGCAGAGGTACACAAAAAGCAGAATTCAGTGAATTCCAGGTATGTTTACTCTCTCTAAGGCTATGGCAGGAGGTCTGAAAGTGGGGCACTGAATAGGATCCTGCCTAAGGGAAATGCAGACCTTCACCCACTTCCTAGATACAGGCATGGATCTCCTGAGGAAACAAATATTTACCTCTCTAGTAATTGTTTATATGTATCTGCAACGTGGAAGCAAACAGCTGTGGGTAGGGGCTACTCAGGAGGAACTTCTGACTGTTGTGAGGACATACTAAATATTCTGGCCCTGCAAATGGTTGTGTTAAACCTCTGGAAAGATTTATGTGGTTAACATGTGAGATAGAAAGCTCTAGCTATATACACCTGATATAAAAGGTGTATAAAGGTATAAAAGGCTTGCAAGCCTGTGGCCAGTGCTATGTAGAACCAATCTTCACCAGTGGCTGAGATCAGAGGCCAAACCAATGACACACCATCTGTAGCATGCAGAGGTGTTTCAAACATGCACTAAAAATATTTCCCTTTACTTCTTCATTGAAAAAAACCAAACACCTCCTGCCTATATTTACCTGATGATGTCAGCTCATGACCTGGCCCATCCAGCAGCTGTCTCTGTACCTGAGGTGCTCAGTTGTTATTCCTTTGTACCTACTTCCAGGCACATGGTGAGATAAAGTCACACACAAAAGTTTACTCCTTGCTGTGAAATTAGTCACTGCTGTCCTCGGCACAGATTCTTCCCTGCACCATAATGTCAAATACAAAGGAAAGATTAATTAAATTTTGTGGAACTGTGGCTCAGGTATCTCACTAGGGACTTGTTTGCTTCTTTTTATTTAAACTTTCATTAGTTTTCATTAAGCTACATTACAGGTTCTAGTCACTTCCCCTTCTTGCACTCAGCATATCAACTTAGATGCTTCAAGGATTGCAAACAATGCAAGGTAATTAGCCCAAGAAATAATCCCTCCAGGAGTAACTTTTTCCATGTCATACTTCCTGCCAAGGAAACCAGAAGCCCTGCAAGCTCTGAGGAGGAGGGCCAGGCTGTGAAATTCCACTTGGAGGCACTTATTCAGTCTGCAGTCTGTACAACATGCATCCCTCTGAGTGAGAAATCCACCTCTCCCATTGTGGGAAGTGGTGAAAATTACACATACCACCACCTGCATGTTTTAGAAGACACAAAGTCTGTAGACACTTTTTCATGCAGCTGGATGCAGTCAGCAGCAGTTGGGCTCTGTATAACACCACAGTGTCCTTTCAGGCTGAGAAAAACTGGGCACCTGGTGCTCATGGCTGTGCCTCCCCCATGGCCCCCTGGGGTGACACCCATCACCCTGACCCACTGCTTGGGCTGCTCTGGCACATCCCCCTGTACTGCTGACCAGAGACCTCAGCAACTCTAACTGACTGGGATAAGAAATACCTGAGGAAAAGTTTAATGTAAAGAAATGCTTCCTTTTTAGCCTGAGTACAGCCCATCTGGTTCATGCCAGAGTGCTTCTGTACACGGGCAGGTCAAACAGAAAATCTCTTCAGTCAAAACATGCTAGAAATACAACTGTTCAGTCCTGAGCATGACAGACCCACTACATTGCTCTTATGAACTTAATGAATGTCTCGGAGCCCTTTGGGCTTTTACCACAGCTTGAGGTCTTGATGGCAGATGCATTTTCCATCCAACAGCCCAGAGGACAGGCCACAGCCCCAGACATGGCCCTTTGCACAAGCAGCTCTCCACCTTGCAAGTGCAGGGCAAAAAATGGCAAGGAAAAACCTGGTTAAAAGAAATAAATAGTTTTATTTAGTTTTTGTTTCCTCTGTGAAACCCTTTACCCTCCTACCCAGTTGTCTGATGGCCTGTACGAGTGTTTGTGCCAGAAGAGCAGGAGCTGAACTTCCCTGGATCAGAAAGGGGCCTCTTATCCTGCTGCTGCTCTTCATCAGGGTCACCCAACCCCCAGGCTCCAAGCACACACTGTCTACCCTACTTTCTCCACTTTCTCTGAATTCTGTCCTCCCAGTTTCATCCATCTTCTGTTTTGGACACAGTAACCTACTACAGGAGTATACGACTCCTTCCCCTTTAGGGCAGTTCATGCACCTCTTTCCCTGCACTCAGGCCAGCCTCCCCAAGCAGGCCCCAGGAGTTCTTACCACGGCCAACTGGAGAACTCCAAAGGTGTGTCTTGAGTCCCAGCACTGTCTGAAAGTTTTCAGCTGGGAAGGCCTGGACGGAGGGCAAGTGCTGGAAAGAAGGATCATAATGAGTGCTTTGGTTGAGCAGGAATTTCTATTAACCTGGATTTTGGTGGATGGGTTTATGTTATCTAACATAACTGAGCAGATGGTTTTCAGGATGAGAAATCCATCAAGTCTACCTGGTGAGATGTAGGGAGCACAGATGAATGAGAGTGAGAAACATTATTTAGAAAAGCAAAAAAAGGAGTGTGTAATACCAGAGAACAACAGAGGAATGTGTTTCCAGAAGGGGGTGTTAATGCAGAATTGTTATGAAAAATGATTAAAAGCTGGTAAAAAAGACAGGTTGTGCAAAACTGATGTTATCAGATTCAATTTCACTTTGTCCTTTGAGGAACTGAATCAGAGTTATTATAACAGCCACGCAATAGCTGCATTCGTTTTTCTTGCCTGAATGTTTATTATCAAGCTTTTCAGACTAAGGCAGGAATAGCGAGCAGCTGATGTTAAAGTACAAGGTTATGAGCACATTTGTCATAGGTTATAAACACTGCATTTGCCAAGCTTCAAGTTGCCACATTGCAAGGGAAGGAAGTTAGAGAGTGGAAATCCATTTGCAGCTGCACTTTATTCCAAAAGAAGTCATGTGGGAAAATACAAGGATTTTAAAACATCTAGTACATGGTACACTCAACAGATAAGACATCCACGCTGGGGAGGACTGATTTTCAAAGTTTCTCAGGCTGACACAGAAGTGAGAGGAGTCGGCAGCATCCTCGGTACCTGCCTGTGCCATACACGCCCTTCTGCTCCTTGCAACACTGCACACACCAGCTGAACATAAAATCTGACAAGGCCTTTCAAACCCACCACTTACTACCTACCCTGGTACTGTCTGAACTGAAAGTTCTTGTTCCCTGTGCAACCTGCCCTATTTTTTTTTTTAACAAGATCTGAATTTAGTGTTAGAAGAAAGAATGTAGTTCATTGTTCACAGCTCAGCTGATGTACTTCTGCACCAGCACCTGTGTAGACAGTTTCTCTCATAGGTATGAAAGGACATAACATCAAGGATGGCTGAACAGAAACCGATTCTTCTGACGCTCAGCTGCAGCTAGGACCACGTGCTGCCACCAGGACAGCCACAGGTGAGGGCTGTGTCCCCTTCATGGGGCTGAAATGCAGTGGCAGGTCACCTGTGCACAAACCCCAAGGGGGTCCCGCAATCCCACCCGCCAGTTTTCACCAGGCCATCATTTCATTAGTTCTTGTTGGAGGTTTAACACAACAGAAAATGTATTTGTAAATGGGTGCAAATAGGGCCATGACATACCTGAACACAATGCTGTCAGAGTCCAGTACACACACACGGCTCCTAAAAACACATGCTGCTGTCTCTGTCTGTCAGGACACACCACGGTGCTTATTTCCAGGAAGAGGGAGGGTATCACAGGAGAAAAGGTACTGGGAAAAATGAAAAAAAAATTAAAAACAAAATATTGGAAGAAAAAATTAATGTAATTAATTATAGATCTTGTGACTTAAAAAAATCCCAAAATGCCACACTCAATTTTATTACGAGCTAATGTTCTCGCTCACTATGAAATTTGATACATATCTTTTTCTTCCCCTCTGTACCTCTGAGGATATCAGGGTGCCATGAGTTGAACAACTTACTCAGGCCTCGTTGTGTTTCACTTGAAATTCTCTTTCACAGAACTGGAAAGGCTGAAAAGAGTTTCCAAAATTAGTTAGGCTCTACTATGCCAGCTTCATTAATGTAATAAAACTTCAACGCAGAGAATTTATTCCATCTGTAGCAATTAAAATGTAGATAAATACAAGAATTAAAATAAATCAACCAAATATTTGGGGGCATTATATCACTTTTGGGAAGTGTAACACTTACACCAGCACATCAGGGAATGGAAAACTGGCTTGCTCACACTCCAGAGATTCTTTTGAATCAGATGGCAGCACTGTTGAATTTAATGGCACGTAGCAGGACAGCACAGCACCTCCCAGTGCTCAGACCCTGAATCAAAATTGCTGTCCTGAATGTTCTGCAGCATCACTTATTCAAAATATAACATTTTTATTCAGCAGCCGGAAGCATTTATCAGCCTAAGGAGGGATTTCTTCTGCTGGTTATATGGGCTGAATACTATTTTCCTTATTTAATGGAGAAATTTGAGTGGGGCACTGCTACACTTGAAGCAGCTGCCATGTGTCTGTTCCATCCCATCCCCAACACAGTCACTCTCTCACTCTGCCTCTTTCTGCTCTGGCAAACAAAGCTCAATTGCAAATACAGCTTCTTACTCATGGTTTCAGCACTCCTGAAGCAGGGTTTCTGCTGGGGATTTTTCTTCCTTTGAAACAGACATTGGGTACTTTATTTTCTGCCAGTGGATGGACACTTGTGGCAATATGCTGAGTTACCCAGTGACACTGTCCTTCCTGTTCCTCCCTCTCACCTGCCAGTTTAACAAAGGGCTCCATCGAAAGATGTGGTGGGGTTTGGGCACAGACTGTGCAGGGAAGGCAATTACAAGACATCACAATACTAAAATAGGACTGTCACCATCTTATATCCACAAAGAGATCTTTAGTTTGATGGGTAGACCATTAAAATGCAGGCCCTTTATGAAGATGCAACTCTGGCACAAAGATCGTTTTTGGAATATGAATCAACTCTTCTGATTAAATCTCCAAAACCATTATTACATGACTTCTCCTTTTATAACCTATCTCATTAAAAAAATATTTTGATCCCTCTTGTAATAGTTCAAATTCTTTCATTAAGTCCTCTTTTTCTGTCATTTTTCTCATGTTGAAGTTCTTGAGGGGAAACAAAGCTGCTTTCTCCAGAAGACTTTTCCTTTATGCCCCTTGTAAGGAGGACAGCACAATAACATTCAGGACAGCTGCTCTGCACTGTACACAACCAACCAGCCAGCAAAAACAGTGAAAAATGAAGCCAAAAAAGGAAACACTTTCATATTCATGACTCCCTGAGGGGACTTCAATGAGTTCATGGGGGTCAGATGAACAGCAAATGTCACAAGTGTGTCCACTGAAAATATCATGTGGAAAAGTCTTTAAAAACATGATCTAACAACATAACTTATGTAAGGCTAAAAGAAAAAGAAATTTCTGTGTAAGCTCAGGACAAAGCATCCCACAAAGGTCAAGAAACTCAGCATTTTCCTTGTGATGTTATTAATTTTATGTCCACAGCCTTAAAAGCAGTACTCTGTGTGCTCACACTATCTCCACAGTATGAAGAGCAACATGGTGTCAGTCCTGTCAAGGATTTACAGCTTGTCTTGCAGGTAATTGTGGAGTAAGACCACATTTTGGAGGTTTACCTTCCTTGTTGTACTTCATCCTAAATACAGGTGGTTCAGTGACATTCTCTGCTTGTTTATACCTCCCTGCAATTTAGGTTTTTGCTGACAAAGGGACAGATACAGTGAAGTTATGCCAGTAGACTCCAGGGTAGGAGGAAAAATTAGTAATTTAGTATTTTTAACTCTTTCATCACTGCAAAGCCAGTAGATCTGTGCCAAGACTTTAGTGTCTGCTCCATATGAGATAATGACAAGAGGCACTAACTCCAGCAAAGGCCTTATTTACGTACTGAAGAGGCTGGAGGGAAATCAAGACCCCATGACATGGTAATGCCAGGCCAGCAATAGAAACCAGCCTGGGATTCCCAGTCCAGCGATCTGCTTTGATCCCAACCAAGAATGAAGCAGGACTTTCACAGAATCCTATTCCAAGCAGGCCCAAGGTTTCCATCTCCCCCAGGACACAGCAGTCACACAACACCGGCTGTCCTTGGTGCTCTTGGCACACACCGGCAGGGCTTCCCTGGCCTCAGTGACCACTGAGCCATCCATCCCCCTAAAAATGATTCATATTACTGCTGCTAAAATCAGCAAATAAGGGTCTGTATTCAGAGCATTGCAGCCATCCTGGGGAGGATTTGTTTGTTTGAAATATGCACACACACACGCACGAGCGTGCGCATGCAAACACACGGCACCGAAACTACGGCAGCCCTGACTTAATGACAGCCACGTTCCCAGTCTGCTCAAACCCTGCAGTGCCTGGTGAAGACTAAGAAGCCAGGACCAAGTTTTCCCCAGGTTCCACCAGCACAATGAAGCCAGTGGGAACACTTTGCAATTAGGAGGATGGTAATTGGTCTTTGTGCACATCAGCGCAGCTGTTGGTGCACGGGCTGCCGAGCCACAGGCACTGCTGGCACACGGGGTGAGAGACTGCAGCTCCCTGGAGCTCATTGGTACTTAATCCATCATGGGCTGCCTATGTGTAAATAACTACATCTCAACTTTCCATCTAAAATCACAGGCTTCTGTTGTTCCAACATTAAGGCTTTACAGTCACAGAATTATAAAATTATTATGGTTGGAAAAAGCCTCCAAGATCATTGAGTCCAGCTGCCAAACCAACGTGAAGCTGTAGCCCACAGACAGCAAGAGGGTACAAGCACCACGCTGCAGATAACCTCAGTCCTACTTTCCCTCCCAGCCTCGGGAAGAAGAAAGGTTTCCACAGAAATATGCAGAACCAGCTGGGGAACACACTGATGTGAGCAATGAGCTGGCAACTCTGGTTCTTATACACTCCAATCTACCCATCCACTGCTCTGAAAAATACGTAAAATACCATGATTAAATAGGGCCATTTTCACCATTGCCTCAATTTCTCTATATGAAACTGGTTCTGCTACCTGCATGCTGCCCCCCAAAGAAATAAATTTGTGATTTTGAAAATTTGTGTGTGAAAAAATTGAAGACACATGCCATTTTCTCAAGGTATCAATATTTAATATCTTTCTTGATCACCTAAACTGTGGGTTTCTCATTCTCTGACTTCAAAGCATTTCACAGTCCAACTCAGTACATTACATTACATAACTGACCTTTTTTAAATGCTAAACATTATTTCAGAAAGTCTCCAGCACACAGGATGCAATACCACAACATGTAGGCATTCAGGCCACAGAAGTATGTGAATCTGTCCAGCATCCCTTACAACACACAACTCGTAGCCCTAGCCCTGCTCTGTCATTTCTTTGCTATTCCAAGCTCAACAAATTTCAAGGACATCTAAAATGGCCTGTCAGACTCAAATATTTAGGAAAAAAAGTATGTTAGTGTTTAGAAATGTCAGAAAAATAAACACATGCAAGGAGAAATAGTTCAACCTATGCAAATGTTTTCAGTGCAAAACCAACATCTGAAAAAGAAGGTTATGGATGCCATTATGCTCTGAATACTGAAATCATCTCACTGCACAGGGGCAGTTGCGAAATAAACAAAATGTTAGTTTTTATAAAGACAGGAATAGAAAAGGACATGGAGATTACAATGCTTGTAACACATGGAAATGTGCTGACCATGCAGGGCTGGCTCAAGGTGCAGCTCACACTTCCACAATCTCACAGGGACAGAAATAAAGAAAACTGCTAGGAGGAGATGGAGGGAATGGGAAATAAGCAGGAAGGTGATAAGATCCCAGCTGTTTAGTTCAGAGAAGTACAAATATAATTAAGGTCACATTGGCTGCTCCCATTTGCTGAGAAAATAGTGCATCCATGGAAAAGAACAGCAGTGGGTTTAAAGGTGAGGAAAAGAGGACCCAAGTATCATTTCAGCATTTTGACTTAAAGTAAAAATCTAAATGGACTAAAAATTTGAGATTTCATCTTTCATTCAAATAAATTATTTTCTTGGTAGGTTAAGAGCTACTGCTAGAAGTTCTTGCTGGTGAGAGGCATATTCAAAGAGATTTGCACCATTTTTTTGCAGGATACTTAGAGTTGTCTAGTCCTATTTGAAAGTTTCTCCCATAGCAAAATCCCTCAGCATCATCCCCACCCCTATTTTTAAACATAAGCTCTTCACACACATTTACGTATAAAATAAAAAGGGTAACAGGAATTAACATTCACTGCAGCTTTCAAAGCCCATATTGGGAAACACTCACTGTGGCCAAATCAATGCAACAGCAGTTTTGTTCTTAGAGGAAAATCAGCTATTCTAGTCATCCTCACTCCTACTTCTTTTATCTTCTCCAAGGTATACAAATGGTTCTTCTTTTATAACTGCAGAAAAGGGACTTAGAGGCATTTCAGCTACCAGGAGAATTATGCAATTTGCCACATTTCTTTTGCTGGGAAAGAGGAGGGTAAAATCAGCATTGTGCTATTGTGATACCACTGAAGAAGCTTTTTCTTAAGTTGGCAAACCTCTCAACTGATAAAACTACACCATCTCAGGAACTGGGAGTAAAACCTGGCCGAGGTCTCTGCTTTTCCTTGAGCACAGAGAAATGCCTGTTACGGTTCCTATTCAATTTGTTTTTCCCCATGCAGGATGGAAGGAGACAGCTGCTCATATCCAAGCCTCTGAAATGCCAAACAGCTTCAGTCCCCAAAGTAATTAGTGGAACTATACAATTCTATGACGAGAGGGCCTGAGACTTTCAAACCTGGTTAATATTGTATTTTGTGTCTCTGGAGTCCTGTGCTCAGATTTTCTGCCTTTTGTATCTTTCATAGCTCTTTACAGACAGTGTAAATGTTATGCAGCCTTGGACTATGAAAGGGTTCAATGATCTCATGAGGTGGGTCACATCTAACTAGCAGGCTGAGGTCTACTCTAAAAACACCGTGTGCTTTTGCAGTGCAAAGAGTTTTTTAAGGATTATGGCTATTAAATTACACCTGGAGCTGCATGGAGACCCCTGGAAAATGTCTTTGACCTTGCAGTAACCTTGTCTAAACAATGCTAATCATGATTATATTCTGTATTACCATCCCCTATTGCCTACTGCCAAGCTGAGAAACCTCAGTGCATTAAAATCTTTACTGCCATAGATTAGGAACAATCGTTGTTTACATTATTAACACACATTATTTTTAAAAATATTTGAGCATATTGATTTGAACAGAACGTAGTCAATACCTGCAATGATCATCCTCTGTAAGCTAACTAGTGGCAAACAAATAAATATTCAATAAACTACCCACACACAACCCCACCTTCCCTCCCACCTGAAGGTTTTTTTGGGAACATCTAGAGAGAAAACACAGAAATCAATGCAGAGCCCCTTGTTCAGTGTGTGAAACTTCCCTTCTTCAGTGGAAAGCAGGACCAGAGTGCTGCACACAGGGAGGTGCCTGCTGGAGTGGGAGAAGCACGGCGTGACAGAGGACCACACGACAGATCAATAATGCAATTTGTGGAAGCCATGGTTTGGCTTTTGTACTGCAACAAATCTGCAAGGGGAAGCTAATGCTGTTTGTAAACTGCTGGGAGAAGCAGAGAAACAAGCAGCTAGAATGATCAGTGGGAAAACACCACAGCAAGCAGGGGGGATCGTGTTTCTGTATATAGACATGAGCAGACTTCAGCAGCTGACCTTAGAACAGGTGTTTCTGAGTTCAAATTACAGGGAGGAACTTGTGTTGGTACCGGGTGCACTGCTCAGCTCGCTGGGAACGCTGCTGGCAGTGCCATGCACAAGATGTCACACTTAAAAAGCTTCCATTTCCCCGTCACCACTTCAACTTTATCTTTTTTAGCAAGCAAAGTCCTAGAAGACTGGTAG
Organism: Aleadryas rufinucha; assembly: GCA_013397815.1. Classification (NCBI taxonomy): domain Eukaryota; kingdom Metazoa; phylum Chordata; class Aves; order Passeriformes; genus Aleadryas; species Aleadryas rufinucha. The sequence goes on along the minus strand of VZTH01004233.1, from coordinate 600,922 downwards.
TTGCCATAGACACATTAGCAAAGACTCAAAAGAACGTTCTGGGGGAATATGACTATCTTTGAACCAGATCCCAAAGGGAATCAAAGCTGAGGCTGAGCTGACTCAGAGACACACAGAGAGAATCAGCTCTGCTGGCAGGTAGGGCTGGGAGGAGCAGCCCTGATGCCAACACCAGCCTGGATACAAACACCATTATCACATAAAAACAAAGATTCAAGCTCAGATAAAGATTCAGTAACTTGGGCACACCTCATGTTGTTTCATGAAATGAAGATGTTTAGATACAAATAGGGTGGGGTCCCTTTAAAAGAATGTTCTAGCAGAAGACCATAAGCCCAGCAGGTTTTTCCTCATTAAAAACCTCATTAAGGACAGAAGCCCAATTTTACATCTCTCATATTACCTGTGCAGTCATGTTCATCTTGGGAACAAATAGTTGGGACTGTTCTGCTCTGAGACATCCATGAGCAACCCTTCACTCCGTCATTATTTTTACATTCAACACGAAGCCCCTTTATCAAAAGAATGCTTTGGATTTTTATAATGACTTTCATCCCACTGCCTCAAAGAACATCATTCTAATTGCCAAGGGTTTGTTTAAGCCCATTTTGTGGATTCAAAGATTTTAATTAGCTGATGAGACATCATGGAAAATGGGGTCCGCCGCTTCAGAGCACAGTGTGAACCTCACTCCTTTAGCTCCCATGGCCAGGCAAATGGTCAAACCTTAGAAATAGTTTTAAATGCTCCACTAAAACCTCTATTTTGATTTACATTTCGATTAACCAGAACATTGGACAAGTTTGTGGGCACCAAAAGTCATAGAAGATGTGAGACATCGCTGCTGTTTTCTCACCCCCTGGTTTGCTCTCCCCCATCCTCACCTGACCGAGCTCCGAGCGTGCTGCCACACCAGGAGCGCTCCACAGCTCCAGCTCTCCAGCTCTTCTCAGGGGTGGCATCATTCCTGGCAGGACACCTCCTTCTCAGGCTGGATGCTGCCTCCACAAGGGCCCAAAGAGCTCCTGCCTTTCCGCAGCCAAGATCACTGCTTCCTGCAGGCCCACCACGCTTCGTGCATCCGACAGCTCAGAATTTGGGAGGATGGTGCCACAGGTGAAGGGCCCATCCTTCACCAAGCTCCTCCTGCTCCCTCTGCTGAGGGAGCACCTTTCAAAGCATCATTCTCACAACAAAGGAATTTTGCATAGGTTAATTGTCTCGATCCTCTTTGTGAATTAAATTAAATAGGGATCACCAAGCACATACTGTCAGCTTTAGCTTCAGGCATCTTCACCTTTAGATAATTTGTAGCAGCAAAGGATGTCTCGAAATATGCGGCTGTTAACACCCTTCAGATCACATCAATGGCTAAGGAAAAAACAAATGTAAACCTTCTTCATAGGTGATGCTTCATCTTGTCCCATTTAACATGGAAGACAGACAAGAATGATACCATTGTTCCTTTTCATATTAATTGGCAGAAATTATCTTTATTAGAAAAATGAATTTTTCATATATTTACAATTTTTACATCATGTTATACTTGGCACATGTGTTCTTCCAAATAGTTATATACATTTCAGTACACACAGACATTCAAGTCCCCCATTCCCTTAATGTTTTTCTACATATTTAACAAAAAATGAACACAATACAATTTGTAAGACAACCATAATAATTATATATTTCTCTATCATAAAAAGTTTGAAGCAAACATTTTTATTTTTTTTTTTAAGATATGTTTCAAAATATTTATACAGTATTAGCACTCAGTCATGCACTGGGTTAGAATATGGTCAGGGTGAACTGCAGTGAGACAGTATGTGAACACAGGAGAGAAGTGTGTGAGCCCAGCTCCTCCTCGCTGCACTGGGTGCTCGGGGCGGCTCCAGCCACCCCAGGATCTCAGAGGAAGGGACAGAGGGTGCAGGGGGAGCTGGGTGCTCACGTGTCTGCGCCACACCGCAGCTGAAACTGCGTGTGTTAAAACTCATTTCACTTTGCTAAACCTAGCTAATAAAACAGGCAGTAATTGGAATGTCAAAACTAGATTTTAAATATTCTCTTTTTCCCCAAACCCTTTCTTTTGAAGAATCCATTAGACTGTGAATTTTATAATGAAATTCTGGATTCTCTTAAAAATTAATTATTTTATGGTTGATTCCATTTCACCAATATTCTTTTATTTCTACTCTAACATCCTGATTTATTTCCCCAGGTGTTAAGAGCTCTTCAAATCTCTACTATTCTTTGCTAGTAATTGGAAATTTGTGACTTACCCTTTGGTTTGAAGTATGACACTTTCGAGAGTGTTACAGCAAATTGCACTAGTAAATAAGAGAAGTGACAGGCTTTTTAGTTTACTGTGTATAGAATCGAATGGTTCCAAGATTTCTGGTAAAATTTTATTTTTGGCATACAAATTTCTCCTAGTGCAATGTAGGTTAGTGCTCCATGTAATCAGTACAAGCTATTACACCTGGAGTTCTTTTCCTCCATCAAAAAAAGAATATTCTTCCAACTGTACTAGTAGCTAATTTTCTTTGTGAGCAAAATCCTAAGTTAATATTGTGAATTCTCATTTTCTTGGTTGCATTTCATTTTTTCATAGTTCAACTGCAAATAAATTCTAATCAAACTCAAAACAACAATACAATACTTGAAACTGTTAATAAATTATGGTAGAATCTTTGTTACAACACTGGATTTCTGTCTTGCCCCTCATACTCCCCAAAAACTTCATACATATACATATTTATATATAGCTTATATATATACACATGTATATGTACAAAAACTGATCAGGACAACACATTAAATTGACATTATTCAAGTAAACAGGTAAAAAATGTTTTTCAAAGTGTAATTTGAGATTTTAAAATATTTCTGGTGGGTTTTCTTTAGCAGCACAGAAATATTAGTGTTTCATCTAAGCCCATAAATATCCTTAAACAGGATGAAAGGAAGCACAAAATGCCCTTCAGGTTTAGTGAGAATTTGAATCCAATGAATTAAAATCGACATTATTAACTCACAGGTGAAGTGCTTCTGAGACTCCAAAATGGATGGATGCAAATTTTGCATAAAAATGAAGTAATGAGTAAAGAATCAGGTAGGAGTTTGCCTAACACATTAATGAATTCTGTTTGTGCCTCCTGGTCTCAGCAGGGAAGGCACGAGATCCACTGTGCATGTGGGTGTGAGGTGTGAAGACAGAGAGATCAGGCTGTTCTTCATCGGTGCAAAATGGACGTTCTGAAATGAGGAAGACTATTTCAATATATTATACCTGATATCAAGTACAAACTGCAAACAGCTCTTACTGAAATTGCACCGGTTTCCTTCCTAGCTGCACACAATTTTACACGATGCAATTTCCAAAGCTTTGCAACATGAGGTTTGGTTGGGGGTTTTTAAAATCTGAGCGTGAACTGCACTAAAGATCTGCTCTCCCATCAGTCCCTCACACATCCCTGTTTAAGTCAAAAGGTGTTTTGTACATATTTGGAATCCAAACTCAGACCAGGTAATAATAAGCGAAGTAAAAATTTTCTTCTTGCAGATGAAGAACTTGAAACCAAGCTCTGCTCCAAAACACACTTGCAATGAGCAGTAGACAAAACCTGACCCTACAGAATTTAGTGTTTCTTAGTTAAGGTGGAAAAATTCATAATTATCCAATGTTCCATTTCAGAAAAAGCTCAGGAATTACTTCCAACAAATGATTCCAAGGTATTTTTTTTGTTATAAGTTTTAGTTAGAGCAGTATAAATTTAGAAAAGAAGCCTAATACCACCCTCATCCCTCGGTGGAAATCTCCACATCACCAATACTTGCAAGCACAAAAGCCTGTGCACGGAGAGAAGTGATTGTGCCTTACCCACCACTGCTGCATCCTGCCTGGCATGCAAAGCCCATTTTGGAACCTGCCCAGCCTGCATGGCAGAACACATGGGCGGCCACTGGGGCACACACCCGCTGCTCTTCCCTGGGAATTTTGTTCTGGAGGTTTCCTTCCTCAGCTGCCTCAAGTAACAAGTTTAAGGACCAGATGTGGATCACATGAGCTGCCACTGAGTTCAAGGTCAGCCACCAGGCCAATAGAGCCTCTCTGGCCAAGATTTTTCAAACCAGTATGAAAAGCCATCCTTTTCCTACGACTTGGTTATTACCGGGAGCATGGATCCAGCTCTTTCGGACGGGAACTCCCTGGCACGTTTTCATGTGTCCTAGCACAAAGCAATCCTGACCCAAACGAGTCCTTCAGCCCCTTCTGGAACAGCTATCAAACACTACAACAAATGCTGCTAGAGGATTTCTAGATGTGGGAGGTTTGGAAAGGAGAGAAGAAAACCACTTCAAATAAAGCACTGCTGAAATGTGTCCCACGGCTTTGGGAGATTACTCACGCATGACTGGGTTGGAAGGTGTATGCACGCACGCCTGTGTATACTGTATATATATTTAGGTTAACAAGTTTAAACTATTAATAAACAGCATCTTATGGTATTTGGTAATTAAAATATCAGGCTTGTGTCATTCAAAATAGTGCAACCTACATAGCAATATACAGGAAAATTACACACATTGTTCCTATTACCATTAATATGCTTGTGCATATCAAGATAACAGGATACCCTTTTCCATAGGATTAACCATTTGCATATTTAATTGTATTCTTTGGCCCATTTTCCTGTGAAACCTCGTATGAAAACGTAAAGACTTTGGCTTTAAAAGAAGAAGAAAACTCCCGCTTTTTCAGTTACTTTCAGAAAATTAAGTAGAATTCAAATTGTTTTAGTTAAAAACTATCATCTCCTCCAGAAACTGCAGACCCCTGTCGCAGACCCCCCCACTAGTGTGGCTAACTGTGAACCTCCAATTCCTTTTTATTTTCACTTTTGAAGATCATTTACACTTCTATTGTTGCACAGCACATCCTCCAAAAGTGTTCTGGACTCCTCTAATCTTGTCCCAGCTGGGAACGAGGAAGGTCCCCGTCCCCAGGAGCGTGGAAAGGCAGAGCAGCCTCGTCAGGGCCTTCAACTGCATCACTACGAGTCCAAGTTCAGGGTTTGCAATGTGAGACAGAAGCCAAAATACATTCCCAAAAGGTTTTTTGCCATTAAACACCATTATTAAACAGGCTCAGGAAAAAAATTATCAGACAAAAGAATGCTGTAGTAAGGATGTAACACAAATCTCTTCACAGCGGTTATTCTTATGTACTGCAATGCACAAAACAAATTTAAAAATGTAATCTCATAATGCATTTGCTGAGAAAAACATATCATTTCTTCTAATAGTACCAGAAGTGCAAAACAAGACATTCTCCATTAAAATTTCATGTCACTGTAAATATTACCATTTTCCCACATTAAAGCTTAGTACCATTTCTGAGAAGTGAGGAAACTTTCATCAATTCCCAAGCAAAGTATCATCTCACTTGGAACTTTACAGTGCACTGAATAAGTATCACAATATTTACTGGTATTTATTTTCACAGTTTTCTAACGTGCACAGAAATATAATTTTTGAAATATATTAGTGAAAACAAATACTAATACAAAAGGGAAAGGACAAAACATCTAGGAGTATAACTGCTTATCACCACTACTTTTTAAGAGTTGGAGAGTCGAAACCATCTCTCTTGTATATATGTAATACTATATTTAGTGTGGTTATCTATTAATAAAGGTATTGCATGACAATGTTACAGCATGGCTATATTCTCTACTAATTTAGCCTTGTTTTCAATATAGGTAAAGAATTAAGCAAAAGGAGTAAAAATTGTCATTTAAGCGCAAAACAACTAAAACCTGGTAAATAGTGAGGTAACTTATTTTTACTTATATTATTTCTGGTTCTTAAATTATAGATATGACAAAATCATCACGAAATCAGCGGTGGATTCTTACAGCTGTTAGAATGGCAGAAATTAAAAAAACCCAACCGTTTCAATCACGGCAGATACATTCTGCAGTATGGAACAGAAAAGCCCATGATCCCACGAGGAGAACCAAGTGCATTTTCACTGCATTGCAGGGTGATGCACACCTGTATTCCTGGCTTCCAAAGTGGCAGGACTTTGGAAGAGCACATATTTTTAGAGCACATACTCTGTACACAGGTCGAGAGAAGCGGGGGAAAAAAGAAAGTTAAAGCCTGAGTGAGGGAAAGAAATGAAGAGCTTATTTACAGAGAGTGCAGTAACCCTCCCCAGCAGAGCAGGGAGAAGCAGGGCAGGATTGCAGCTCCCCTTGAGTCGGGCAAAGACAGCAGAGAGCACGAGCAGCCACCTCCCCTCTGACAGACACTGCTGTGACACGGGAATGGGGGTGAGCATGGGAGCGGCTCCACAACGACAGCTGAGGAACTCGACAGGAGTTTTACACCAGGTACAGCATGGGCACATCAGACAGAGACTCTGCATGATCAGAAAGACGCAAGAGACAGGACAATCGTGAGGCTACTCCCATTTAACCACAGCTTCACAGGTGACTCCAGCCAGAGCACATCGAGCCTTTCCTCTATCACACCACGTTCCTGTCTGTACTTACATCCATATCACAAAAAAATAGGCAGCTGTGATTAAACTGAGATCCCTCAAATGCTGACATGTTGCTAAGACATTTAAATAAGACAGTACAGGTGAGTTTGGGCAGGGAAATGGTTCGTATCATAAGTCACACTTTGAAAGGCCTTTATGTTCTTTCAGAAGTTCCTTCAGCACTGCTAAGTTTGGAAGGCTCAGCTCTCAATGGGAAGGAAGTTTAGATTAACAAAAAAAAAAAAAAATTGCTAAGGAAATAATTTCAGTCTATCACTGGAAAACTGTTTTTATGTTGCAAACCAGACTGCCCTACACAGGAAAGGTATCTGCTTTAAAAGGACTTTTGAGTTAAGATAGGACCAGAGCTGGGAAAGTTTAGCAAGGGAATGTATGACATTCATCTTGAAAGAAGCACATGATGTGACAATTAACACTTGACACAATCTAGCCAAGCCTCAGGATAGCTATTCTTTTATATTCACTAGGAGAGGTTTTTTTCATAGAAGTTCTGTTTTTACTAGGTTTTATATACCAAAAATCTTAAATGCAATGTAAAACAACAAAAAAAATTCACCTCTTGAATTCTTCCTAAATCCAGGCAGATTCTCAGACCCTTAGATACAAGACACAATTTCTGTTCTACATTGATAAACCCAGCAAGGGAGGGAAGAGTATCAAAATCTTCCCCATCTCTAAGGTGCATATGCTACACTGCAGAAATATGAAAATAGCAAGTTATTCCACATGGAATAGATTCTGACACTTTTCTCCCATGCTGGGCAGTCACATGGTATAAAGTAAATTATTATCTCAGCTATGCAGGGGGTACTGCAAACTCCACAAAAAGCCCTATTTGCATGAGCACAGGGACCTATAACACCTCCAAGGCTGAAACTGGTACTCACTTGCAGATTTACCTGAAAGATTTTGGAGACTGGGGATAAACAGACCATTGCTTTTGTAAGCCCACCTAACTGAGATATCTAAGTTAGGAGCCTATACTTTCTAAAAAGTCAACAGAGAGAGGCAATACCTTTCTGGACACATTCCCCACATAACTGCTCCCAAGCCTTCAGTCCTCTTTAACTCCATCCAGAGGGAGCTTGCTTTCTCTTGCTTTCTCTCTCTCTCTCCACTGGTAACAAAAGAGCTTAGCCTTCCAGCACAGAAACCAAAAGCTACACACACAGCTCTAGCTTTTGCTTCCTTTAAAACTGTATAAAAAGATTTGCTGTCATCAGGAAAAATAAACCACACCTGATTTCCCTTGTGAGCCTTATTTCACCTCTTAAGTGTTCCTGAAAGACCATAAAGAGACATGTATTTATGAGATGCTGCCAAAACACGGTGAGCTGGCGGTGATTTCATTTCTGTTTGTCCACAGCAACCTTTCACCTAACCAAGCTTCTCAGATAGCAGAGTAATGAATTCTGAGCAAAAGCTGCAAAAACATTAAATTAAATATTCCAGAAATGCAAGATCTCTTAATTTTCCTTAATTTTATCTTATCTATTAAAATATCTTATTTCCATGCTTTTAAATTAGTGGGTGGCTACACTGTTCTAAGAAACACAAGCAGAACACAAAATCTATTTGAGAGAAAAAAGGAAAATTTACTGTGGTGAAAAGGGAAAGACAAAAACATGAAGTAATTCTACAATAGCTTTAAAAGAGAAAAAAAGCAAGAGGCAGGTATGTCTATGTAGCTGTTTTTACCTCCATGTACCTACTGCATTCCTCAGCAATTCAATATCCTGCCTCCACAAAAGGTGTCGTCCAGGAGCAGTGTAACACTACAGGACATGCTACCAAGAATGGCCCATATCATTTACAGCCTGATTCAGTTCCAGCTGGAGTCACAGGAAATCTTGGTGATAGGAATGACCAACAAACTGCTAGAGCTGTAATCAGGAAAATGTAACAAGTCACCAGCACCATCCAGAAAGGTACAGAAAGGATGGCCACTTATGCAGGAAGATTCTTTTCTCCTCTTCAAGTATAGCAGCAGCTAGAGTGAGAGAGAGGGAAATACAGAAAGTCTTGATCTCAGTTTAATTGAAAGTCAGTGCAAATATATCAACAAAGCTCAGGCAAAATTCAGAACTCCACGCGCTCTACGGCTGAGCCTCACAAGCTGTGGCTTGTGGCTCTGTTGAAGACTTTTCTTCAACTTCTCAGCTGCTTCTTCTTTACACGAGCACATCTGCAACCGCACCGGCTACTGCCTACAGCCCTGCCTCAGCTCTCCTTCCCCGTTATCCACTCGGATTTATGCCACGATCAAAACAACAAATGCATGCAGACTCTTACTCCCTCTACTTTCAGTATCTGGTGGGGTTTTTTCCTCCTTTATGGCAGCATCTTATATTTCCATGTGAACAACTGCTGTGCAACCTTATCAAGTCTTCCCTCTGCCTCTTTATTTTGGTTTAGGGCAGGTGGTTGTATTGAATATTGCAGATAATAATAATAAATCTCTACAGTCACCAGAAATCTGCTCAAATCAGAAAAAGCAAACACTGCAATATATTTCGTTGTAGCTAATTTGCTTGTACATTTCACAGAAAGATAAATCTACCTGGGTTGAGGATGTTTGCAACTGAATCTCAAGAGAGAAAATGTCAATGGGAATTTTTCTTTCCCAAAACTTCACATACAGTACTTGTATAAATATTGAATTATGTGTGTCTGGTTAGATAGAGATGATGATACAAAAGACTTGGAGTGATCAACAAATACTTTGAGAGCTTTATGATGATGTCAAAGACATGAGCCACCACTGAGTTTTATGATCTACTTGGTAAAATGCTCAGCAACTTCCATGGCAGGATTTGGCATGACATCAGCAAATATCGTATCTGCTGAAACACACCAGATAGTTCAAAACCCTTCAGATTTTAGTTAATATACTATGATTTGATTGAATATTAAAATTTGCCTGAAATATTTTTATCATACTCATTACAATATTACGCCTTCAGTGCATTTGCCTTCCTGTAGACTTAAGAGCAAAGCATACTTGTGTCTTTGGGAAAAGGTTTGGGTTCATGACAAGTAGCACTCATCCCACAGACATCCTAACCCTGCTTAGCTATTCCTAAGAAATCTGAGTCTCTCTAAGGGCACCTAAGGAACTTCTGTTTGTAAAAGCTCCCTCCAGTGAGGAACCAGAAAGCATCCCATGTGAATCAGGGCCAATAATTATGACCAAATGTTGAATAAAGAATACCCAAAACATATTTTTACCTGAACTGCATAGAGATACCCATAGATATGCTTTCTGATCATACTTATAATAAAGTATACTGAGATTTTTGGAAGCTGGAAAGAGACTCGGAAGCCCAAATCTCATTACATTTCATTCCTTAAAAAGCATCATCCTTCACCATTACGGTGAAGATAAAAATAAATTTGCAAATAACAAGAACTCATTCTGGACTTCGATAGTCAAAGTCAGTTAAAATCTGTTTAATAAAAAAAAGCTGTAAACAGAATTCAAGAAGCTTTATTTTGACTATCCCTATGCAACATTTGCATCATCTCCCATTTGCAACTCTGCTCTGCAGTATGCTGTTCTAAATTAAACACCTTGCATACTGCACCTCTGGCATGCAGATGCTTCAATTACAGCTGACAGGCACGATTCTGCTGAAAAGAGTTTCAGTTTAAAGAAAAGATAGGGTAATATTCACATTTTCCAATTCACAGTGGTAATGGTTTCCCTGCTCACTGTTCTTCAGTGAAATGGAGGGAATAATGCTTGAATAATCTGAATTTCCTCTATGCAAAAATCCTAAAGCAATTCTCAGAGTAGCAGGAAAATGGGAGAGCACCACCTCAGGAACACTTTTAGTAGATAAATGTATTAGCAATTATATTTACTTCTTTAGTTGAAATTAAATTTACAGCTGTACACTCTTCTCCTGAAAGGCTTCCTCTCTTCCCTTTCACGCTCCCTTATGGTTAAAATCTAGTGGGTTTTTTTCTTCCAGTGAGGGTAAGGAGGGGTGTGTAGCAGACATTTGATTTGTGAAATAATCTGATTGACATTTATAGAAGGAAAAGTCATATAACAATGCATCCCTGTTATGTGAATACCTTTGTATATCAGTAGGTGATAATAAAGATACTGTTTCTTAGTTATGTGTGCATATATTCATTTTATATAACAGACTTGATTGGAGAGGTTAGAAAAATGGTCTGATGTTCAACAAATATGCACAATATTGTGGAAGGAAGAAGTCCTTCCAAAGGTGTTAATCCTTCTCTGTGTATGCAAATAAATGGTACCACGCTCCTCACTGATCACACTGAACTTATGGCTGTCGGTGTTTGATACTGTATTAACAGCTTTAATACTATTAATATACAATTAATTAGTTGTCACTAATACACTATGAACAAAGAACTACAGTGGGTTGGGATTTGGTTTGGGAAGTGAAAGAATAAAAGAAATACTATACAGCCCTGAGTAATCACCAGTAAGGGGCAAATGCAAACTTACGTACACATTAGGCCTCAAGGTTACTAATAAAGTCCACAGCTCCATAGTAAGTGCCATATAGTGATATCTAAAAATATATACTCTGCATTAGGCAGCTGTGAAATTTCTGACAAGATTACTGCAAACTTTTCAATGAACTTACTTTGTAATGGTAAGTGCATGTGCAATATAAGAAAAGCATTTGTACATGAACATTAACCAATATCCATGGGGCTTCCTTTTGGTACACAGCAGTTCACATGTTTGGGGTTACTGCCTTCCCATCTACTGTCTGTCAGTCTAGAAGGAACATACTAATTTTGTGCTAACACACTGTATTTTACTTATTAAGGTCCTGGGGTTTGGGGTTTTTTTAAATTATTATTTGGCTTTGAAAATGATTAGGAAGATAAAATATACTTTTGGAAGTCTTAGCTTTCTGTTCTCTTTTAGAGTCGTACTTTTGAATCTGTGCAAATGCATCCCTATTTCTTGTTGTCTGTGTCATACTACATGCATACCATATTGCTTATCCAGTACTAGAAAATCATTAAACATTTCTAAGGACAAAAGTACATTGAATGATACTTAGCAACATAAATTAGAATAACCGAAATAGTAAAATAATTAGGTACAAAACAGCATAGTTGCCAACATATATTGGGGCTATTTCAGTACAACTTGCCATTTATATATAAAGCATACATAAATGGCTATTTTTTATCCTTTTCAACAAGACATATTTTAAAAGGATAGTTCAGAGCATACCAGTTTACCTATTCATGTACAAAAGTACATTGGGAAAGGGAGAGGTTTACGTATCATTTACCAGAGCAGGATACTGTTAAAGGAAAAATTCTCCCTCTAAGATGGTGGCAACTATTCTTTCCCTATAGATAAAGTGTTCATGGAAAATTTAAACATCTGATTCAATGCTAGGCCTTTTCTTATACACACGTGTATTGCTACAGGAATTTAAAACCCTTGGAGTTGAGTACAAGCTATTCCTATTTGCAACGTAAGGCAAAACATGCTCTGAAATGTACATGTCATTATGGATCCGACCATCCCTGGAAGAGTATGATGCTGTAGACTGTATGGATGACCTTAAATAATTATCATTTCTTCCTCTTGTTGGCAATGAGTGTTTATAGAGATCAGCTGGACCTCGCCTAAGAGATAAATGCTGGTCATCACGATAGGAGTGCAGGAAGGGGTTATCATCCGAGTGAACAGCATACAGGGACTTGCTCCGCTTACTGTCCTCCAGAGCGTGAGTTAAAAGTGAGGCCTTGTTGCTCAACAGTTTGCTTGAGGGAACACTAAACATGCTTGCATATGGACTACTTTGAAGAAATTTCTCTCTTTCTTTCAAGCTTATACTACGAGAAGGTCTTCCAATATCAATCTCCCTGGACTTATCAGCGATATTATCAAAAGAGTGTTGCCTGCTAATCCTCAGTTTATTCTTTCTATGATATTGCAGAGCACTGCTTTGTGACCAAGTACGCTCATATATTTCTTCAGGAAGTGATAAGTTCGTTGTGTCCTGCAGCATCTGGTCTTCCTCAATATCATAGAGGTTCCCCATCCGCAAGCACGCATCGCATTTAAAGGGAGATCTGGTGGTGTAGTGTCCCGCGTAAGTGGGCATGTTGGAGAGACAGCTCCTGCAGTGGGTGGAATTCTGTCTGTACCTGTCGTTCATGTCACCTAGGGAAGTATTTTTTTCTTTGAGAGTGTAGTGCTTTGCATAAAGTTTATACTGGTCATTATTTGGAAGACTGTCTTCGTTATGTGATGGAGTCCTGTTAGCTTGTTCGGCTTTCCTGAAGTTGTCATTGTGGTCTTGGTAAACATCAGGAAACTCTACAGTTTCTGGAAGGACAATGTTTTCGATGTACTGAGGTGTGTCCAAGCGGAATCCTGGCTCCTTGTCAGCATCAATCGTGTAGATTTTATCCCGTGGAGAGCCCTGTTTGGTTTTCAGATATGTCAGTTCCACTTCACTACAGTCTTTTGGGTATTTTGATGCTACTGTCCTTTTTTTAAAATTGTCCTTGGTTTTGTGGTGCTTGTTGTTGGTTTCAGCTTCCATGTGGCAAGTAGCTCTGCTCGATGTCTCTGATACATCTGAATGGACAATCTCTTCAGGAAGATATCTTTGGCTCTTCAATGAAAGCTGCCTGTTTTCCTCTGACCCGTTTTCTCTCTGGGAACCTTGGCCTTGACGTACAGATTCTTGACGTAAAGATTCAACAGATTTCCTCCAAAGCTGCCTGGGTCTGGAGTTCACTTTTGCTTCTGTTGTTACTGCAACCTCTACTGTATTTGGATTGGATTCATTCAGTGTGAGAGGATGCTGCCCTTGGAAAACATAGTTGTTGAGATTGTCCTTGTGTCGATTGCCAGGAAGTGTCTGCAGTTCACTTATGTTGTCACCAAAAAAGTTGTCCTTTGTCTGAAAGGACCTGTTATCAGCAAATATCAAGTTTCCCTTATCCATGACCATGTCCATAATCAAAGAACCCCTCTGAATAAAATCAGCTGTTCTTTTGGGGGAGTCAATTCTTGAAGGATTGATATTGGTCATGTTTTTCGCTGTTCGCAGCAGTTTTAACATGTTGGTTTGTGAATTGGTCAAAGAAAAGTCAGGAGACTTCTTTTTCTCTTCAATGTGTACTCCATGAATGCAACTGTAAATACCCTGTAATATGAGTAATATAAAACAAATTAAATCTCTATGTACAACTTTTTAAAACTTCCATTTTACTTTTAATTAGCAATAAAGAAAAAGTAAACATTTCTTAACTAATTACTGGAAAGATTAAAAGTACATCTCTATGTTTTTATCATTTCCTTGCATTGAAAGCGAGGAATATTTTCTGTTATATCTGTTACAATTACAAAGGAGAAAAATTGCCAGTATTTCACAAACCAGTGGTCTGTCTTGGCCTCCCCAGTTTATTCCAGAAGGTACATCAAAGGGTTCCCTAATCTCGTCACAAAATGAAACTAACCTTCAGTAATAGATACTCCCTTATTTTAAACCAGTGATTAAGTTTCCCCTCTAAACAAATCTGCAGTGGGACTATTTTATTGTAGGTTAAGGAGCTTTGCACTTGTACTGAAATAAAAAGGCTTCTAGTCACCATATTTTAGCTTTTTTGATCCCTATCCCAGTACTTATGAAAAAAACCAGCTCTTTCTAAAGATGAATCTGAGTTAATTTTATGCAAAAGGCTGAAGCCCATTTTCTCACTCCAACCTCTTTGGTCACTCCTGAGAGCCCAATTGACATTTCCAACCCTGTGAACTAGCAATTCTCAGACATTTACCTTTGACATAAGTACTTTTTTTCTCCCGCATTGCTTAGGAGAATGTCGTATAAAAAAAGGCCAGAAATACAAAGTTCAAATATAAAATGTGGAGGTTAAGGTGCATATGGCTTCTAGACAATCCCCAAGAGAGTAGTGCAGACTATTTTTAATGCAGTTCCAAAATGGTCCAATCTACTCAACAGGGTAATTGCAGCACTCTTTAAAGTAATTAGTCATTTTAGTATCATTTTCAGTTCTCCTCAGCTATATTAAAAATCCAGAAAAATCAATTACCTAATGAAAGTTCTATCTGTTTTAAAAATATAGAAAGAAAAAACCCAACCAATTTGTTAAAAATATAAGAATAAGCCCACATTTCCCTGGTTTTTTACAAGTATCAGTTTCTTGGATATGAAAATCCCCCTTGGGTCGGGTAAAGTTATCATTAAAACTTGCCTTAGTGTCTAACCAGACATAAATGATACTTGTGTTTCACCTTTTCTCATACAGTTTATTCAAGTTTGCTAACAAGAAAAGCTTATAAAAATAGTCCACTGTATTTTTATAACTTAAAATTTTCTTGCTTAAGAAATGCACGAAGCTGAGAGCTAATGTCTCTTATCAAATTAGTATTTCTTTTGTTTGGATTTTTAAGGTGGAAATTAATACATTTCCTGCATCTGAGCTCTACCATTTCTTCATTGAAATTGCCCCTTAGTGTATTTGTTTTCAGCATTTGATTCCTGATTATCCTGGCATATGATAATTCATACCCTGAATAGTCCAATGGATAAAGACTTCCCAAGGAGTGCAAGTGCATCCTAAGCCCATTGACTACTCCAGAGCATCACATTGATGCTCTACCACGTATTTTAAATGTCCAGGTGGGAATAAAAGGAAGGATAATGTTTTAGGGAGACGGTGTTTATTCTGTCTGTTGCCTAAAGAGGAAAAAATGAAAGTGGTACTGACCCTGCTGATTGAGAACAGCAATCCCGGCCTATCTGAGCAGACTCCAGTGAAGCAGAATCTAAGTTTCCAGTAAAACAAGTGCTCCCAGACAAAGGTTATTAAGCTGAGTGCCATGGCTGCTGCAAGCATATAAAACACTCCTGCCATGTTGTCGATGTCCAGCTGGCTGCTCATGACTTCATTCTTCTCGTTGTGACAAATACCAGTCAGCCACAGGGTTTCCAACTCTTCCATTTCCCCTAGGGAGAGCAAGGAGTCAAACCAGTTAAAATGCAAAAATCACTGCTCACAATATTCGAAAGTCTTTGCAAGTTTAAAAATACAGCACCATTTAATGCTTCATTCGTGGAGCACTGCAGACTTATCCAGCCAGGAGTTGCAAATATAGCAGATCTCAACTCACAGCACCCTAGTTTCAGATGTCCTCAGATTTCATAAATTACGTGGGAAGCTGGATGCTCTAGAAAGCAGAATCTGTGGTTTAGACAGAACTTTCTTCTGCTTGCTATAACTATTAGCACTTGTTTCAGAGAGTGGAATGAGTTTAGTAAGGAGCTGGGACAGGCTGTAGTGATCAGAGACAGAACTCATCAGAGAAGCATCCTGACACTAAACCGGACCCTTTCAAGCCCCCTCCTCTCCACTGCCCTATGCTTGTTCTCTGATCCAATCTGACTTCTCCCTTTGGCCCTTCCCTTTAACATCACAAGATAAATTTCACAAATTCCTGTGATTCTTTTAGAATGTGCCATGAGAAGTTTGTTCTTTCCCATCTGATCTGTGATAACCTTATTTCTTCTTTTCAAATAAGTTCCAATGTTGTGGCTGAACCTCTCCTGGCACGTCTGGTCTCTGCGTTCATCTCTGGTTTCTACTCCCTTTTGCTGCTGCCATTCCTGCCTCCTGGGCAGCAGCAGAAATACAAACGGCCTCATCACATGTCTGAAATGGAGCATTCCTGGTTCTGGCTGTGCCACATCCTTACTGCCATTAAAACACTCCATTTACCTAAAGCTAATAAAGCAAATCTGCTCCCTCCCTCCCTCTCTCCTGTATTCTTAACTTTGAATCCGTATTTCACAGATGAGATTTGGCCTCGGATGAAGGACACTGTCACCTCGCAGTGGTTGCTACTGCCAGCATGGACACAGGTGGGCAAGAAACTGCCACTGCTCCTGCCAAAGTTCTTTTTTTTTATTTTGCATAATTTATTAATTTTCAAACAATTAGTGTTGTTCTTAGTGAAGCACTGCATGGGCACACAGGCCTTTTTACTTTCTCGGGATATGGTCAGCTGAGTAATTATATTATAATTTTTAATGTCATAGACCTCATTGTTTCTAGAAAATACAGCAGGCAATGCAGAGGGCCAAAAAGGACAGTATTAGCTGTCTTGGTGTGTTTTCCAATTTAAGATATAGCTTCAGTCTGGGGGGAAGAATTTCCATGGTACAAATACCTAATCCTTAGCCAGTGATCAGGGAATATATTTTCAGTATTATAATTCATACATCACTGGAAAAAAGAACAGAAAAAAATGCCTAGAAGCTATATTGACATTTCAGCTACCTTCAAGCTAGACTAGAAGATCAATGACCTGATGTGCAAAAGCATTTTGCAGGATAGAGTGCCAGGGCACTAGGAAAGCTGCAGCCCACAGATAATTTGGATGTGAGTTCCAACTGGAAATGGAACACAAGACTGTGATGGAGAAATTGCTTCTCAGAGAATGTGAATGAAAAACTGAAGTAGAAAGGACAAGTTCTGATGCACTTTAGCAAAGGCATTTCACAAATTTGTAAGAGGGATTGTTCGGTCTCTAGCTAATTCCGAGTTTAATTTTGTGCTTGAAGCATGAATTGAACCTCTACGTCTGCAAAAGGCAATGTGTCTTCTCCCAAATTACAGTGCTCAATCTTCAGAACACCTAAGAGCATCCCAAAGAAGAAAGTCAATCCTAATGAATCTTTAAAAATCTTCCAATCCAGGACATTGAGACAATAAATTATTAATTGTAACAGTATAGATATTGCACACATACATAACTGGGGTTCATTATTGCATTTCCATATCTTAGAACATTTGGATTTCTTTTGTTCTGCTAAACCTCAGTGGACCATTTCCCTCATCTCTCTTTCAAGTCCTCCCCAGGGTCTGTGAATAAAACTCACAGAGGCTATAGAAGAGAAAAGAACCCAAGTCCAAAGAGACAGCAATATTTCTGGTCTGTGCATTAGTAGCTGAAGCTCTGCCAATCAGATCTCATTACTTCCCACAGGAAAATTCACATTTCCCATGACTGTCAGGCATCAATTTGATTTGACTGCTGTGCCCTTTCACTATTCATAACAAAATTCACAAAGGAATTTAAACCTCTTTTTTATTACTGTTTCTTCTCTGTTTCTTTCCCTTTGGCATGTACATCTAAAGTAACTATTGATAATCCAGCAACCTTTCCAAAAACATCCCTACAGGAATGAACTAAGCTTGTTTTGAGTCAAGATAAATGACAGTGCCCTGGCAAGTAAAGAAGAACAAAGCATCCCAGAGCCTCGCAGATCCTGCTATTGCAATATCCCTTCCATAATATCTGACAATGACAGTAATCACTGTTAATTAATGCCCAAAAGGAATCCACATTTTTATAGATAGCAAAGCACTGTGAACCATTGGATTGCCATATTTATGGAATGACCTTATCTGGGAATGGACATATTAGGCTGATAATTCTGGTCTCTCCATATAAAGCAGTTGCCATTTCCAGTAGATATTTTTAATCATGTGCATATATATTTATATGTGTGTGTGTGTACACACAGAAACACAGACAAAACAGTCAATAATTTAACTATAATAACACTTCAGCATAGCTGACCCTATAAAACTGCAAAAATGCCCAATCTTCTTATTGCTTTTCCTGCCTATTACACTTCAAACCAGATATTCACAGAAGCCATAACATTTTTACTACAAAATCCTCAGGCATGAGAAACTTTTTTATCTGTGGTGCCAATTCATTCCTTATTAAAACTGGTCACTTCCAAACTTGGCCTGGAGTTTGAATTCCAAACGTTGAACTTTGAGGCTGGTTATAATTTGGTTCAGAAAATAAATTAATTTAAAAGAACTAAGTCAGTTTGGAGGAATGTTGTCTTTCAAATCCCTTGTGGTGGTCTGACTTGTAAGCTGAACGTGTCGGGTGATGACACCTACAGCAATATATTACACTTGGCAATTGAAAGGCCAGCAATTTGTGATTACCAGGCACTGGAGAGTTCAGCCATCCCTGTGCGTGCACAGAACTAATTAGCAAGTGGGAGCTCCAAATATTTCATAAAACAGACCTTGGAAATCTAAGTCAGCAACCTCAATATACATAAATGCCAGGCCTCACTGAACCGAGTGTTAATGGAGTTCAAGTCTGCATCTAATAGGGGGGGTCTCAAGTTACTCATAAATATTAATCAGACTTATTTTAAGGCTTTTTGTTTTCTCTTCAGGCACTTACTAAAGGAATGTAATGCCACAATCATTTCCTACCTTCATTCATGTGTGGACTAGATTAACGTGTAAATGAACAGTTGCAGATCTCAGCAAGAAAGAACATCATGACACTGGCACAGGACCAGAAAATGAAGAGTCACAATGTATTTGACAAAAAAAAAATACAGTGTTTATTTTCTGTTTAACACATCCACAATCTATTTAACCTGAAACACTCAAAAATGACTTCATGATTCCTACATTAAGAGATTTTTAAAAATTCTATAGCACTGTATCATAAAGATCTGCTTCATTTATAGTGTAAGAACGAGCATAAGCAAGTGCTTTAAAAATCCATAGTTCAAGCAGCATTGAGTCTCTGCAGTATTCATTCAAAACACACTCAATAAATTGCAACATTCCAGCTTTCTCACTGGTAATTCAATACTATTTACAATGGGTTTAGGTTACAGTGCAAACAGTGCTCTGATCCCTTTGTGCTCCTCCTGGGTTTGTTCCTGTGGCTATGGAGCTCTCTGCTCTGGCTGCTATTTGCACAGAAACGTGCCAGTTGGCCATTTGGCCTGAATATGCCACAAGGGCCTTCCTTTCTACATTTTAGTATAAACTCCTCTAGCCTCTGTCACACATTATCATCCTGGGAAGGACTGATAAACTGTCCACTGTGTCCCCTGAACAATTTTGTCACAATAAAAATTTCATTATCCAGACACAGAAACGATACAGTCTATAGGGTAGAATTACAAGCTTTTCCTTATCGGGGCCGTTAGCAGGCGTTGCAGGCTGTACCACCTCCCCTCGGTGCCCAGCTGACACACACACTGTCCTTCTGCAGCCTGTGTCACTGTCTCTTGAGATGGGTCAGTTCTCTGGGATTATTTTTGGGGGTTACTGGTCTCGCCAGATTGCTTTTGTTTCCGTGGCACACAGGCACCTGCAACCACCTGAGCACTGGAACCCCAAGTGCCAGGTACTCCTGCACCAAGCTGCCAGGCCCTTCAGCAGCTGCATCAGCAACCACAGCTGCATGGGCAGTCACCCACCCAAAAAACATTGCCTTGCAACTCTCATCAATGAGAGCTGTCTGGAAAAATTAATTTTCCCTTATATTGTGCTGTTTCTCGCATTGCAACCATCCCTGCCACGTGCAGTCTGCACACCCTGCAGGAGCGTGCCTGGGCCAAAGGAGGAGAGGATGCCCTGTCCCACTGGGGACAGCAGAGCCCAACACCCTCGTTGCTTTGCAGGTTAAGCACAGCAGACCTCTGGTGTCAGCACTTCCCTGGGACTTGCATAAGGCACAGGTCACCGGCAGGAGATCACAGCGCATGTGTCAGAGCAGAAGGTGCCAAAGGAGCTGGCTGCTGGTGACAGTGTCAGGGGCGGTGGCTCTCGTGCAAAGCGCTAACCTGGGGTTCAGCCTGAGCAGCCAGCACAGCAAAGTGGCATGTACCGAGTAAAGATGATGGACAGGAGGGTTAAATATATACACTCACACTGGTCACATGGAGGGCATCATCTTCAAAAGACCCTGGCGGCACTAACAGCATCATCTGCTCATTCAGGCTGGACAAAAGGCAGTTTTCAAATTTAGGGACAGACTGTTCCGTGCTGACCCTGCTGAGAACTCCCCCTAAGTGACAGAGGAGGAGGGTAGCACCCCATCACTTGGGGACCCTAAAATAAAAGGATGTTCCCTGGATAGCGGGGTCAGCAGCCAAATGGGAGGATGTGCATTTGGTTCAATAAGCTCATCAATTCCAATTTGACCCAGTTATATGATCCATACTGAATGTTTCAGAGAAGAGATTATATAAAAGCACAGCAACTTATCAAATTCAGCCTGGATCCCCCAAAACAATCTCTCTTATTCTTATTTTCTGAGTTATTTCCCCCTGTAAAAATAGCAAGAGGAACACAGATGACTGACAGCAATAATCTTACTGTGAGCTAATGACTTCACTCTGCATGTCCCCATTAGTTAAGGATGAATTAACAGAACTGCTAAGCACGACTTTCAATATTACAATCCCTCTAACTCTTGTTCAGCTACACAAACGCCCTCCACTTATACACTCACACTCTTCAGTCACATTTGTTCCACCCACTGCTTAAGGAGGACACTAAATATATAAACAGAAAATCACTGTGATTGTGGGTGTATTCTGCCTGAGCAGCACACACTGAAAATATGTCCTTATAATCACATACGTATTTCCTTCTCGGGCTTTAACAGCCCGTGTGAGTCACACTGCTACACTTCCTTATAATCTAGACAGCGATTTGGAAGGCTTATGCTAAAATATGAAAAAAATTGCAAAGAGTTTTCCCCTTCCAGATGCAAGGGGGCAAATCTCATTTCCACAGTTACCTATTACCCCTAAGGAGTGGGAAGCAATTATCCACCCAGGAAAACAATTCTTAGTGTACTAAGCTGTCCTAAAAGCACATAAAGATTAACCAGAACTGAAAGTTATTAGGAAGGGATAACAGACCCTGTGGAAACTCAAACCAGAACCAGTTTTCTTCTTTATGTCTCTGAGTCTCTAATTGCTTTAAAGTTTGCAGCTTTAAGGGTTAAGGGCTTAATACAGCTGCACCATCTGCCCTCTTTTCCTGGAGATCTCTTCCCACACTGTCTTTTGAACTGAGCTCTTAATCTGCAGGTAGTGCAATACATTACAAATACCTCAGATGAGTATATGCATAACTTGGCCAGCTGGCTGGTATTCTCCACTCCTTCCCAAACCTGCTCTCTTTACCCAGCATTTTCTGTTCCTTGTATCCAACCATTTCTGCTGCCATGAGTGTTTTATCTCTCTGTTCTGCTGCATCCCTCATAGCTAAAGGCTCCTTGCTGTCTTTCTCTCCATCCCATGCACACTCTGAACTCCTCTGACACTCTTAATTCCAAAGTAGCTTTGTAATTTGTAGTTCAGTAATCTCATCTTCTCATAATCAAAAAAAAAAAAAAGAGATGGGAGTAAGACTGAAAGAAAAAGAGATAAAGAGAAAGTGAAATTCTCCTCACTTTCTACGCACCAGTGGTTCTACACCAAATCCCAAAGCCATGAAGCTATGGGTTTCAGAAACAATGTCTCCCAAATGATGCTGCAGGATACTTTTAGAAAAAGTACCACTCTTTAAATGGCACGTGCAGCCCCAGCCAGAGGAGTATCAGCAACACCTGGGCCTGCAGAGAGCTGGCCCAAAGTTCCTGCCACGTGGAGGAACACGGCCGCCTTCCCACCCGCTGCGCACAGACCTGCCGAGCCCCACAGGCTGGGGCTGAGCCTTCAGCCCGCTGTGCTGGCAGAGCTGTGGGCACACACTGACAGCTGCAAGCTCACATGCTGCTGCTGGGGACAGCAGCCTGCCCAGCTGCTCCTACAGGGGTTCAGAAAAGAAATCAAAGCACGGATCATGCGATTCCTCAGCGCACGGCATTTCTGTTCTGACACATTCCTGTGGCTGTGGGCGGAAGATCCAAACAAAATGATGCTGCTGTTTCTTAGCAGCCGTATCATTTTAGTCGCTTTCGAGCTCCTGGGTGCTTCTATTTCTCAACAGAAGATTGAGAAATTGTCCTCTTGTGTATGAGTAGAAATATTTTTACTTCTCTGTTAATAAACAATGAAGTTTCATCTTGTGACCACAGCAAGACAAAAAAAGCAGCACAACCTCCACTGGGCTTTAGAGAATCATCCCAATGATCAACTATCTTAAACAAAGCTGCAGATGCTAATCATCAGCTCAAAGCTTCTGCAGGTAATAATATGTGCTGTACAGAGAGTAAGATGAACAAAATTCACTAGCAATACACTTCACTCATATCCTTTATACAAGAAAAAGCAACTCCCAACTCTTTCTGTTAAAGAGATTCAGTGTTCCAAAGCAATTAACTTTATACTAACAAATGCATATTCATCTCAACTTCCCATGAGCAGGGCTATGTATGTGAGCTTGCACAGGCCAAGGGATGAAACCTTTTGAGCGTAATTATACTTCTGAGACAATTAAGTAGCTATTCTTTAAACTCCTCAGCAACTCATTCCCATCCTTCTTTCCTCTGTCTCTTTTCTTCTTTGTTAGAGTAACAAATTTTGCATCCTGTGGCCTGCTTCCTTACACTGAGACTCCAGGAGCTGCTCTCACGGTGGGATTGACAATTGTCAGTGTAATTGGTCCACCCAGCAGAACTATCCTCAGGATGGGAACATTATTCACATAGAAACATATATAAACCACCCAGTCAAAGCTTGAAGTTATCCCCAAGGCAAGCCTACATCCCTCTGTATTTAGTTAATTTTTTTCCAGTGCCAACAGGATTAAAAAGAGGGTTCAAAGTCATGGGCTTTAATGCAGAAACAGCATCATGCTTTGAGAAGTATGAAAAGATGCCCTTACATGAGCAAGCGATTAATTCTTCAGTTCGATCTTTTACATCTGCAAGGAAGAGGGAAGAGGTTCCTATCCACTGCACAAAAAATTCATTTCAATGTGTAAGTGAACTGGCTTAGACAGGAGAATGATACAGAAGCAGCAAGGAAAAATCGAATGAGAAAAATCGCAGGAGAAAGACACATGCAGAGGAAATTGGAAGCTCTAAAATACATTTCAAAAGGCCACTTCAGTACTGGGTAAATGTAAAGCAGAGATGAGATCATGGCTTCTTTGTATGTGCAATCAGATATACTTTTAAATAAATTACTTGGTCTTATCCAAGTATATAGTATAATCAAAAAAGATTTTTTCTCTTATTAACATAATATTCATATAAAGAAATTGTGTTTGTTGAACTCATTAGAATGTTTTTTTCTTATAGTTATGAAACTTATTAGGTTTACAATCATTCATTGAAATTATTCCAGACTCTGATGAATGCCCTATTACATACACTGAAAAATAATTAAATACTACTTGGGGCTCTGCTGTTTTACTGGCTTAGTCTTTGGGAATAACATATTCTGCAGAAGCTATACATGTGAAAGAGGATTTCTGCCTTCATTTGTGTTTGCCTATTTACTTAAACAGCCTCATTCAGGCACCACTGAGGCTTTCCCAGGAGTACCATCTTAAGATGAAACTCTCCCCCCAACCATACTTGCTTTTAGTCTAGAGAACTTCAAAGAGACTTTTAGTGATACAGCAAAGTGATGTTGGTCTGAACTCTGGGTTCATCCCTTCTAGTTCACCAAAACAGAGTTATGTAAGTTCACAGCTAAAAAGATTATCCATCGAACTACTGAAGTTAGACATGGATTACAAAATCAGGTCGTGCTAGTTCCGGGCAATTACTCTTTACATTTAATTTCTTGGTGTTTAGTTCCAGTTCACCTGCAATGTACTTTGTAACTCAGTAGAAGAAATTTCATTATTAGGGCTTTTTTTTTATTTTTTTTCCCCACGTTTGGGGGAAATGCAATAGTAGTTGGGGTTTTTTTTCCTGAAAATGGTCATCTAGACCTGTGACACAACAAAGTGAGACAAGGTATCAAGCAGTTCTGGGACTAAAAGAAACACACCTACAATAATTTCTACAGATCATATATGTTGAACTGCAATTCTCTTTACTAGTGCCCACACCATTTTCTGAACAAGTTTAGGGATCTTTTGTAAAAGTCATGTTTTAGCATTCATAAGTTGTTCAGAGTAACTTCCAACGGTACTGAAAAAATGCCATAAACGTATTCACAATTCCCATGTCTTGTGCATTTAAAATGTTTGCTTATGACCTGGGCAAGATGAGCAAGGGAGCAGACATTTCATAAGAAGGTTTCATTCACCTGGGTGTTTGCTGTATCTATTGCTGTTCTGTAAGTTTTAACACTGAGTTTTGTAGACAATTCATTTGTATTATTTTCAGCTACTAAAAACGGGTTAAAG
Source organism: Aleadryas rufinucha (assembly GCA_013397815.1). Taxonomy (NCBI): domain Eukaryota; kingdom Metazoa; phylum Chordata; class Aves; order Passeriformes; genus Aleadryas; species Aleadryas rufinucha. Next base: position 576,201 of record VZTH01004233.1, on the reverse strand, counting down.
ATATAAGCATTTGTATGCTATGTAAGTCCATACGTCAAAGTGTAAACACAGGGTAAGATTTTCCACACTTTCCTCCCACCCACTTGGTTTTGTCCCTGATATTTAGAGATGAGGTGAAGCATAAAAATGCAGCACCTTCAGTATTTTGATGAGCTTTTTCTTAAACAGCTTCAAGTGCTTTCCCTACTATTTCACTTATTTTCTTTCTCTGTGATTTAATTTTTTGTGTTGGATGAGAAGCATCAAAAATGATGAAAGAGTAAGCATGAAGGAAATGCAAAGTGAAAGGCATGAAAGCCCAAGTGATGCTCTGGCAACATCTAGAGGGGTTTGCCCACACTGAGAAAGACAACTCAGATCCTCCTTCGAGCTACAGAAGCTTTTTGTTCTTTAGTATGGGACCAACAATTCAACTTCTCTGATTCAAATTCCAAAAACTAAAAATGGCTCAGAATTACAGCACCTAATAATTATTAATAGTATTACATAAACAGAAAATAATATTCTATTCACAAATAGAAATATAAAGCAAATTTTTTAGCCAGTTAGTTGCAACTTTTTGACAAAAGAATATGTGAACATTTGAAAGGCAGCCACTGCAGGTCATCTATTCATTCCTTCACCCAAGTAAGTGAGGTTTCTTCCATAAGCCTCTCTAAATCCAACAGATGGATATGATGACACTATTATTTCCATACATACACCAGGCAAAGTGCATCACTCATGATGATTACACTTCTTCCAGTAGTTTAGTATTATAATAGGAGTAAAATCCATGTGCTGGAAGACCAACACACTCACTGTCTGCCCCATGAAAATTAATGTCCTGGGTTTTATGGAACAGGAGGCCACTATGCTAAGTCCTGCTCTCTGCCATTCCTGTTATATTGAAAGTCACCATTCTTACCCTCAATAGCTTGTAACTGGTGACATTAAGCCCATATTTATTTTCTGATAAAGCTCTCTCTTTCACTGATAGAGAAATGCAAAGCCAACACACACATCTATGTAAAAAAAACCAAAATCAAGATTATGTAATACACACCATATTTCAATCTGATAGAGGATTTAGTCAGTCACACCACAGAAAACTTTTAATTACCAAACTTCTATTTGCTTGTGCATGTGAAACATGAAGCTTTCTACAATCAAAAAGGAGTTCAAACCCTGGTGGAGACTGAGTCATCATTTCTGTTTTCAAATATATCAAAGACGTGCAGCAAGTTTTCTCCTGCAGGGCAGAAGTGCCAAGAGGACCTAGAGTTCTTCTATTTTGTGTTAGAATGAAAAATATTTGTTTGAAGTACAATGAAACAAGTCACCCTAATTCAATTTCATAGGCATTCCTTTACCAGAAGTTTAAGTGAATCCATCCTAGATTAGGGATCGCTCACATCCGTTCAGAACTGAGCTGAACACTTTTTAATAGCAAAACAGTCATGCTGAAAGATAACTCATCTACCAAGGAATTGCTCATCAGAGACAAAAACAAAGGAAATAAATAAATGTATAAATGCTTTGTGATGTAAATGAAAACACTCTCTGAAAATAGATGCCAATGCCCTTGGCGGAGAGGTGAGTTAGAATCGAGTGGAAGAGAACTCCTGTCCCAGCATCAAGAAGCAATTTCACTCGTTTGTTTTACCTTTTTTATTTTGAAGACTTGAAGAGAACAGCCCTCACAGGCTCCAAGCTACTGAAACTGAAAGAACTGTGCATACATAGAGGAAGAAAAGAAAGCAAAAAAGCTCGGTCCCTACCGTCTCCCACAAATTGAAGGAGGGCGAGATCAATTTGTCTCTTCCAAGGTGATCCTTTCTGGAGAGCTATCCCGTAGCCAGTCGTGGCAAAGATGTACCCACTCCCTATTGTGACAAGTTTGCAGCCTTCATCTCTTCCAGCCTTGTAATTCAGCACCGCTGCATCATAGATGAAAGCATCCAACTTCCTGAAATAAAAGAAAACATTTTACAAACCAAATCATTAGGGACAGCTGTTGTCAGACTTCTTTTGTCCTTGATGTTAGGACCCTGTTGGATATCATATGGATTCTTTGATATCATTAATTACATATCCTGCTCTGCTGTATCTAAAATTAACAAAAGGCATCTATTTTAGTGAGGGGAAAGTAGGACACATAGTTTTGCATTTCTATTTTAAGGGATGCTGTTAAAAAATACTGAGCAGGAGAAACCAAACTACAAAATGTCTTGCCCTGATATCTTTGTATCTTTGCTCTCAAAATGGATAATAAATATCTTGAGATGCAAAATGGTCTCCAAAACCAACAGAAATTACAACAGAGAACTTAGTATTGAAATAACAATAAACAATTAGTTTATTTAAAATACTGAATGAGATTGAAATGTTCACCAGTTTTACATATGCACTCTTGTTTTACTTCTCTTTCCAAAAATAAGCAGTGAAGGTGGAGGTTAAGTCCTCGATAAGACAAAGGAAGACACTGGAGCATATCTCATAGAGCTACCTAAATCCTACTTAAATATGATAGAAAATATTTCTTTGTGATTCACAGTTCCAAACATATTATTTGTGTATCTGGAGCACAGCAGGAAGAAAGGAACTTGTGAAAAAGTTTAAGCCTTTTAACCCATCTACCTAAAAATGTAAGAATGGGATAATCCCATTCTCTAAAGAATACAGGGAACACAACAGGAGTGGAAAACAAATTCAGTAAAGAAAGGAAAAGAAGCAATGTCCTCCAGGAATACCTTCTCAGAAGCACTGCAAAGCAAGAGTTAGAAGGCAGGTGCATGGATGTTTCACAAGTGAAGGCAGTGAAAAAGTGAAACAAGGAGAGGAGGCCATTTGGAAGGACAATCACTTGACAGCAGCAGATCCCAGTCAAAGAAAAGGCATTCTTACACTGAAAGAAATTCATATGCAAACTTCAAAAAAAAAGATAAAACTTTATTTTGTATTACTGCCCTCATCTGCAGCCAAAACCTTTTAAGATTTTTACCACTTGCACAAGAGCAGCAGCCTACAACAGCAAGAGGAAACAGCTGCTGGGGCCTCAGCTCCAACCTCACCTCAGTGACACACCAAACCAAAGCCATTCCATTCCCCACGAACACACCCTCCCTCCCTCCCTCCCCAACACCTTTGTGCATCCCGTAGGAAATCGGAGGAGCAGGAAGGACACGGCCACACAATTGGTTTCGCTGGATGGTGCAGGGAGTCTCCAGCCTGCCATCCCCAGAGGCTGTGCAGCCCCAGGCTCTGCCAGCCCTGCCTGCTGAGCCTCTGGAGAGGCACGGAGCAGCACCGTGCAGCACTGCTGAAACGAGCTGATGGGCTGCCGCTGACGCAGCCTGGCACAACACTGCCCACGAACAGTTGGGGCCTGTCTTCATGGAAAGGCAGCTACAAAAATAAATGTATTGTGGCACAGACAGGTACAAGAGCATCAACTTCAATTACATTATATCAGGATGCACCAGTTGTGAATTCCGTTGCTATGAAGTTTTGGAGTCACACTTGCTACTAAGCTTAAACCAGTTCATGCTGACAAAGCTTTTCATTTATACCCACACAATGGAGCAAGACCAGGCATAACACATTTTGACTACTGAGAAAAAAAAAGCCCCCACAAGCTTTCATGCACATCACAATTCAAAGTTTCTTCATAAATAATCAATCAACACAACCCTAACTTTTTCCAAACTCTGAATCAGACACCAAAAATGTGGCACTAAAGAATACCCTTGTCTAGCTCACATTAAACCAAGAGGAATACCAGGAGAGAATGAAGTAGCTGGATTTTGTCTGCTGTCATGAAAAAGTGAAGTTCCTGTCACTAATTACTGTTCTTTATTGCTTTCCTTCAAGGGCACTTACCCCAACAGTCACCATTCAAGTCATCTAATTGAAATTCAGTGAAGTAGTTAATTCAGAATAGAGGTAGCTCATGCAACCATTAAAAGAAGTAGCTGGGCCATCAGTTCTTTTGCTTTTCCACTCTTCCCTAAAACTCAGTTGGGGCAACCTCCAGTTTAAAAGCCAGATTAGCTCCACCAATGCTCAAAATCTGGTTCCCTCCTTCCTTTAAATGGATAATTTGATACGCAGAAAATCACTAAACATCTGGTAGGCAATGTCACAAATTCAATCCATAAATAAAACAAGGATGGCTACCTGGCACTGCAGTAACTAAATTGGAAATAGCCAAGAGGGTGCTGGGGCACTGCCCAAGCCTGCAGCCCTCAAGATCAGAGTTTTCTAAATGACAGGCTTTGATTCAGCACTTCAGAGACAATCTTTGCTTGTATAGAGAGCAAAAACAATAATCTATGTCCTTTGGGTAGGCTCACAGTGGAAAAAACCCCACAAACCTGCTTGCTGTACCCTCAGGATATTGTAGCTTTTCTGATCTACAGCAGACAATTACCTAAATCAATACAGCCCAACCTCACACTTTGAGACATCCACAGTTATCTGTGGGGAAGGAGGGACTCTTCCCCTCTCAGAGGATGCTCACAGCTCAGGGTTTGGGAGGTGCTGCTCCTCTCCGCGGGTACAGACACTGCTGCAACCAGACAACTTAAAACACACTCCGGAATTTGTCATCTGTTTATTCTGGGATTTGTAGTTTTGCAATGCAAGCACATAAAACACATGCTGTTACACACAGAGAAAATATAAAGAGTCACCTATTCTTCTGTCAAAACAGTCTCAGTCAGAAAAACAAAGGAAAAAGATCTCTTTGCTAAAGACTCCAGGGCAAAAGCTTTGTGCTACCTCAGAAATTACACTCTTCACATGCGGTTTGCCTCCTTAGTTACAGAGCAGTGTAGTAAAACCTCGGGACAGAAAGACAAAGCACAGTCACAGTTTCACTCACTCGCTGTGGAAACACCTCCCCAGTTTCCCAGGAGTCTGGCATCAGTGCACTGCTTACACAGGAAACAGGTTCTGAGGATGCAGAAGGCTTTACTTTTGAGGGCTTTTTCTATACTACTTCTATAAGGTCACAACAAATCCCACTACACAAATCAATTTAAAAACATGAGGTACTTTCCTGACAGATGCTGAGAGCTGAAGGTTCTGCTATCGGCCGCTGCCCAATGTCTTAACTGTAAATCAAAAACTGATTGCCCTGAAAAACTCTTGGTGTCCAAACTTATATTCAGAATATATTTTCTGCATTTCCAACATAACTCTTATAACCTCTCAAGGCTTAATCATCTCTTCATCGTGTGCTGATTACAGAAGCACTGTTCCTGCAAAGCTCCAGAACACGCTGTACCCCTGCAGCGTGGGCAGGGAGGAACAAGCCCCAACTGAAGCTCTCAGATTTTAGGGCACCCAACTCTTCCATCACTAGGAGGTGAATTTCTGGCATTCCAAATTTTTAAGAACTTTCAGATAACTATAAACATTTCTCAATTAGTGTTTCCAAAAATGGAGACAGCAAAATCTGGGCAAATCCAGAAATGTGACCATTTTCAAGTTGTTTGCAAAGCTGGCAGTGAGATCAGCCCTGAAGGAAAGCAAGGCAGGGATGTGTGCAGGCCAGAAGGCTGCTGGGAACACAGAGGAGTTTCCTTCCTGCCCTGTCTGTGTAGGGAAAGCCACAGCTGCTGTTTTGCTGGGCTCTGATGGAAAAGCCAGGCTGCATGCATGGCACTGGGGGCACTGCTGGACACAGAAGCCCATCCTTGCCTTGTCATCCTCCAGGCAGGACTGGTAAGCCTGGACCTCCAGCTCTCCCTCGTCTTTCTGCAGAGACACTGGCAAGCCCCAGGTCTTGATTTCTGTGGCAGCAAAACTGCAGTGTGCTGCACAGCTGAGCACTCTGCTATTGAGGTTACACACTCGGTGCAGAGCAGCTTCCACACGCCGAGCACGGACCACGCACCCAGAGAGGCTCAGAGCCTCCTGCAAGCCTTAGTCATGTACTAATGAACAATTAACTTGTCAGCTCAGTGCAGCCACTCAGGCAGTGCAAAGCTTTGTCACACTGTGGAGGTTTAAATAAACTGGTAAGAAATATTAGAGAGCTGAGAGAGAACTATCAAAGCTGGAGGGCAAGAGAAGGTTCAGAACTGCCATGAACTGGTCAAACTGGCCAGACACCTCCAGCCAGTGCAGGGGAGCAGGACTACAGCGCTGTGACTCATCTGAGCAACGGGCAGCTCTGCAAACTCCCTCAGAACTACTGCAATAATCCTGGCTAGGAGGAAAAATAAACAGTTTGGAATATTATATAACACTGACTACAAAGGCAAATGTCCTTCATCACAGAGCAAGCACCAAGAGGAAAGGGGGTGGGGAGAATTTTATCTCACAGCATCAGAGAACATCAGGTGTTATGAAATCATGAATTGGAATAGTTCTAGAAAAACCCAAAACAGCATTACTGAATGTAATAATTTGAAGTGGGAGATATGTGAAAAATAAGTGTGGACAGTCCCATAACTAAACATTTATGATTCATCAAGAGGGATAAGAGTTGAAAAATCAGAATAGCTATTGCAAAAACCCATTCTCAAGCATTGCTGCACACATGCAAAATTGCCTGTGTAGAAAAAATTTAAGTTAGAGAAAAAGGTACAGAAAAGCAATTTCAGAAAAGCTGAAAACGCTTCCCTATAATTTTCCCCATCTTTATTATTGGCACAACTTTTCATAAAATTCCTATGATGAAAACTGAAAAGGAGAACGAGGAAAATGCTCCTTTATTAGTCACGTCTCCCTCAACAACAGAAGTATAACTTCGTTGAAAAATGTTCCTTTGCTTCCTCAACCAACTACATTATCTTTCAACAATTTTGTTCTCTTGATGGAATGAGAAGTAAAAACCGAAAAGGCCAATCTGCTCAGTAGTTCTGGAGCCACAATGATATTAGGCAAAAAAAAAATAATGGTATCCACTTAAGGCTGGATTAAATTTAAGCATATATTTTTAGAGATCATCAATAGCATTGCTGGGAAGCCAGGAAGTGCAAAAAATACTGTCTGCAAGATCTGATGGATTTACATTACAAACTTCCATTTCATCCCTTCTTTCTCCACAGAAGAGATAAAAGAAAGTATGTCAAGAGTGAACAATGAGGGACACAGCGTCATTTGTGTCTCTCTGTGTCCTGGGGATGCAGTGCTGAAAGGTCACCATGGAGTGACACAGCGATCAAAGGGAAAGAAAGCTGCTCTGAAGATGAGGCTTCCCTCAAAGTGCTCTGAAGTGGCACTTTGATACCACTGGAGCAAAAGCAGATATTTAACCTTTAGCATGAAGGACTGTTGATTTCTTTTACCCAGTTTTGACTAAAATGCATTTCAGCTTATCTGACACACTTCATCACCAGCAGTGACTTTATCTTTCAGTACATATTCAAATGGCTCCTCGCAGAACTGAAGTTCACACACACTGAATGGATTTCTTGACATCTTGATATTGCCAATTCATTAGGGGAAAATTCAACAACCACCCCCTGCAACAACGCAGGTCAGCAAAGTATAACCCAGTTCAATGATGAACTCACGAGCAGGGAACGAGCTTTCAACTTTTCTCCCAGCTCAGACTATCCTCACTTCAATCTTCACACAGGAAACACAGACAGAAAGTTTGAAAGAGCAGGATCTGACAGACATTAACACCACCACGAGAGATTGTGGAGGCTTCACCTCGCCTGTCAGGGCAATCCCAACTGCCAGAAAATCCACTGTGAACCTCACTTGGCTGTGCTTACCTGAATGGGCACATTCACCCTCCTCACTCATGGGAGCTCCCATCCACCAGCCCTCTGCCCACACACCTTCCCAGTCCCAGAAACATTTCCCTTAGCAACCAAATAATGGAAAATTTAGTGTGCCTTTATGATTAATTTATACAATGGAAGATTGTCCCACTTCACATCTCAGAAGCCAAGCCAAGAAGTTTTTGCAACTCATCAGTTTATCAAAACACAAAATTTGAAGAGCGGAGTGGTGGGAATATATTTTTAGATTAAAGGTTTTGTCCCAGTTACAATAGCATAATGAAGGATAAATTCAGCACAGCTCACCAAGTACCTGATCTCAACCCCAAATCAAATGAAAGACTAAAACTCAGAACAGCTTCTCAAAAGAAGAGGGGCTAGATGGCACACAGCTACTTCCACCTGGTTTATTTTATTTCCAGCCTATTTGTAATATTTAAAGACATTATATAGATAACAGTATTAGCTAAAAAAAAATGATAAGGCAGATAAAGGAAGTGACCTTAAAAAAAAAAACCAACCAAAAAAACTCCAGGAGAGCACTCAGGTACAGAGTAAAGGAATTGGAAATAAATTACTATAAATTATTTTTTTCCTAGAGGCAAGTTTCTATGCATCAGGTGAACAGGAGACACTGGGGGTTGTTTGTTTTTCTTTCTTTAAAAATAAATTGCAAAAGAAGAATTGGATTTATCTTACGGTCATGAAGAAATTCCTGAAAATGTAAGAATTACAAGAATATGAGAATAACTGCCTTTCCTGAAAGGACAGCAAGTTCTGGGGAAACAGGAATCAGCCATCAGAACAACCGATGCCAGAAAATCCTGCCATGAGTGGAATTGCCATAGGAGTCTTTAAGTCTGTGCTGGCAGCTCGTAGTGCTGGACTCTGCTCACTTCAGCACTAAAAGCAGGAAAGCTGTGCTCATTCAGCCACATATTTCTTTTAAGATACTGGATTTCGGAATTGATACTGGAGTGAAGAGCTCCCTCTGAAAAATGTTCCTAGATGGAACAGCAAATTTAAATGTTTTCACATCTCTGCAGCCCTTTGGCACAGACAGCAGCTGCCCAGTTGCAAACCAGCTTTCCAGTTCTTAGCTCATGTGGCTACAGCTGAAACATCCATTGGAAATCATTCCCCTCAGAGCTCAATGCCAAAATGAACATTAGAGTGAACACTGAAACAAATATTAGATGAAAGCACCACAGAAAGCATCATAATGTAAATTGAAATTAAGTTACCCCAGCCATCTGATGCCAAATGAAATGAAGTTATTGATTGCAGAAGTCGTCTGAACTTGGTCAGCCAGGACAGAAAATCCTGAGTGGGCCAAACTGTTCAGCAGAGATGGTTTTTTACAGAAGGTCAGGAAGGAAACCGTTATTCACGTTTTAGCTCCTTCAGACAGTTTTAAGGAACGTGCATTTGTATTTGTACAATAATTTAGTGCTTACTGTCAAAATTGATAGTGATAAGCAGACACTCTGGAGCACAGCAAACATCTGGCTATCCCAGGCAGTTTGGGATCTTTATTCTGTGCTCTTTGACGTAGATGTTTCCCCCTGTGTATATCTGATGAGAGTATCCATACATGGGCAGTAAATCCTCACTCGATTAGATTTGGGACCTAATTATGGCAATAATTCTATCTGAGCTTACTTATTTTGGTATTCACAACATCTGATCTCCAAAATGTAACTACGTAAGTTTAACTCCACAAATGCAATGTTCTATCAATCACTACTGAACTTTACAAAGGCCTGGTGCCAAACAGGGAAAAGACAGAGTGAGAGACTGAGAGAGAGAGGGGAGAGAGCAAAGAGAGACCAACCCTTGGCCACTTTTCCTTAACAAAAAATCATCTTATGTGGCCAACAGTTGTGATTATTTCAACTTGTCAGGACCACAGCACAACAGTTTCCAAAGGTATTTTTCATCTCTATTTCCACTCCAGCTGTCAGGCAGAAGTGTGCAGGCACAGAAGGTGACACTCCATGTATGACTTACTGCAAAAGCTGCCTGAACCCATCAGCGCTTCAGACATGGGCCAGCTCAGCCTCAGGTTTCATTTGGCTAAGAAAAGTAAAGTTCAGTTCAGCTTTTTTCTAAGGAGTTCTCATGATCCTGTCTCACAGCTCTATTGAATTTTTTATTTTGGTCTTTGGACCAGCTGCAGAAATGGATTCTTCTAAGCATCAGCATCCAAAAATGTCCAAAAGTTATATCCAGAAAAATGGTCAGATGGGTGCCTTTGTATGGAAATAGTGCAACCCAGGAGGTAGACAAATGAGTCCTCTAGGCTATTTGATATTCCTGACCATTAGTTATAAGTACCATTGGCAGTGAATTAACTGAAATTTTAATTTCTCACCTTACATCACACATTCATGTTTTGCATTCATCGCCCCCTTAAAGGAATGATCACCTGGCACAATTATTTTCCCTTTCAAGGTCTGATTAAAATCCTTTAAATTACTGTCATATATATCTGATGAAAATACAGATAGTTATTTTTTTAAACATTTCTCCTTAATGAAACAACATTTACAGATATAAATTGGATTCATCAGTGCTTTCCTTGGAAAAAAAAATAAAGGCTAATTCCTATCTTAGATTATAAACTTTGTTGTTGTAACAACACATGCAGACAAAGGAAAATATTTTCCAATGACAAGTGAGTAGACAAGTTCAGATTCACTAGTTTAAACTGGTGTTTAAGTTTTGAGTATCCCCAAAGAAGGCTTTCACACTGAAAACATTTTAAAAGAGGAGAACATCATTCCTTCTTCATTAAGATCAGGGCACACTTCAGCTACAGTCTGCTGTTTCAGTGACACCTTAAAAACATGACAGGAGCAAAGATCACCCATCTAAAAATTGGCTATTTCAGCTGCTGTATTTAGTATTTTAAATCCTGTTTTTGAAGCTTGGGAGAAGCAAAAACTCAAGCAGAGTCAGAATAGGAAACTTTGACAAGTAGCCCATGTGAAAGCAGGAAAACATCATGTTTTATAGGTGGATATAAAATGATTTGATACATTATTTTAAAATTCAGTTAGATAAAGCTAAAGCTGTCTCCAGCACAGTTTCTCTCATCATGTATCATAACAGGTATCCTGGAGGGTTGCAAGCAATAAATTATTATGACTACAGATATCTCATGCTGCCTACAGGCCTTTTCCTTTCTCCCTCAAACACTCTTCAGAACCAACCATGCCTGGTAAATTCTTAAAAATACGGTTAAAGAATTGCTCTATGTACTGTAACATTAAAAGTCTAAGAAAAGTGTTAATGTTCCCTATTACAAATACTGCAAGGTGTTGTCAACCAGAAACAGCAAAAAAAATATTGAGCCACTAGTTTAAAAGTTTGACATTTTATTGTGTGCTGGACATTTCTGTGAGTTCTGGTTGTAAGCTGCTATTGTATCCCCATGAGAACAATGAAAAATTTGTGCTTTTAATGAAAAATAAAAAAATCTCATTTTTCTTTCAAACAGACAACTTCTCTCACAGCTTGCCCTCCTCTTCTGAGGTGAAAAGGTATGAACTACAGAAAGAACAAAAACTAGGAAGCTTTTCCTTTGGTGAAAATTTTGATGACAATTTTTCTGTAAAAATAAAATTAAAATATTGAAATTGGTTTTGCATTGAAGTGGAGAGATGTCATCTGGCTGCCTACAAGACAAGTTGGGCTTGATTTTAACTTTAGGCACATCACTACTTTAATTGGCAGGCCTAATTAACAGCAGGACCTGCTGGGCACAATCCCAGCCATGCTCCAGCTGACGGAAACAGGCATGTTTGCCTCCTGGTTATGCCTGTGCCATGCTGCAGAAGCTGCCAGCTCAGCCTCTGACCTGGTTGTATTTGTTCAACAAATAACAGAGTGTGCGAAGCTGTGAATTGGATAATTTATAATCACTGTGAGAACAACAAAAATCCAATTCAGGCCAATAAACTCACAGACGGGGTTAAAAGGCCATTGGGGGCTTCTGGGGTTTTCTCCTGCTCTTTCTCTGCTTAGTGCCATAAGATTCTATAAAACATGTTAATAATCATGTTGTTTTCACATGGGAGAGTGGGCTTGCAGGGAGGAAATAACTCCTCATGCCATCCACACTGCTCAGTTCGGTGCTTCCAGGTGTTTCTGCTGGCATTACAACTTGTCATTAAAGGATGCTGAGGATAGAAGCACCACGTGTCCCTATCCAAGTGACAGCGCAGGACAGCCTGCAGGCTGAGAGCACCTCCCCAGGGGCAGCTCACAAATCGTGGGGATACAACCCCTCACATGTGATAACCCAGCACAGCTGAGGCCGTTCCTGCTGAGGCTCTGGCGGTGCAGACATGCTGCCACCACAGCAGCCTTTCCAAGCAGCTCTGTAATTCCATCAGCATGTCACAGAGGACATGGGAATAAGGTATTCAACTCGATGTGTATCAACACAAGCACTGCTGTCTTTAACAGGAGGGCAGATGAAGTCCCAGGTAAACTTCAGCATCAAATCCCTGAGCACACAGTCACAGCTGTGGCTGGCAATAAAAGCTGTAAAGCACTCACGACAGCCAGGGGATCTGCAGCTGTACACGGGGCTGCTTGCCTGGGCAACACCAGGGATTCATTCCTGCAGCTCCCTTGAAAGGAAGTGACGGGCAACAGGCAAGCAAACATTTCCCATTTTATCCCTACAGTAAAAAGAGCCTCTCCCAATTAAATCTCATTTCAGCCATTAGCAGTTAAATCCCAGACTATATGCCACTGTAGATGTGCTGGGGCAAAGGTGAGAACATGAAATGCATTTCCAGTTTATTGCCATTGCAATTTCTCCTCTTGGCAGTTTTACAGCCACAAATAGAAACACTGCGACTCAAGAGCTGTGAGCTCATACAACCCACACCAGAGAACTGCAACTGGAAGGTTGCTTTGCCTGCAAAAAAGATGGTATTCTTTAACTATAATCTCTTTGGGAAAAATATAGCCAGGCAAACAGAAGGAAGCAAACCCAAAGAGCCACTGCAAACATAACACAATAATTAACGACTTCCTATTTGGGAACAACTTCTCTCTTCAAGAAGCAAAATCAATAGGATCTGTCTCCCTGGTACAGAGGGCTCTAGAAATGCAGATCAATTACGTGCAGCATGGACAGAAATGCTTGCGATGTATTTTCAAGGCTGTATTTGATCAATAAACATCTAAGGAGCTCAGAGGAGCCTCCACAGCTCTGGCAGAGCTGGACATTCCCACCAAGAACACATCAGCTAAAGCCTTACAGACTCTGCTGTTCTGAGTAATGCTCAGGGCAACAACTGCCATCTCTGCTCTCATTAAGGAACAAAAACCTACAGAAGCCCTGAGCTGCTTGGTCCTGCCTAAGGACCAATCCCAAGCTCTGCACGTAGCACAGCACATGTGGACCACCTGATCCCTTAAATGCATGAAATTCAGTGAAAAACACAAGTACACTTTTTGACAAGCTTTTAAGATCATGATTGCTTTCAGTAGTGAACTGCATTGAAGGAGGAACAATATTTTGCCATTTTGAAAATTATTAAGTAGTACTTCAATAACGAGATCTTCCTTTTTAATAGGCCTGGTTGCAAACTGACAAATTTAATTAATAAGGTTCTGCTGTTGTTCAAACGGTGTTTCAGCAGCTTCCTGAGAAATATTTCTGTGAATCTCAGAAATAAGACCCTAGTGACAAGAGACGGATATTACCGAGTCTTTACAGATTTTTTTAAGATCTTTTCAGAAACAAAGGTTGATTTCTCATCAAAGAAGAAAAACCAATAAAGCTGATAACTTTGCCCTCATCCCTGATGGCAACAAGCCTTCATGAATCAGCTGCAGTGAACCCCCTATGGGGATTCACCTGAGGGAACAGGTATAATGTCAATGTCAGACTAACACAAAAATCTCATTTCCACTTTGATTTGCAGCATTTCCCAGCTGATGATCTCAAACATTTTTGATGCTAATTGAACAAGATAGGTCCAAGCCTATTGCCTATGCAGTGAAGTTGCTTGTTCTAATTAACAAAAAACAAAGGCAGATGCTTTCCTTGTACGTTAATTTTTGAAACAGTACCAGCTTCACCTCTCAAAGATGAAACCAGAAAGGGGCTGGGTGTGTTTTCAAGGCTTCCCAGACACAGACGTGAGCACACTCAACTCTGCATGTACAGCAATATTCCAAGGCTTATCTAACCCTTACCCCCAGCAGGAAATAAAGGCAGGAATACCATTTATTTTATAAATATTTCTATCCATATTTCTCCCCCCCCACCAGGCTTTTTCTGGTCACATTAGCAAGTGGAATGAAGCAGCTCATTTTCCACTTCTTGAAAGAAAGCAAGATGAAAAAAAAAAAAAAAACCACAAAAAAACCTACAACAGTTTGGTTTTTAATCTGTTTTCAGAAATCTGTGCAGCTGAAATTTTGTTTGTCTTCTCCCTGCTTTCTCCTTCCAGTTCAACTCAATAACATTACGTGTTAAACACAATGCTCTTAAAGATCAAGATATTCCCAATGCATCTCAAGATGTTAATGCTAATTAAAGTTGATCAAAATACTTTGTTTGAGATACAGCAAAACCAGACTGAAGTGTGACAAGATGCTACTTTATCATTTCATTCTATTTAGATCACAAGGACCACATGTGTGGCATTATTCAAGCATTAAGCATTGCTTCATTGCTGGCATTTTTTGCTCCACCTTAAAATTAGAATCACACACTATACAAAAGTAATTAAAAGGGATTAAACCTCATGTCTTCAATTAAGCAAAAGTAGTTTTAAAAATGAGATTGGAAATACAGGTTATACAAACGCTCTTCAGGGATAACACAGTTAATATTTATTTAAACTCAGAGCAGCAGTTATCAACCAAATATTCTTTGCAAGTCCTTCTCAGTCTATAGAATATGATTAAAATTATCAGATAGTTCATTTTCAAAAAGCTGTGCAGAAGTAGCAAGTCTTACCATGCATAAGGAAAGTTGCTTGTTGTATACCCAAGGATGAGAATGAAAAAAAATAAAAGTACAGGAATAGTTTTGGAAAGAGATAAAAAGAGACAAATTAGCTGTAATAAGGTGAACAGAACACACACACTGAAGAGAAAAATAGAAATTATGTATTTGTTTGGAAGCAGAAGCAGATTGAGGAAGAAGAGATGAGTCATGCTCAAAAGAGCCATAGAAACAGACTCCATGGGACCAGATGTACTAAATATCATGGAATCAAGTGAATCAGGGAGAGAAGGAAAACTTCATCAAGTCTAGTTAAAGATGAAAGGGCAAATTTTACATGGAAGAGAGAAAGAATTTGGTCAATGAATTCATGAGGGGGAGAGGAAGAAGAAACAGTTCTGTATGCTGAAGAACAGAAAATGTGGCAGAAAAAAATGAAAAATTGTTTTTGAAGAATATGAGTGTGAAAGCAGCCGACACCCTGCTGTTCAATCCTCCTGCAGGTGCCACCAGACAAAATCCCAGGGAGCACAGCTGCAGGTAGCAGTTACTTGTATTGACCCAGAAGCTTATTTGTACCATCTGCTACAGAAATATCAGTCAAAGGGAGCAAGGTAGACACCTGGGGGTGGCCACACAAAGAAATCACTTAGAGCAGGAAAGAAACTTCAGCAGGGGAAAAGAAATCTGGAAAAAAGGAATAGTTTATGCTGTCAAAAGGAGTAAAGCTTTTGAGGAGGACCATCAGCTTGCCCAGGAGCAGCCAGCCTGAGTTTTAGTGAACATCCTGAACAACCCTGCAGTTGGGTTGCCCCCCCGTTTTCACACTTAAGGATCTGATGAGTGGCCTGATTTTCGAGCTAACAGCAGTTTTTCAGGGCTTTCAGTAGCACAAATGGTTGGTGAAAAGTATAAGCAGTATACATCCCCTAAATAAACTGCCCATCCAACAGAACAAGCCCTACAATGGCTGAAATCAGGACAGCTCCTTCTCCAAACGTTCCCAGCAGGAATGGTAGGATTCAGCTGTCTATCTCTAGTGCATCATTTAGCTGACACCCAGGAAATGTACCTTGCAGGGCTCGGTCAGAGCAGGAGCTCCAGCTGGGAAGCCCCTGGGCAAGGCTGATCCCACACAATGTTACACATCTGTCCTGGGATGGGGCAAACCAGGCTGGGAAGTGCCAGCTGAGAATGCCTGGAGAAATGAGGGCAGAGAGAGTCCAGACAGCAGCAGGGAGACAGAAGAGAAGGAAACAGCTGGAAGGATAACTTTTTAAAGAAGGGAATCTTCACTCTAAGGAAAGACTTTGGGATTTCAAGGTGTTTTGCTTAAGTAATACATTACATTCCCATACAGATTTGGGAGAAGGGGAGTAAAAATTAAAAGGATAAGCAGTCCCCCAAAAAAGACCAAAAGTAACAGGGTATTTTAGTAGAGGAAGAAACGTGTCCTGTGTTCACCATAAATAACAGCAGGAGAGATGTTCCTTGAGACAGCCCCTAGAGTACATATACTCAAACCCACTAAGGCAACTTCCCACTTCAAAACAAAACCTAAAAAGCCTACATTGATAAATTATTATTATTAAAAAATTAACAAATATAACCATGTTACTATCAAGCCTAAATGTTTAGAAATTATTACTAGAGCTAGCAGATTCCTGTCACCCAGATGAATAATGATATGAGCAATGAGTCACTCTCATACTTGTGGAGGACTAAGAATGAAAATTTCTCTCTTTGTCCAACCAGGCAGAATGGGCCACTTCAGAGAGAAAAGGATGGTGGCACTCAAGTCTAAATCTCAGATCTTAAGAAAGCAGGACAATAGTATTTGCCAGAATATTTGCCAAGATTTTCAGAAGCAGGATTAGGCAGCACTGCAAACATAACAAGAGACTGTACTGTCTTCAAATTTAAGAAACATTAATTCTGCCCTTTGAAACTATTTCTCATAAGACATTGAAGCTACCATGTAAATTTAAAATAACCACAGAAATCATAGTGAATAATTTTCCTTTTCCATAACTTTACAGTGCAGTTGGAGGGAAAAAAAAAAAGAGCCATGCACTACACAGCCTGACATCAGTCTGTTCAGTATCACAGTAAGGACACATCAATAGTTCCCTGCTTTGGAAAAGTTTACAGCATTTTTTTAAAACCATGGGAAAAAGCTCACCCAGTTTTCAAGCTGACCAAGGCATCTTCGACTCCTTTCTGGTTAAACTTGGTCATGTAAAGGTGCATATCAGGGTAGTTGTTCCGGATATTCCTCTCAGTGCTTCCATTTGGGACCGTTCCAAATCGAAAAGGAGGTGAATAATCATGTGGCCTTTGAAACTAGAGAAGAAGGGGAAAAGCAAAGTGTTTCAGGCATTCAAAATGTGGATGTTATATATGAAATATTGGAACTCGTGCTGAAGTGTATAAAGTTATATTCTATGTTATAAAGTTAGAATAAGGACAAACCTGAACTAGCCTTTGACAAGACCAAGACCCCATACAAGGCCAAGTTTCACAGGAAAGCATTCTGATCATATCACCATTATCTACATACTGCATAGAAGGTTTCCCGGCAGAGCTGATGGCCCATCTCGGCAGAGCTGATGGCCCATCTCGGCAGAGCTGATGGCCCATCTCCGAGAACCTCCACCCAGCCCAGGTGCAAACAATCAAGATTAAGTATCCCGATATGGACCACAACGGCTCATCAGACAACTTCCCCTGGTGATGGAAGATTAATCACGAAGCAGGATATGCTTTGTCCACCCCAACTCCTGAAAGCTACACTTCATGAATATGTGAAACAGTGAAAGAATGCTCATACCCGGACTTTATGCACAAGAACTGTATAAAAGTGGACCCCAAAGGACAGGGATTGGTGAACACAGGAGGTCTGATGTGATAGAGGTCAGATCCTTGTTCACCCAGTACCAATCCCGGGCTTGGTGCTGTTCTTTTTATTCGATCGTGGCATTGCGTGTTCGAATCTTTCGGACATTTAATAAATTTTATATCTTTTCATTTTAAATTGGGCGTACATATTTATTACATGGAGAAGGGCAATTTCAGGTTGGAAAAGACAGAAGTTGTGTAAGTTGCCTCAAATTTCTTCTAGGCAAATGCTGTGGGTTGATTCAGGTCTATTACATCAGAAACTGCCACACTGACTGAACATAATCTACATGCAAATAAAAGCAGCTCCGTTTTGCCCCTCAAATGTGACTCTCTCCCATGCTTTGCACTATGGCAGGACAGCAGAAACTGGAGCGGATCCTCATCTGCCAACATCTCTCTAGGGACCCCAAACACACTGGTAAACTGCAACCAAAAGAAAAGAGCATTTTGTTGATAGTCACTTCACACTTCCATCTCAGTTAGGACTTTGTGATTGCCCATCAGGAAGATGGGAAAAGGATCATCCACAGTACTCGACAGGGAGCCCAATGCCCCAGTCCTGGAGGGTGCCAGGGATGGCAGGAAGCTGTGCCAGGGAGACAGGGTGAGGGATTTTCCTTCCACCACCATGACTGGAGGGGAATAAAAGCTCTTGCAGCTTCCACAAGGGCTCAGCAACTCCACAGCTTGACATGAGAAGGGCTTCTGGAGCTCTCACACCTATAATCCTAGTCCCTGTTCATCCCTACCATTTAAAACTACAAACCATTTGCTTGAGGGCATATAGGTTTATTCTACAGTTTTACCCCCTCTATCACTATTGCATCAGCACAGATGAACCAGCCAGGGGGTATCTGCAAAGGAATGGCAATAGCTCAGGGCACATTCAGGTTTCAGACTTGGCAATCCTTCAAATAATCTCACATAAACTTTTTGCTAACAGACCTGAAGATTTTATATCTGCCTTTTCAATACCTTCCTTTAAAACCCAAGTGACACTTTAGGATTAAAATCTCTCTTTAAGAATCAAATGAAAAAGGTCACTCAGATTAGAGGAACTATTGGCTAATGAGGAAATTGAATTGAGCATTGATAAAAGCAGTCACCCATAAATTCCACAGTAAAATGTACTCTGTTTTTACTGTTGAAGTTAGAAGAGCAATCTATACATCCTGTGCTGCAAGAGACGCCTAATATTTATACAGCTGCTGATTCCTTTGGGGCTCCATATGAAATATTTCTCTTTTTAACATTTGGTCTCAGGACATCAAGAATTCCCAAGATCCAGTGCCAATTTGCAAGGAGAATACAAGTGGGTTTATATAAAAACTGGGAGTATTTTCAATTCCATCAAACCTTGACTGTGAAATTATTGCTGCAACACCATTTTCTTGTTACAGAACTACAATTAAATGCTTCATTTTAATTAGGCATATTTTGACAAAGCATAAAGGAATGAACTCTATTTTTCTCTATTTGTTTAGCTAACAGATGCCTTACTTTACTCATTTTCCCTTTTCACAGCTTTACTGTTTAAATTATAACTTTGCTACTACTTTTACACATAGTAATTGACCCATGCACCAAAATTACACCGTACACTACTCATGGTTCTTAGTCTATATTTGCTATCTCCCTTTCTGAGTTTATTATGCAGCACTGAAACAAACCCTGCTTTTAAATATACGTCCAGAGATTCTACTGATATAAATGTAGCTTGCTATTGACTTTATTTAAATCTACAGATCTCTGATGTATTGAGATGGCTTCCAGTATCTCCTAAATTTGCCAGTTGAATAGAACTGGAAAAAATAATTAAAGAAACACTGTCAATTTCAGGACCTGTAAGACTTGCTGCTCCTTACATCACTGGAATTAATTTTTCAGAAATTCCACTGTAGTGAGCATTCTGCAAGCTCAGTTCCCAGTATGGCAGGGGAACTGGGGGAACAGGGACATTTTGGTGGAGTATTCTGGTAATTTCAAAATGGAGTTTGGTTTTAAATAGTCTCACTTTTCAAGAACGTTCATATGAATATAGGATGTTGGGAGGCATTTCCTCTCATAGCAATAGTTGAAAGAATGAACAAATCTGTTCAAATTTAACACTCACGGAAGACAAAAATATTTCTTCAGAAGAGAGAGATGAATAAAAAGCCCAAGTTCATTCAAAAGTCACGGAGTTAAAAAGCAGATGAATAGTTCCAAACCCCATCTACAGACAGGAATTTCTTGGCACCAACCAACGAATTTTAACACTCACAAGGAGATTATTTTTTGAAACCATCATCTGCTACTACTGCCTGCTGACAGACTACTTGTAAAGAAGAAATAAAGAGGTTTAAATCTTTTTACTAACACTGCACTCATATCTGAGGTGAATAAAGTTTTATCAATAATATTAAACTTATATTCCATGAACTGCCAGGTCCTGGAGAAGCACACAGGACTGTCACTGACTGTGACTACAGCAAAGATCTATTGGCAGACAAGAGACAAGGGGAAAAAAAAATGATCAAGGCTCTACACAGATATATTTTCCCTGAGGTCCCATAATGAGAAACAAAATATATCATGTCTGCTATGAAATCATTTTCTTCCCAGATATTTCACTAAATGCTAATCTTTTAAATCATGGACAAAATTCTTGAATTGAATGCACAAGCCCCTTGTTTGAGTCATAGTCATGGAGAGATCTACTGTTATTCTGAAGAGTAACCAATTCATTCTTGGCTCCCCCTGCTCTGTCACCTGACAGAACTGTAGCACATGGCAACAGAACTCCAGTCTTCTGCTTTTATTTTATTTTTTTCTATGTGCCTCAATAAAACTGGCAATTTCATTAAGTCAGCAAAGTGCTCTTTCAGAAACATTAAATACTGACTTAATTTAAAGATTTACTTGCTTGCCTGAAAAGGCTGGTGTTGAGAGCAGCTGTTTGTTATTGTTCTGGAATTTCTTAGGGAACTGTGGAAAACATTACTAAAATAGTAGAAAATAGTAAACAATCTCCTGCTGATAGCAGGAATTACAACTCATTTGGAGTGACAGAAGAGCACCCATATTTGAACCCTTTCCTTTCCTCTTTGACCAGATGGGAACCTGCCATTCTGACTTCTGATCCTACAGAGACACAGCTCTCAGTCATTCATCATTGCAGGAGTGTTGTGGTCCCCAGTTACTGCAGTGCAGCGAGAGCTGTGCCTGCCCACCCTCAGGGAGCACGGGAAGGGTTCGATATCGGGCAGTGGTGACAGGGGCTGGGGTCAGAGGCTCTCCCTCCCTGCCCCCAGCCACGCTGCCTTTGGCTCCCCGCTGCTCTGCTGCACACACACATCTCGGTGACTGCACACCTTGTGCCATCCTAGGGCACAGGGACAGAAAGCCAAGGCTACAAGAGCACGGTGACTCCTGCAGAAATAAGGAGCCTGTCAGTGGCATCACTCAGGTTTCCTGTTAAGGTTTCTGAGAAGCTCCTGGACCATGTGCATGTGAGGCAATCCCTAAGTGTGGCAGAATCCCAGCAGACCAACGCTTTGCAAGACAATTCTGTGCACTGCTGCCTACCCTCCTTTAGCAAATTTTTCCCTCTTTCACTGCATGAAATAGGCACAAAAGGTCTCAAAAGTAACAAAAGCCACGAATGTCAGCTTTGCTGGATACTTTGGACTCATTTTCTGTACCTTTTTATGAAGACAAAGCTTTTAAACATCTATTACCTACATAAGAATGTCAAAATATCATTTTCCTCTCATTTGCTGAATCATTTGAGTTTATGAACACCCACCCCTCCTAACTCCAGTACATGCTGTGCCATGTATTTCTGGGTGACACTCCGATGACATGGCATTCCGAAATTCATTAGTGACATTTCAAAGGATGAGGAAACTATAAAGAGGCCTTAAAACACCGAGGGGTAAATAACACATCATCATCATCACGTGTCAGCAAAGCTGGTGAACCAGCTGATAGAGTGCAATACATTTCCTGAATGGGACAATATTGAATGCTGAGGGTCAGGGATGGCTGCTCAGAGACAGGGGTCTTTTCCTGGTTTTTCTCTGTAGTCCATGACATGGGGAAACCCCAGTATCTCTAACTGGGAATACTTCATTGCATTGGCTGTACAGCATTGACAGAAGAGCTTGGCTCTTCAGGTGTGGCAGTGGGAAAAGTGGGAGAGAAGAAGAACAAACTGATTTACCAGCCCAGAAGTGGGGTTTGGGTTTTTACAATTAAAAAAAAAAAAAATTAGTGAACTTTTAGGTATTAATTATTCAAAATTGATTATACCCACATTCCTGGCCCTTGCCTACAACTGCTTTGCTTCCTGCAAGGGTCAGAGTTCTCTACTGAACAGTAAAATCCTGCAAATTCCTGATCTGTTCTCCTATTAACAGCATTGCAGCAACATGGCAAAGAGAGGAGAAAAATAACTGAACATCAGTCAGATTACATTCCCCTAAATTATCCCCAATTATCTGACTTTTTGAAATCTGAGAAACCTCAGGATTGTGGAGGAGGCAAAACCTATGTATGACAAGAAGAATATTCTGAAATAGTTCATTGCTTTTCTGGACTTCTAACTTGTTTAATTTAATCAGAAAAGGCATGGCTCCCCTGACTTATCTCTGTTTGCTTCAGGCAAAGTTTGAAGAACTGAAAAATAGAAACAAAGGTGGCAGATCAAATAAATGATCAGCAGACCACACAAGAACAGATGGTATTTTCTGATTCAAGTATTTTTCTATTTTTATTTTGCTTTTTGTGGAAATAAAAGCCTACTTAGCAGTCAGAATAGAAAAATGACAAAACCAAGGAAGTTATTAGCTGAAAGCTACAGAACAAGTGCTGACATTTCCCAGCCCCGTGGCAAAGAGCCAGCGAGGGGGGGAAGGTGAGGGTGCCCTGTCAGACCTGAGCCCCACTGCTGTGCCAGGTGCAAGGCAAATCCTGCCAAACCCCAGATGCCCAGGAAAACGCTCTGTTCTTTCTCACAAACAGGAGAAAGACGTTTCTCAAATCTCCTTTTATTTATCCCCAAGAGAGAATGCCATTTATCTGTCTCTTCTAAGAATATTATCTTAAAATAAAAGTATATATAACAATCTTCACACTCTTTCAAAGGTTGTGTGACAACACAATTTAATGAAAACAAAACCATTATCATTTTTTGTTTCTTTTTATCTTTCCTCTAGCCGTGCTTGCTTTGATATACCAGGCAATCAATCAAAGGCTGGTCATAAAAAGCAGTTAAAACAAAAAAACAGACAAGGCTGAGATGTTGCCTTTTTGGTTTGTTGTTTTTTTTTTAATAATGATTTCCTTTATTTTCTGTCCTTTGAGAAAAACCCCTTGTGAAGTTCTCCCCTGGGCTATGCTGTATTTAAATATTTCTTCTCAATGTCAATATTTAGTTTCATTTTCAAACAACTGGGCACAGACTTGACAAAAGCATACCCTTCAAGTATCTTCTGCATATTCATCACAACGATTTTGCAAATGGATTTTTTTTTCTATTAATATATTACTAATATCCAACACAACTTTTCAAGCTTTTTATATTGGTAAAGCATTATTTTTAGCCAAACAGTAATTGAATTCTATCACAAAATAAAGGTAATTTTCAGTTAATGCAGCCACTTTGGAATAGGCAACTCAGGTTTTGAAAACAGACTGATATTTTCAGGCTTTGGGTCTTAGGTTTGTCAGTAAAGGTTTGAACTTGCACTCAGAAGGAAATCATCCAGTTTTAGTTCATTATCTTGCTCAGATTTTTTATCACAAAGTACAAATTTGTAGAAGGATTATGGGGAATGGACAGTAAACTCTTTTGAGCTGAAGACTTACCTTTTTATCACTCAGTCCAGTCACTTGGTCAACAAATTCCTCTTGAATCATAAAGGCAGCTAAGTTGGCAGTGTAACTGGCCAGGAAAATGACAGCAAAGAAAGCCCAGACTGACACCATGATTTTACTCGTCGTCCCCTTGGGGTTTTGCACAGGCACAGAGTTGTTGAAGACCAAGCCCCACAGTAACCACACTGCCTTTCCAATGGTAAAGGATGGTCCGTGGGGATCTGCAATTGCCAAGAGCAGTTAGTTTTGTTGCAGTTAAATTTAACCTTGCCAGCATACCCTGCAGGGGCAGCCCATTAGTCCCTGAGACACGGTTAGAAAATCTTTCAGCACATATTCACTGTCCTCCCAACATAATCACAGGACTTACCATAGGTACCCTCCATTGCAATGACAATTTCCACATTTTTAAAATACAATTCAACATTTTTCTACGTGGCATATAGTTCAAAATTTTTAAGATGAAAATGGAAAGCATAGGTTTGGAGGAGAAGCAGACTGGTACGTCTCTTGCAGGAAGAAATGTGCCACAGCACTGCCCTGTCAGTCTGACATGTGAAATGGAAAACTGGAGGTTTAAGTCTTAATGACTCAGTTCTAGTACTTTTCTTACCCAAATTATTTTTATCATCTCCAGTCTTCCAACATTATGCTTTTTGAACATTATGTAAGCATATTTAAGATCAAAGTGTGTGAATGTGTCACCTACTTTTAAGCACCTTTGTACTCAGAGCATGAATCAGAAAGACAGCACAAAGGAGCTACCTGTATAGACACGGAATTTAGAGCAAGCCAGGCTCTGGCTGCCTCACATGTTCAGTCAGTTCTGTGGTTCCAAATGTGTTGACATTACAGGTAAAATTCTGTCCCAGGTAATCCACTCTGTAATTTTTGTTATTTCTATTTTCAGTCATCTTTTAATTCATCCCAAAGCTGGAAGTGGGCAGCACGCTGCCCCCAGGCTCACACAGGGGCAGAACTGGATTAGCAATGGCATTATCCACTGCAAAGGCCTCATTTGTAGAGCCCTGTGAGAATCAAGGGCAGTTTATTCTCACCCAGCTCTAGGTAAGTACAATGCAATCACACTTTGCTCATCATGCAGACTGCCTGTACCCTCAGTGGAGAGAAAGAGGCCTCCCCTGACTGTGACTCATTTGGCCTACTTATAATTATCCCTTTTTCAGTTAAATTGCAATTTAGTCAATAAGCTCTGATGCAGAAATCTGTAACTTTACCTCTTTCCCTGCCCTGTCCCTTTATCCAAGGGGATGCACATTACAAATATAGATTTGGCTATTAATTTAACTATAGTTTATTTTAATAATAATTCAATGGTTCTTAAGATAATAAACCCCTAAGTGGGTATACTGAGTGCATGTTCTCATTTCAGTAGAAATACTCTACATCTTAGATTATGTTCCTATTCTGCAGCAGCACTAGGAAAATGGAGTGCAGTAAAATAAACACAATGGAGCTGACTTTTGGTTTATGAAACTACCTTCTAGACACATTTAGGACTGAGCTGATACAGGGATAATGTGTATTTTTCTGAGCAACAGTGTTACAGCAATTATATGCCAAGAGAGCAATCTAAAGTTCTGTTTATGCCACTGGAGGTTGTATTACCACTGAGCTTCATCTTGCAAAAAATGCCTAGGGAAATGAAAAAAGACAAATAACATTTTTTTCAAGAAAAGATTCCAGGTTTGAAATTAATGGCAGCTGGATTTGTGGTGAGTCTTTAGAGCTAAGTTGGGATGGTCCAGTGCCATAACATGTCTTTGTAACTGTAAGTGCACTAAATAATCAATTCAGGCACATGAGGTGGCACAGAAAAGAACAGCCAAGTCCCTGGATCCCCAGGGGCTATATTCACCTTTGATTTCCCCTCTTTTAACCCAGTGTTTATTTCAGACAGAGGTTGCACATTTACCATCTAATTAAAATGATAATATCATCTGAACATTACAATAATCCACTTTTTTAGGGAACAAGCCAGCCATTATCTAGAAGAAGTCATTGGCTTTTAATAGTGCCCAGAACTGTGTTCACCCTTCTGGAAGATCTCTTGTTATAAAACAAGGCAAGAATGATTCAGAAATTGTTAAAAAGGCTGCACTCTCAAAGTCAGTTAAGAAACAGGAGGATGAGGGCACAGTGAGACATGGAATCCTCACTCTTGAGTCAAAGTGCAGCTTCCACTGAGAAAGAGTTAATACAGAGCTTGCCTATTTTGAAAATGAAGTTCCTGTAATCGAGGATGCTACATAGAAAGGAGCAATGCCCTTCTGCCAGGGGCCTCCTTTCAAGGCTAAGAGTTCATCTGATTTTTATAGGAGCTATACAAAACTATGTACAACATAACTGCTATTTTTCAAATTGTCCACCAGATCACAGGATTTTAGGTAACTTTCTCTGAGCTGGCCATAAATTCATAATAGTCAAGAACAGAAAATATTTCACTGCTTTTTTAAGCTGATGCCATGTACTAATCAAACACTGCCTGAATAAAACTCTCTCTGATACCACTTACCCTTCTTTATGTCTTTATTCCATTGAATTGGAATACAAACATGAGCACATAAGCCTTCAAGAAATCATACTTTAAATGAAGAACATAAACAGTTTCATAGCTAATTTCACTGTTTTATTCCTATGTTATGTTTATTTGAAAAGATGGAGGGCCAGGGATGGGAAATACATGATTTTTTTTATAGCCATGGGGTTGTGTAAAATGCAAATCTTACCTCTCCCTTGTGCTAGGTTCCTGTTGTATCCTACAGGACTAAAGTACTCAAATATAAAGACAGCCATGGCAGACACGATGAGAAGCATCACAAACATCATCACCCAGACAGAAGCACTAAAAGGCTCTGCAGCAAAACAGACAGGAGAAACAGAAACACAGTTCATTAAACCAGTCACAGCACAAGAATTCTAATGTCCTCGTCTAGGCAAGCCCAGCAGCTTCCTCCACATTACCTTTCTCCAACAAAAATGCTAGCAAATAACTAAGTAGCAATATATAATGAACTGCTGTCAGTACATATAGATAAAATCCATAAAGGCAAAAGCTTAAATGTCAATTGCAATTAAAAACAAAAGGCTGCACACTTTTCTTTGACACTGAGTGGCACATAATTGGTTTGACTCGCTGCTTATTCAGTCCACAAACAGGTTGCTGTGTCTATTCATCGTGTGTTATACAAATTTATCAACAGAATGGTCCAACCACTATGACTGTTTCTGCAAAGCAAAAGCAATTAAGCATATGTTTAATACATTTGGTAATTCAGTGAAGTAGATGTCTCTCTCATTTTCTATCCAACAAAAAGTATTAGAAGAGGGAAGATAAATACTTGCATTCAAACTAAATGCTTTTGTTTCAGGATTCTTTTCTCTCTATGTTCACTTTCATCTACCTGCAATGAAGATGATGTTTTTATCAACTGCAAACATATCCTTTTGAATGTCTCATTCTCATCTTGGAGCAAATTACTGAAATCAAAAGGGTTTATGGAAAATTGAATGTCAGTTTGAAAGACAGAAGAACCATAATTAAGTAAAAGAAGTAGGTTGGAGCATAAAACTAAAAGCAGTTTCAAATACCAGACTAAGCACCAAGTGTTTGAAAGGACTGGGTATCAATATCAAATATCACCTTTCCCAACCACAGATTCTCTGTCATTTCAGGAGTCCCTGTGGTAGCTGCCATGGTACAAGGATATCTCTAAGAAAGATTAGCATGGCAAAGTAATCTCTCTTTATCAGGCCAACTTATTTGGGGCACTTTACATCATAACTTGTGCAAATAAAGCAAGTGTGAGTATGCTCTGAAGTGTGAGAAAACAAATCTTAACATACTATTTCTAATTAGGACAGAATCAAGACACACTTGAAATTACAAAGAATTAGCGTGCTCAAATGCTTTGCCTCTTTTGAAAGCCCAAGAAGTTCCTCTCTTGTAGCTTTTTCATTCTTTGAATTTAAGATCAGAATCACTGAAATTTCTTCCCCCGTTTCAGGAAAGGACTGTGAGTGAGAGCTGAGGTGTGCTAAGCCCAACAGCCCAATCTGAGCCTTGCCCAAATCCAGATGATTCACCCAGAACAGAATGAAATGCAATAATTTGTGCCCAAGCATAGAAAACTCATGACATCTTTTGTCTTTGCTACGATTTCTTCAGAAATTTGGAACTAAGACAAGACCAAATAAAAAGTAGCCCCACTGGTTATTGTGGATGGTAACTAAAAAGGCAAATCAGGAATATTTTAAACCAAACTGCTTTCCTTCTGCAAAGCAGCAGTATTTTTTTCAATTAATTATTTTATTTTTAAGACACGGTAGGAAGTTGACTTTCAAGTACTATAATTATTTGTTTGGGAGAGAATGGAAAGTTAGGAAAATAACAGAATTTGTAAAAGGCAGAGAAAGATCTATGCAGGTGCAGCCAGGGAAAGGACATTATGTAGCCAAATACAGTCTAAAATATATTTTCTGAATTCAGTTATTAACTGGATTAAATTGGAATTCATGTAGAACTACCATAAAATTTTGACAGCATTCTCACAGAAGAAAGCAAGGCTGATAAAACCCTTATCAAAAGCAACAGTGTAGAAACAGCAATGGTAATTTGTCAAAATCTAAATAAGGCAGAGGGCAAAGCAAGCCAATGTACAAAAGTGAGCTATAAACAAGAGTTTAAGCAGAATTCTCTTTAATAATTTAAGGAGTCTGATAATGAGGTGGAGAATTAATGGAAGCAATAGGAAAACAAAAAGCTATTTGGAATAGCAAGCAGTAAGATTGAACAAGTACAAAATCAACTGAATAACAAAGTCGATCCTCCTGTCATATCAGAGAGCCAATTACACATTCAGCTCTGTGCTTTGATTCTCAAAGGACAGAAAGGGAACTTCCCTCAGGCAAGCAGCAGGTTTTAAAGGAATTTTCAGCAAAGCTATAATATGGCAGAAAAATACTAATATATGACTTGTCAGTGTACATTTCAAATGACTGACAACGGAGAATATCAAGCAAGGAAAAAGATGTCTTTGAGTCTTACCTCCCACCACCAAAACCAGTACTTAAGGAATACATTATATAAAGAGGGGCATAGATTTTCTATTCCATCAGTGCCTCCAGAAAATGCCTCCTCACCTATGAACTCTCCCTCTGAAAAAATATACAATGGAGATTTGAGGTTCTCCTTTTTTTATTTGGTTGTTTAAATAAAGCTGAACCAAAACTCCACAGAATCATTAAAAAAATTATTTTTAGATCTAGTATATATGATTTTTAATATGATGTGAAAATGTTTTAATGTGGATAAAATTCTCATTTGAAGGAGACACTCACATCAGAATCAGAACACGGCAGATAACGAGGAAGAGGCTGTCACAGCCCATCAGTTACTCAGATCTATTGGACACAACAACTGACTGGAAAAATCTAGTCACACAAAATCCTGTACTTGTCCACATTCATAGAAACAATTCACAAATCCAGATATTTCAGGAACTCTAATCAAGTGCTATTCTTTAAAAATAATATTGTATTTGACAGATTTTTTAAAAAACTTCCAAAGGAATTACGTAAGATGACACTATTCTCAGACATTCACTTAATTGAAACAAAATCAGTCTGTGAATAAATTCAGTTATCTGCCTCATAGTATTTTGCAAGGCAAAACATTTTACTACTACGCACACCTCATCAAAATACACAGTCGATTCCAGCAAACTGGCAGCTTCATCTATGCTGAAAAAAACAGAGCATACTTCTGAGAGCACAGACTTGATTTATTGGTGAAGTAAATCACATTTCTTCAAAAGTAGAGCTGTTTTAGAGAGCTTTATGAGAAGGGGTTATTTTTGTTTCTTTTGAATTATATGCACCTCCAACTAAACCAATAACATTAAATGCATTTTAGAAATCTAGTAACTCTGTTGCTTGTGAAAAATGCAAAAGCAGCTTCCCTTTTGATGGTGGCTGTAAACAGGTTTTTAAGAGATAAGTAAAAAATCAACTGCACTTGCACTATAGAAAGTACCCCAATATTTATTTCCAATAGTCATTTGAACATGCTGCAACTGCAATTTAAAAAATGAACTTTACAACTCAATGACTCAAAGAAATGAAAAGATACTCTCTGAGTCTTTTCATTACAACTACAGTTTCTTGCAATTTCACTTTAAAGTCTTTCATTCATATCAAACATCAACAAAATCTGCTTAGGTATCACCACATTTTGGAAATTATTTGATTACTCACTGTGTTATATTTACTTGCATCATCTCTGTAATGTGTTTTTATGGAACAGATATGAGAAATAAGCTCTGTGTTTAAATGATGATTCTCGTGTAAGAAAATTCAATTATTTGCCTGCTTGTATCTGATACTACACCACTAATCTGCTCTTCAATGTCTGTGAGCAGCTTCAGGGGGAGTGAAGAACTTCCACTTAGCAATTTAGAACTGGCCTCTCTGCTGACCCAATGGACTTGAACATTCTAAACTGTGCCCTAAGATATCTGGAATATACTGATTTTTTATTTTTCAACTTAATGATTTTAGTGTCACTATTCCTGTACAAGATATCTTTAAAAATAGCAGGCCCAAATATATTATGAAGAACATAACAGCATTCTGGGCACTTTTGAACCACCTCATGGCTCATTCTCTTTTCAGCTTCAGGTAAGTTTAGGCCAAATACTAAAGGAGACTATAAATACTAAAAGAAGAGAGGGAAATAACAAAAGGAAAAATGCACAACTGAAACAAGAAGCATGCAAGGAAAGAAGCCCGGAGTCTTTGTTTCTTTATATCCCACCTCCTCTCTGCCCAGCCTTTCATTTCTTTGCCGTACCTCCACTGTTCAGCTGCATCAATGGAGAAAACACTCGGCTCTCCAGTGCAGTAGTGTGGTGTTCAGAAGCCAGAGGTAACTGTTATCAAACTAGCTTTAAATTATATCTAAAGATAAGGAAGCTGCTCTTCGACTCTACCACAGGTTTTTCAATTACTTTGTGAATATTAAAAAGATATTAAACCAGTTATGATGGGCTAAACAAGCATAAATTAGTTTGTAAGGAAGCAGGGTTGAGGATATAATTTTCCTAACTGAAGATTTTAGGAAATTCTTTTTCACTGTCATTGGTTTTCACTTTCAGCATTTGAAAACAAGAGCACTATCTCCATGTGTTAATGATCATGTTAATCAGCACATCAACACAGCACAGACTTCCTAATGTAAAATTCAAAGTTTAACAGAAATGTGTTCATGTACCACATATCTTAACAATTAAATCTACCAAACTCTACAGAAATGCAATTAGATTATCTGGGTGGGTTGGAGAATCATACCTAGAAAAGCAGATGGTGAAACTGTGCCGTTGCTCCGTGACACCATGACACTGATCCCAGTCTCAACGAACGGCACCGAAAAGTCGACGACTTCCGAGCGCTCCTCGTTGATGGTGAGAGAGCCCACGGCCATCACTGCCCGGTGATACACCACCTGATCCACAGGGAGAACACACCGCCAGTGTCACTCAGCACAGACACCTCCTTCCTCCGAAAGAGGAAACCACACATGGCTGAGCTCTCACTTAAGAGCTCTTTAACCTAGAAGAGAACTTACTTCACCAATCATTCCATTCCACACGTTATTGACTTTTTTGCCGTGCTTCCCATTTGTCACCAAGTACAGGTCATACGTGAACTTGACAGTTTTAGACAACTTCTTCAAGATATCGATGCAGAATCCTTTGCAGCACTTCTTTACGTTAGTTCCCTCATTCGTTTTGTTGCTGTCAACAGAGAAGACACACATAAATGTTCCTGCTGGGAAAACCAGAGGCAGCACAACGGCAAGATATAGCACATCATGAAACAACATTTTGCCACACTTGTGAGTGACCATGTTTTTCTAAATCAGGAGAAAAATAACCCACTGGATGCTTTTACAGCTATATGGTGTTTGCAGCTCCTGCTAATCACAACAGAGTTGCTGGGTGAAACACAGAGATAACGTTACCCCACATGACACCTCTCTGCTCCAGGATCCAGCCCAACACGCTGCACTGCTCCATCAACACATGCAGCCTGCTCTTACTAATCTCTCTCTTAGGATTAGATTAAACTTTTATTACTTTTACTCTCCACACATCAGACTACATGTCATTTAGTAATTAAAGAACATGTAAGCTATAAAAAGGCACAGCAGTTCACTGTGCTGGAAATGGATGCGTCTTCTCAAAGTGCACCTTTCCCTGCACTTGGAGGTGGATTTCAGGCTGCCTTTAAGTGCAAGGATGAAAGTTTTCTCTTCATCTTTTTTTCTGAAATGTTCATTTTGTGACCTCTAGAACCATTTAGTATAAGCATCTTCAGAAGTCAAGGCAATATCTTAGAGCCTTTGGAAGAATTCAAAATTAAAATAAAACTAGTTTAGAACTTAACTAAGTGCAGTTATGTAAAAAAAATAAATTTCTGTGGACTTCAGGAAGCATATACGCAACCATTTAGCAGTCTCTGGAAATCTTCAGAAGCATGCATCAAATTCCCTAAACCTGCTCAGTAAAAATCCTGTTATATTCAGTTCATAAATACACAGATCAAGGCATAGAGCAAGTGAAACACCACTGACAAATGCACAGTGAAAACTTTTCCACTGATTTCTAATGACTGCTCCAAAGTTATGGAGCACTGAAAGAAGGGGGCTTTTCTCTTGATGGTAAGTCACAGTGGTATTTTATGCTGGAGTAGGTTTTCTATAACAAATTACAGCATAAACTTACATTTTCATTAAGAGACATCTTCAAATTGTTACAGACTAATGAAGGCAGGCGTATCTCAACATAACTGGAAACAATTCAAAGAGGACTCATTAAAACAGCCCCATTTTGGAACAAAATCTTCTTCCATGTGACTGAAAAGGGCTAATTTTCATTGACTTTAAATTTCCTGTAAACTTACTATCTTGTAATTAATCCAATGTGACTGACGTGTATAACCAGAACCTTTCAACTTTTTAAAAAGGAGGATGTGCAAGAGCATACCGTGTGGGAAAAGGAAGGAAGGAAGGACGGAAGGAATGAAGGATGGAAGGAAGGAAGGACAGAAGGAATGAAGGATAGAAGGAAATAATAAATGAGAAAATAGAGGGCTACATTTTGCAGTCAGGAAAAAAGGGAACACTGTGTATTTACTCACTTAAGTTTGACAAATTTCCGGCACGGCACGGTGTTTTTTTGGCAGCTTTCCATCAGAGGATCCACATCCTCCACAATGACGAAGGGAGCCTCCTCCAGGGTGACGATGCTCAGGTGGTTGTCGTCGGGGTCGCTGTCTGCGAAGGAGCTGTACCTCGGCCACACTGAGTACTTCAGGCTCAGGGAGTTGTTCTCCCACTTCCCCACCTGAAAGGCCAAGATGCACAGGCTGCTGAGAGCTGCTTGCTGGTGTTTGACAAAGGGGATCCGATATTAAACGGGCTGGGATGCAGGTACAGGGAATTACATGGCCAGGACAGTTGTTTCGGGGTTTTGTTGTTAAAATTACTTTAAAATTCATTAGTAGTTGCATGAAATGAGAAAATGCACAGAGGTAAAGACAAATGAGGTAACATTATTTTAATAGGCAACTGTCTTATACAGACTGGATGTCATCAGTTAAGACGATCTATCACCTGGCTATAGGTGCACCGAAATTTGAGATTCAGCATTTCTATTTGAGCCAGAACAGCAACCAGATACTCTATTTGTAACCACGACCCAGATACTCTATTTGTAACCAGGACCCATTTGAAGTAACAAAAAATTATTGAAATAAAATAGAAATCAACCAACCCCAAACAAAGACCCTAATCCACACTCACATCTGACCAATAACCAAAATATCATCATGTCATTTCTGTATCTTCCCAAAGAGAAGACTCTTCTGTTCTTAAACATTGAAAAGCCATTGTGAAAGCCTTTACCCAGGGTTCCATCAGAGCTACAGCAAATCACATTTTAGTAAGAATTTTTATTAGAAATAGTTCTCATTAGAAATAACTATTTTATCCTGCTTTAGTAATGCCAACTGTTGGGTAGGTTTAAGAAAGCAAACCCCACTGCACATGAAAATTTCCAGCTTATTTACTATTATAAAATATCCCTTCTAAATTAACCCACATTTCCTTCCATTTCCAGATCACCAGAAGGAGGTTTATGATTTAAACACTTTTGAGTCTAGTGTTTTCCTCCTCAGATTGTTTAACTACTTTCTATCCACAAATCTAATTATATGTTTTATCTGATGACAGATAATATAAATGAGCTAGCAATCCACATAATTTATAACCTAATGCATTTTAATAATTCTTGAGTTGCTTAAGGTAAACAAATGACAACATAATCATAAGACTGTTAAAATATTTCTTTTGCAAGGAAAATGGCGGGAATCAACAGTCCAGTAAGAGACTCAGGTCCTTAAAAAAATTTCAAAATTGTCACCTACATTCTGTCTTCTAACAACTTGAAAGTTAATCACAAAAATTCCCAAAGAACATTATTTATATCCATTTCTATTTAGGGAAGCCTATAAGCACATGACCTTTGCAGTTCCCTTTCCAACCTGTTTATAAGTCAAGATGTTTTACTGAACTTTAATGTAGGAGGCAGAAATGGCAAGTCTCTACTCACTTAAATTAGGAAATCCAAAATATCTCAAGGGAAGTAGGAATTCTCACTCAAGTCAATGGGAATTGTATATATGATTACTCTTTATGTACATTTCTAGCATGAAATTTCACCAAAACACGGTGGATGATGCCTTTAGGAGAAAAGCTAGTTCAGACACAGGGAAACAATCTATTGTTTCTATAAATAAACCAGTTTAATTGGCATGGCATGGTGCGTAGTGTTAGTGACAGCAGCGTGCGCTGGTTTACGTGAGCTGACACGGTGTCGTCACAGCCCTGAGTACAACATGGAACTGGCCATCTGGAACAGGGAGCATTCCAGCCAGCCCAGGACCTCAGACAAACAGCAAACGTGCCAAGGAATACGGTGGATTTCAGAAGTGGAAAATGTGCCCGACCGTCTGCCTGTTCCAAGCACCAGAAGGAAATGTGATGGCATTTGTGTGGTCAGGAACAGAGCAGCGGCAGCCCTGCCTTCCCAAACCACTCTGTGCAGGATGCTGCAAGGAGGCACATCCTGATCCCGAGGCACATCCCTCTGCCAGCCACCCCTGATCCCAAAGCACATCCCTCTGCCAGCCACCCCTGATCCCAAAGCACATCCCTCTGCCAGCCACCCCTGGTCCTGAGGCACATCCCTCTGCCAGCCACCCCTCATCCCGAGGCACATCCCTCTGCCAGCCACCCCTGGTCCTGAGGCACATCCCTCTGCCAGCCACCCCTCATCCCGAGGAACATCCCTCTGCCAGCCACCCCTCATCCCAAAGCACATCCCTCTGCCAGCCACCCCCAATATCTGCATCCCTGTCAGGGATGTCAGGGACCAACAGGAACCACCCCAATGAGGTCACCTGGCCCTACCAAAACCACAGCGACTGCTTTGGTGTTGTTGACAGAAGAACCCTGATATTCTTCCTACTTCAATGGGAGCAACTCCATTTTACTGTTCTGAGGAGGATATAACCAGACACATTTTTAAACACCTGGGTCTGGGGAAATGCTAATTTCTTTTGAGAGTTGCATCTGTAAAACTGCTGTGTTGAAGTAATAAACACAGAAGTATGTATTTGTAAACCAAACATTTTTTTAAAAAGAAAATTCAAGCTGAGGGTAACATGCTAAAAATGCAGACATGCTCCATTACAGAACTGTCCAAAAGTGCATGGATATACATTTACTACACTGTACAGAAATGTCACAAAATAGTCAGAGACTTATGAAAAATTTCTGTCATTCTGAGTTATACTGATGATACAACATGGCCTCGATCCCAGAGAAATACAGAAGGTGGCCCTCACTTGAAAAAAGGGCAATAGAAACATTTTTTGGGACAGATTGTGTCCCAAACCACAGAAATCCTCATTATGGCCAAAAGAATGGAAATTATATTAAAAATACAGTTTCAATAGTGAATCAAACCATTGATGCAAAACTCATCCTCAAGTACAGACATGCAATGGTACATATAACCATCGTATTTCTTTTGAACTTGCACATTTTTTCCTATTTTCTCCCACTTCACATGCAGTCTGGAATACTCCCTTTGGTTTAATCTTTACAGGATGCAGGAAGGAAAGGCAAAAGCAGCTGAGAGCATGGAAGAGCTCGTTTGAAGTCAGACTGAATTAGCAGCCACAGTGCTAATCTCATCTCATCCACCGTTGCCTAAAGCACCTTACATCTGACTCTGGCACATGTGTTTTGGCCACCTCGTCCAAGCCTCGTTATCTTTGGGAGATTGCAGCCCAGGAGAGTGATAATGAAGACTTTGGTGTGTTTCTGTGTGGCAGCCAAAGGCCCACAGACACCTGCACAGTTACACCTTGCTGTACCTCAGAGTCCCCCTCCTGCTGCACCCTAAAGAAGTCTCTGAACAATGTAAGGATGATTGGCACAATCCTGTTCACACACCCTCACAGAGGCCATTGAACCAGAGAAAACGAGCAAGGCCAGATCCTGAGCAAAGCTTCCTTGTGTGCCAATGTTGGCACGGAAAGAGAGTCTGTCACACCGGCATATCTCACCAAAAACAAACAAATACCTCGGTCCTGTCACCCTCCTCCCAGCAGATGGGAACTGCACACAGTACACACTC
The DNA here is from genome assembly GCA_013397815.1 of Aleadryas rufinucha. Lineage (NCBI taxonomy): Eukaryota > Metazoa > Chordata > Aves > Passeriformes > Aleadryas > Aleadryas rufinucha. The sequence continues at coordinate 539,953 of VZTH01004233.1, read as the reverse complement.
ATCATCCCTTTGTAAGAAAAAACGTTACATGACAACAGGGATACTAAATGCACTCCCAGGACTACCCAGCCAAACCTTTGAAAAGAGGAAGATTTTCAGGGACATTCCTTTTACATTAAACACACATACGTTGCAAAACATACTTTCTGAGCTGTCCCAGTTAAGAAAATAGTGCTGAGCAAATGCAAAATCTAACCCATCTTGCTTTATTGAAAAACTATTTACTACTATTTTTTCATTACACTTTTCCACTTAAGAGGAAGAGCTACTATGGAAGCTTTAAATCAATAACTAAAAAGCTAAAATAGAGTTTGTCAGGTGAGCAATAACAGCTGCAGAACGAAGCACAAGAGCAAAACCCTTCCTCCAGACACAGCATCTGCTGCACACCTTCTGCTGCAAACCTTCGTGCCACTTTATGTTTCTGAAGGTCTGTATTTCACAATGGCACTCTAAATTTAAATGACAAAATATTCCATGTCTTATTTATAAGAAGTGTTTTACAGTCCTGAATGGTTTGAAGACATCCATTTAAAGACTTTGAAGTTTTTAAAAATTTGCTGCAAAACCTCATATGGGGAATGCAAATGTCCTGCTCTTCCCTCATGGCTGCTGCTGACGCCATCAGGAAGGCACCAGTCCTGTGACCAGCAGGGCTCCAAGGAAAACACAGGACCCAGAGAGATTATAAACAAACAGGAGGAGAAAGAAAAGCTAGCACCTCCTGCAGCCTCATTTTACAATACAGAATTATTAATCCGCACTCACCAAATCCTCAGTGGCTGGTACAGTTTTGGTTCTGGGCAATGTCCCAGATAACTGTGCAGCACCAGAGTTCAGACTCATGCCACAGAAGCCAATTTATGAGTTGATTATGTCATTAGAAAGGAGGAGAGCCAAACAAATTGACAGCTCCTTCCTCCACCTCCCAGTGGGGGAAGACTTTTTGTCACCTCTGCACTCAGTGAAGACCTTATAGCTCTCCAGAAATGCTCAAAAAGACATAACTTCACCTCCAGAGAGGGAGAACTGCCCTGAAAGTCTTCCTGTTCTCTAATACATAGGTGTAAAGAACAGGGGCAAAGCACACCACCTCTGCTTTCCATGGGAGTTGTGATTCCCTTACCTCAGCAAAGAGGTGAGATCCATCCTCCTTGGGAATACATGATTTAAGAAATGCTGCATAATAATTGGTGCAATTCAAACAATGTAGCACAGCAAAGGTCAAAGGAAAGGCCTTTGGGCTAGGCAAAAGCTCACTGATACAGAAACAACATGCAATTTTCAGCCGACAGGGTCAGGATAGGCATATTTACAGGAAGACTAAATACACAAAACAAGGATGGAATACAGGGAATGAAAACCCAACAGATGTTAAAGAGCACGCTGCTGCTTCTGCTATGGGCAAAAAGAATATATCACATTACAACACAGAGCTACTGACAAAAGACACCCCAGCAAATAGATGATTAGCACAGGCAATTTCATCTGTTCCTGTTAAAACATCTGCATTTCCTCACAAGTGTTAGGGAACGTCTATCATGAGACACGAGGATCCCTCAGCTGTCATGGCCCTTGTTCAAATCAATTGAGATTTTATGAGAAATTACCCTGGAGTACCTCACTGATTTTTTTATCCCCACAGTACTGTGACAAAAAGCTCTGTCAGAAACCTGCCCAAGTGCTGGGTTTCTCAGCTCCTGCCCAGTGAAGTCAGCTCCATAGTCAGATCCAGGAGCTGTCTTTTCTGGGCTATGTGACGGTGGATGTTGGTAGCCAGATGGAGCTCTCCGTGAAGACCTTGGTTCATTTATTCCAGGCAGGAATCACGCACCCTCTGCCCACTCATTCCTACTCAGATACAAATGTGTACCCCACACAGAGCTTGTAAATATGGCATATGCTACTTAATCAGAGCAAAATTGAGTTCTGCATTAAATCCTGCATTAGTAGAAAGTTAAAGATGGCAGGCTAGCTTTAGAATAAACCTGGATGTAAGTAAGAGTTCCTGCAGTGGTGTTTAATTAGCAACTGTTCCATGTAGTACACAAATTCACCCAGAATACAGACCACCATGATAATTTTATCTGTACCTACCTAGGAGCACCAGTAAAAATTTGTTTTACCTTGGAACTCATCTTTACACAGGGAACACACTCATCTTTAAATACATCAATTACTCAAAACATGTGATATGCACTGCTAATTAAACTGCCTACTTTTGCCACTGCTAATCATATTCTAGTATGTGATTTTAATATTGGATTGATTTGGTTTATTTCCACAATAAAAAAAAATATTAATTTAAAAAAAAAAAGCCAGACTAGCAGCCTGTGAAGTTGGCAACTCAGTGAAGTTGATGGGCCAGGTGAGACATCCAGGTCCCACCTCTCTGAGGTAACACTAACAGGGGAGCTGCAGCTGGGGCTGCTGAACCTCTGAGGGTTGTTGAGCACTAGCACAGTGATCCTGCAGCGCTTTGGTGATATTTGGGCAACACTGCTAACTCTAGTAAATTTATCAAGTTTCACTTTAACAAGCACATTAAGCTTGTCTTAAAAATCTCTTGCCTGAGAACAGCATCCCCTTTGCCTGTCAAGATCAGCAGCAAGAACATGAGTGTTGGTGTCAGAAGTTGAGTAGCTGCTTTGGGATCTGTCAAAATATCTTGCTGGATGCCTGTGAAACATGCCCAAAAAGTGATTTTCAGTCTTCAAACTATTATCATCCAAACAGCTTTTTTCAGCATCTGATATGGGACGAACCCCTCAGTCAACTCCATTTACATGCGAAGTTACCACCTCAGAGTTTCCATACTGAGTCACTTGTAAAGAAAAAAGAACCTATTTTCTGAGGGGTGAGATATATGCTCTCCAGCCATGGTTAATGTCTTCTCTATAACCTCAAGCTTTAAGTGAAGTATATCAATTCTGAAACCAAGGAAAATTTGGGTTTGATTAAAAGCAGATTAAAACCAAGGAAAAATTGTTTTAATGAATTAATTTATTAATTGTTAAAAAATTAATTAAAAAAAATTGTTTTAATTAATTGAATTTTCAGGAGAATACCAGGTAAAAGCATCTTCACATAAACCACAATTACTCTTTCTACATAAATAATAAAGTAGCTACTTGGAATATGTACATTAGTTACATTACAAGGATTAACAGGCTGCTGCATTGTCATTTTTTCACATGGGTAAATCATTTAATTAGATACTAAGTCTTGATTTTTCCCATATAGGATTGAGGATGTTTAATAAGACTTCAATGAAACCATTCTGATACTCCCTGCTACACTGTAAGAGAAAGGAGAAGCACGTGCCTGTCTGGAAACTCAGAGCAGCAAATGTTAGACCTCAGATGAGTAACTTTGACAGCTTTGAAATTGAGCAAAACAGCTCAAGGAGAAAGAAACAAGAGGAAAGAAATTGCCTAAGAGATACGGGGTAAAATGTGCAACTTGGAGAGAACATTGAGACAACACTAGAGAGCTGTTCAAATAAACCATGTGGAAGGAAGGGCCTTCTCAATCTCTAAGTCAATGGAGCTGAAGTGCAGAGTGACACTCTGCTGAAAAGATGTGGGGTGTGCCCAGACTGCCGAGAGCTACGTCCAGCTTGCCAGGATAATTGATTAGTCAGTTTATTTGTCCTCATCCACAGAGGCAGGGATCAGCCTGTGGTCAGAAGAGTAAGTCTGGTGGTGACAGAGCGTTCTTGGCTGCTTTCACTTCTCCCCTCTGACATAATTCCTAATTAAACCTGGCCCCCTTCCCACAGCCCAGCAGAGCTGCCCCGGCTGCCCTGCCCACGCACCTCGCCCGGCCTGACGCCAGCAGGGCTCCAGAGCAGGGGCCACACATGATCACACACATCCATTTCTGCTCCTCCTCCTAGAAGCCCCTCAAACCTGACAATGAGCAGGAAGGGATTTACCAGCTGGAAAACTGTGCACAGACAAACACAGATCAGCCTCCAGAGAGCCCCTCAGCCCAGCACTGCAGGTGGGGTGGGCACTGCTGCCATACAACACCCATGGGCAGGCACAGCACAACCTGCCCCAAATCCTCATTCTCTGACAGGGAAGTTGCTTGAAGGTTAAAACAGGCTCAAGTTATTTCTTGGAAATAATGTTGGTTCATATATCCAGTATTGCTTTGCTGCTGTTAGCTCGTTTTTCAAAAACATCAAACCCATCTCTCCTTGTCCTTTGAATGATCTCTTTAAGAGAAGTTTCAAGGTACAAAATGTATGAAATTATTTTAACATAAGCATTGTTGGCTGCCTCTTTGAGCATTTTCTTCCTTTGGCACCTCACACCAATAACATTCCCCAAGCAGTATAATATTTTTTCCAGAACATTATATATGATATGCAGACTGTTGAAGAATTTTAAAATAGGGTAAGAAATTTTCATAACAGTTAGTGAGCAAATGATTCCTCCAAAGATTCAGATTGACACATTTGGAGAGGATTAAATTTATCCAGAGAATTAAATTTGCATCAAATGAACATAAAGAAATACACAGCATAATCTAGGACTTCTCTCTGTGTTTTTGCATGACTAGCATATTTATTGAGATGTCCTTCAGTAATTCTGATTTTGTCATTATTATTCATCATCATGAAGAGTCTTGTAGTCTTATAAACTGGAGTTTTAAGTTGATTTAATGGGTTTTAGAACCATAGCAAAAAGAATTCGTACATTTCAGCAGCAATTTAGATAATGCAGAATCATGTTTCATGAATTTAAAATAAAACTGGTGGATGATATAAATGTATGTTTTCCTACAGCCTTATATTACAAACAGCTTCTTAAAACAATTTTCTAAACATAGGGCCACAACCTGCAAAACTCAGAGCCAAAACAATCACAGGCTGAGAATGGCTGAGGCTTAAAGAAAAGATGCTTGTGATAAACTTTTTCTTTTATTACTTGCATATATGATTAACCCTGATGTTAAGACATTTTTCCTTCTAGTCCATATAGAAGTGTGTGGAGACCACTTGCTTCCTGGACTAGTCAAGATTCTGAACTTTTTAGGCAAATATTTACAGGATCATCCTCCAATTCAACAGGAACTTCACAGGGTTTTTTTTAAAAGTGTACTTTTACTATAAAATCTGTCAAAAAATACAAAAATCAAGCAAATAAAAGGACTGGAATTGCCAAGATATAAAAATCCATCCAAATTCAAGGAGCTGAGGACCAAGCTTTTGGACATTTTTCAGTTATCCATTTTATTTTACTAAATCGTGAGAAGAACTGGGAATGCAAGGTGTGTTTCACAGAAATCCGAAATCCACGTGGCTTTTCCTCACGGATCTGTTGTTCTCCCTGTTAAAGCTCATCAGACATACTCAGGATCGTGTAAAATCATCCTTCCAGCAGTGCTGTGAGGAAGCTGCTCGAGCAGAATCAGTGACATGAGTGCCATTAATCCCTCTCCTCGTGCCCCCGCAGCGCCCGCGCCCCGCGCAGCGCTCACCTTCTCCCATTCCCGCTCGTTGTTCAGCACGATCACCACCAGCCTCGGGTGGGCCTGGTAACCATCTGCTGTGAAGGACAAATCTCTACCTTCCCAGGTCACATTCATCATAAACCTGGAAGGCAAGGAAGAAAAGTTCATTGAAAAATTAATGGCCTGTCCAGCAGTTAATGAGCAGCAAGTTCAGTCACCAGAACCACTGATTAAATCCATGCACCAAGCCCTGCCAGTGCTGTGGAAAGCCTGTGCTTGCAGCATGGGGACTCGGGGCATTTCAAGGCAGCTCATAGCTCAAGACAAAGCCAAATATTGTTTATGTATGAATTATAATGCAGACATCATTTTTAACAGCTTCCACATTATATATGAATAATCTCTCCCCTCCATGAATAATCTTTCTGGCACTTTGCACAACCTCACCAGCTTTTCAGGAGCATTTTAAACAAACCCACATCACCTCTGTATATAATATTGTACTACTGTGTCACTGAGTAATACTCAGAGCAAAGAGCATCCAGTCTATCTTCCCCTGTTCAGACCTCCAAGAGTCCTGTCAGCTCTTCTCAAAACTGTACCTACACACAGTGTTGTGATACGAGGATAAATTCCACTAATGCCAAAACCAGACATGAAACCTTTGAAGGTATTGTAAATATTTCAGTTCAGTAATTTCAAAAGAAAAAAGGATTTATGTTTTATTCTTTTGTATTTAGCTTAATTTTAAATGGTTTTCAAAAGACATATAAATTAATTAGCATTTTCAGTAGGAGGAAAAAATAGAGGGACACAGAATAAAATGTACAAGAAGGAGAACTTTTAAAATTTTGTTGGAAAAAATCAAAGCTCCACACTATTAGTGTAAGCATGAGAGGGCTATCCCACAAGTAAGAGGTAAAACTGCAATTCAGAATCTTGGAAAAAAGATAATATGCCCCCAGTCCATGCCTGTGGTCTGAAGTTATTCACATTGAATTGCACTGAATTCTCAGTGTATTTAATTGAAAGAAATTCAGTCCAAGACTGACACAGACGGAAGTGCAGTTGTCCATCCCACAGAGAGATGTGTTCTGAAGGGCAGAAATTTACTATTCTTCGTACATCACCTGTAGTGTTTTACCCACAAGAAACTGATTCTCTTTTACATGTTTGTATGGGTTTGGAGGGGTTTTCTTGGTCAGCCTTTTTAGCAGTAGTAGTAGCATGATCTCCTGGGGAATGTGACATAGACAAAATTCCTCAGCTCCAAATTCAAAGGAGAAGGCTTTGTATTGACATAGATGCCTGAAAATCCCAGTAGTAGAAGCACGCTAAATAAACAGATATAGACCCAGAAGAAATAATGGCATTGTAACATAACAGTCAATAATTAAATGTGCACTACCCTGAACAGCCATATTAACATCATTCAGCAGCAGTTTGACAGCAATCTGTAAATTCACCCATTGTAATAACTCATATTTCATGACAGGCTTTCAGTGTGAAAATTTTCCCCTTGACAGAACTCTGCTGTTCAGCTGAACTAATTTCCCGTATATTCCATTTTTCATCCAACACTGAAAGATCTTGCTTGGGAACAAAAAGCTGGTTTGCCACCTTGAGAGGCAGCAAACCACCAAATATGATTTCCTTGTGCACACATAGAAGGAACCAGCACAACAGTCACTCAGTGCTGGAAACCACTGCGACCCAGGGAATGAAATGCCTGGGAAGTGACCACAAGGGGAAATCAAGGATGTGCCGTGACAACAAGAAGTGCAACTTGTATTTGCACTTCTGCACCCTCTCCCAACTCACGCCCATGAGGTAAAGCCCCTCACAATGATCACATCACCTCACAGGGCCAGGCAGAAGCCACCTCACTTCACTAAAGCTGAAAGCCCAGCACTGTGTCCCCTCCTGAGGGCTGGCCCCAAACACACACCCTGCAGTCCATCAGGCTGTTGGGCTCACTTCGGTTTTTAACTACACAGAAAATGGTGATTGGACTGGAGTTGAACTCTTCTTTAATCAAGTTTGGTAGGATCACCACCCTCAATTTCAAACACTACTCATCATATTTTGGGATTAATATGCAAATGTCCTAGCCTGGCAGCTTGTCAAAGGCCATCACAAGATGCACTACTGATGCTCAAGTGTTCCAAAAAAAAAATATGAACCACAACTCTAAAGTGAAAAATTGAACTCAGAGTATATTTTGTAAATCATGTGAATTTACCAGCCATTAAGTAAAGAAACACATTTTGCAAGTTGGTTTTCTTTTGAAAAAAAAAAAGTCCTTAATCTGAAAAGTCTCTTAAAATTGTATTCTCTGATCCGGACACAAAGGTATCCATGAGTGACACACACTGAGCTACCCCAGATTCTCACACTGCAGCAATAAAAAAGAACTTCAAAGAGATTCTTGTTTTCCCAAGCACATTCTTCTGTACAAAATTCATCAGCTGCCCGCGTTCTTCAGAAATCAATGCCTACAACCTACACTCGCTTTTGAATTGTCGTTTTTCCTCTGCAAAGGACAGAAGTTCTGCTCTGCTTTTACTGGCCACGATCCCAAACTGCTTGTCCTACAAAAAGTAACCAAGTGCTTTTCTGTTCCTGGTTAGGAAGAATGCTGTGAAGAACTTATATTATGTTATTTTATAGAGTTTTACGTTTATCCAAGGTTAATTCTGTGCAAGAGGTCTTTGGCTTCTGAACTGGATAAAATATATTTCTGAAGTAGCTTTGGAGATGCATATTCCTGTTCTTAACTAAATGAGGTGTTTAGTTATTTGAACTCATTACTTTGAGGGGGCAATTAACAACACACCTTGGATTTGTAGTTAATCTGTTTTCATTCCTCATTAATGCTTCAGCCTTTGCAAAGACATGATAGCACAAGGCCTTGTGATGGTATTATGACACTGAAGTCTTAATTAACTTTTGCAGACTGAAATTTGAGAGATCCCCCAGGTGATACATACACCAAAATGGCTCTTTTTTTTGACAGAAGTTAAGCTATTCTCACACTGAATCCAAAACAGGTTTTTTATCATGCAAAGAACCAAACCTTAACTATGTATTTTAAAACACTTTGAAACATTTATACAATTCTTTTTTGCTTGTCACCTTCCCCAACAAAACTGAAAAGTGTTGAAACGCCACAGCAGAACACTTTTGCTGTCATACTTACAGCAAGCCTTTGAAGCATCCATGTTAAAAACTTTTTTGAAGGTTTCCAACTTTATAAGACTCAGAAAGATCAAGTAGTTCACACAGAGCTTCAGATTAATGCCAAAACTGCAATATTTATCCCTGTCAAAATTCTAAGTTTATCCAGAAGGACAGAACGTACTGAAAAAGCTGGGTTTGCTTACCCTGAAACTACAGTATCACAACTTCATTGACTCTGATTCCATTAACAAATGGGTGAAGACTTTGCCAAAGGGATCAGATCTCAGTTTTCACAACACCATTAGCTTGGATACAATATTGCTGACACAGAGGCACCTTTTTGGCCAGCTGCTCACAGGAGATGTGGACTTCCTTGTCCAAGAGGTGTTTGTTAAGGATTTCCTATACTGGGTGAAAACACTCGAAATCCTGGAGCAGAATCTTTGAGGTTTTCTACTTCTATGCTATACAAAGCAAACGTGTTTGCAGGCTATGGCATTTCCTTTGAGGTTTACCACACCTATATGTCTATGCAAAATACACAAGTGCTCTCCTAACAGATCCAAGGATTTGAGAGCAAAAGCAAGAAGGCTTAGTGGATTCCGTGATGGGTATTTTTTTAAGGAAAAAACACAACATCATGTAAATTATTAAGGTCACTTTGTTTCAAACACAGATCAACCCTAGCCCTGGTTTCAGGGTTTTTTCAAGGTAAGAAATCTCACCTGGATGTGAGAAAGCCAGCAAGGACAGAGCAGAAGCACAGCAGAGCAACCCCATGACACAGAAGCAGATGTGCTGCCACCTGTGCAGCCTCACCAGCAGTGGTGCTCAGGAAGGCCCCAGCCAGCAGCACCCTCCACGTGCTCTCTCTGGGTGCCAGGGAGGAGCATCCCCACAATTTGTGTCCTCAGCATGGGCACTCTCCTGCCCACCCACCCGTGTCCCACAAGACCCTGCAGGACTGGTCAGGCTCAGGAACACAATCAGCTCTGCAGTAAGAGGCTGGTTTATAATTAGTGTGAAAATCACCTGGAATGCAGCTCCCAAACACACCAGCAGCTGGGAAAAATAGAATGGGTGAGGCTGAGGCATTAATGAAAATGTGTCACTTCTAAGCTACCTCCTAAGGAGAGAACTTAGTCCCCAGACCTGTAAAACAAAGCCTGGGGCCTGATAGCTGCAAGGGAGCAGAAAGACAAGAGGACTTCTCTCTGCCATGAGTTCAGATCTACATTTCCTGCCCTCAGATGAGATAATCAAACTTGATAAACTCCCCAGGTGCCATCACCGGGGACCATCATTTTTTATTTAGTGTCTTCTTCACCGTGGGGCAGTGTTTCAAATCTCTGACAACTGCAGGCAATGAAGAGAAGCAGCAAAGAATTTGGGAAATACATGTTGCATAAGAGAAACTCTCTCTCTTCCCTCTCAAAGAAGGAATTTCCAAACTGAGATTTAAAGCAGATGAAATGCCTCAAAACCAACATGTTATCTGGCGATATTTCTCTTTCCTGCAAATAGTGTCAACCCAACCATTTTAATAACCTAGACAGCCAGCCTATCTGGGCTTGGCATTCACTCAGCCTCATACCTAAAAAAGTGGGAGTGAATCCAAATTTTGTCTTCTCTTCTCTATCTTGTTGAGGCTCTGAACTGCTGAACTTCCTTACTATGACTCAACCATGACATTTGAATGATACTTATCAGTACAAACCACAAGGCACCCCAAGAAACAGATTTCCTCTGTAGAATTAAATCAAAAAATGCTTAATGTAGAGTACATAATGCGTGGCCTGAAGTACGTATAGAAATAGGTCTGCAGTAGAACCCTATTAAACAAGGTACCGATGCATTTCTTTAAAGTCAATTCTATATCTTAGGTTATGTAGGATTTTTTTTCTAAATTCAAATCCTTTGCAGTGATGCAGAACCTCTTCTTCCTCTTTGTGCATCCTCCTCCTCCTCCTCTGTTTCCCAGCCCCTGCTCCTCCACAAGGGTACCTTGCTTTGGAGCTGTGTCTCCCCAGGCCTTGAGCCAGCAGGGATGAGTAAAACTTTGGGAGCGATGTGCTCAGTGACTGTGCAAAAGGCACGGCGTGCCAGCTTCTGGGACCTCCCGGCAGCTGCTCCTTAAAGCATTCACTGCCACTGGGTCTGCAAAAGTCATCTTGCCCCAGTTCTGCCAGACAAACAACAAAACTCTTGGGGAGCCCTTCTGAAAGGGGGGAACAAAGCTAGAAAGGGCTCAGCTCTCTGGGATGTGCCACAGACGAGTGTAACTAAACACCAGAATGTTTAGCAAGTTAATGCTATTATTAGCACCAACATTTCAAAAAAAGCCCTGATTTGATTACACATTGCTGCACCACCTCAGAAGCATTCCAAACTCTTCCCAATGTTATGTGCCTGGCTTCCTGCAAGGGGATGGTGCCTGCAGCAGCTCCATCTCCAAGCACATTCATTTATATGTTGATTTTTGAGCCCTGCTTTGAGCCCTGAAGGCAGGCTTTGCTCAAGTGCCAGAGGCCATGCTTGTTCTCTTGTTTTAAATTATTTTAATTATCACAATAACAAGATAATGTTCTAATCCAGTAACTGTTTGGTACCTTCTGCTTCCTAAACTGACCCAACCTGGGAGAAAATTCTAATACAGATTTTCAATTATTTCTTGAATCACTTTGTCAGTAAACCAGCACCACGTTGGGATCTCTTGGGTGGAGTGTTCCCCTCACAACCCCTCCTTTGTTGCCTGTGAAGTTTAGTTTTACTTTGGACTCATATATAATTAGTTAAATATTTATACACCTCCAATCATCCAATAAAGAAGATTATACCTATTGTTCCCGAGTCTTCTGACTTAAATGAACAAATCCTCTATAAACTGGCTGTTGGTCTGTATGCAGGCAAAGATTAAACAGATTTGCTGGATTATTCATCAAACCATTGTGTCTCTTTAATCCCAGAATTCGCTCAAAGGAGGCAAATTTATCTGTCATGCTAAAAGCTGCAATCAAAATATTGAACGTGGTGAATGACGATCAGGACGAGGGGACAGCAAACCCTCACCCTCTGAGGAAGGTGCTGTGCTGAAGGATAACAGCAGCACAACAGCAAGGACAGCTAAGCTTTTGTCCCTGGCCTTTGGGACTCTCCATTGCTCCTTCTCCCTGGTTCAGTGATGACAAATAAAGGAAATCGTGCTTGGGAGGGGTAGGACCTTCTGGACCTACACGTTCACTGCTGAAGGATGGGCTCTAAATCCTGCCTATGGCTTGGCTGCATTTCGGAACAGAATCTCACTAAAGGCCAGCACCGCGTGGCAAACACTGACTGCCTATGGCCAGACACACCTTCGGGCTTTTCAGGATAATGGCAACAGCTTTTCCACCCTCACCCATCCCTGTAAGGATCCGCGTGGTTGGAAACGTTGCAGTGAAATCTATCTCCCAGGGTCATGACTTTCATACACACCGTGAGTACTCTTGTAAACAAAGCAGCACCGTTTCAATGCACAGAGCAGCAGCATTGTCCATGATGACTGGCAGGGTTATTGTGTTTTGCTGTTTGTTTGTTTCTGTGTTTTCCTTTTTTCAGAGAGAACAAGAGTTTGTTCAACTGACTTGGCATTAATGAGGTGCTAATTCTATTTATCCTGCTGTGCCAGTATTTCACACAATAGTGGTTTTCTGCCTTGGGAGATCTGGGTCTTACACAGAGAAGATGATCCGAATCAATATAGATACAAATATTCATATATATCTGTGGTTTTAATGCATTGAAAATGAGCCCTGTATTTTATTATAAATCCTTTATTCATAGGGAAAAACCGGCTTTCCCATGTGTATCAGAAATGAACATTGATCAGATCATTCCAAAAACTAAAGCAAACCTGATTTTCTTCTGGGTCTAAAAAGCCAATAAAAGCATCATAGAATCGCAGTGACGGGGGAAAGATAAATTGTGTTCTTCAAAACAAATATATCTTCAAACCAATTTAATACTCAAAGGATTTGAGAAAGAGGGAGGAGGAGCTTTCTTCATGGCTTTCTTTACATAGAATTTCTTCACAAATGGAGATAAAATTGCTATCTAGATGTGGGAAGTTGCACATAAAGCATTACTAACTTCCATTTACAAGCAAATTAGCTATTATAGCATAGCCTCAGAATACCATACTGGGTTTAAAGCTGAATTAGACTGTCATTACAATAGATGGAGCCTAAAAATCCTGGGGTTTTTCTCTATTTTGAGTTTTGTTTTGCTCAGGCATCCCTTACACAGCCTCTTCCCTGATTTCCACTGAGTTCTCTGCTTCTGAGCTTGCAAGCAGTGTCCTCTTGTTCAACCCTGCTTCTCCAGCACTGATTCCCAGCTGGACAGGGGGGCAGAGTACAGTAGGTCCCAAGTCCACAAGCTGTTTACAATCACTTTTCCCTTTCCATTGGGACCATGCTCCAAAATCCTTTCTTCAGGTCAGTGTCTTAAAACAGCACAGATACATTGACCTTGTAGTTTAGGTTACAAAACTGCACTGTCTGGGACCTGAAACTGTGAGGTTTCCACTTCACAGTAAAACCCCAATTCAGGCATTGATTTTTCATGTAAAGTAAAAAGCTACAATTTGGTGATGAGGATGAGAAAGTACAATGAATTTATGTAATTCACCTTGGCATGGAGAGACTGGTCAGCTCCCTGAGATTACTTAGTACTGGTAAATGCTTGTATATACTTGCCTTGCTAGCAGATTATATGTGACAAGAATAGTCTTGGGGAGCTATTACATAAGAAAGACTTTTTAAAGTTTATTCATTTTAATATAATTGTGACATTTCTAAATTAAAAACAGCCTGCTTCTTGTTCTTGTGGTGTTGGAGAAGCTCAAAGAATCTCCAGTACAGAAAATGTATTTTTACTTCATAGCTCAGTGTTTCACATTGGGAAGTGACTTTTTTAACCACAGTGCACTACAGCTTCTCCTGTCAATAACTGCTGGGTGCATCGTGGACTGCACACTGCAGAATCTCCTGGTGAAGTCTAATCTCACTGCCCTAGCACTCACAAGCCCTGATCTTGTACTCATGCAGATCTAATGAGAAAATAAAGATTGTTTAAAGAAATACAGTTTATGCTGAGTACTGAATGCTTAATTCAAGTCTACACTAGTGTATTAGCCAAACAACAGACTGGGAGCCTTTTTCAAAACAGGTTCAAGTTTTTGTGCCCCTTCCAAGAGTATTTTAAACCCCAGCATTTATGACAGAATACAACTTAACTTTCACAGAAACTGGAGTTCAGTCATTAATAGTGGACTCCTTCGTTTGTAGGTCAGGTCCTACAGTTCTGGCACAGAATTTGGTGGAGAGGATGCTTTCACTGCTCCCTGGCACTGCCAGCACATGCATTAAGCAGCAGCACAGGGATCCCACGCTGGGTGCAGGTGGGACAATCCCCCCAGGCAGTGCCTCCCAGCTGCCCTGCCCTGACACCAGGGACCCACCGTGGCTTTCCCAGAGCCCTGCTGGGCCACAGAGACACTCCCAGGGGCCAAATGGGGCAGCAGGAAAAGAACCATGGGTCTTCTGCAATGTCTCTGGGGAATTTGTAGTTTTAGAGGCAGAGGTTCAAAAATAGGAAAGGGGGCACAAAAAAACCTGCAAGTGTCATACTAAAGGCAAGCGCTCGCTAAGGAAATGTTAAAATGCATTTACTTGGTAGCACTTGGCTTTCAAGAAAGCTTCTGAAGAATGCTGTGTGCAAAGATGCTGTTTTCATGGAAAACAACTGTTCCAGGACATCGTGTGGTAATCAACTCCTAATCTAAATATGCACATACATCTCAGAATTAAAACTGTTCTAAAATCTCTTATCTGAAATCAGCACCAACTTTCCTTCCTGTGCCAATTCTATCCTGCTTTTCTGTAGAAAGCACTTCATCTGCACTATTTGGTCAGAACAAATGTCATAAATACTGCTTGGTAGCTTCCATATTGTCAAGAGCTATTAAAAAATATGCAAGATACCCTACTTCCTCTCACAGAACAGATAAAGAAATATATTACCATGCAGTGTTTTGGATAAAAGTAATCAGGAGTATCATATCTAAAAGGGATAATTAAAAGGAAAATAATAAAAAAGTAATCGTGATTTAAACCTTGGCAGTTCCCATCTGACAAACTGTTTAGAGAAAACATCTATATCAGGTCAGATTAATGCCAATTAATTTTTACAGTTATTCTATCAGAGGTGACAAAAAATATACCCTTACAAGTAGAGGGGACAGATTTCAGTTCTTATGTGATAAAAGCTGCCTAACTAATCTAATACTTCTATAATTTCCAGGGACAGCTCTTTAATACTGCACATTGCTTGTCTTCTAAAATATTACCAGGTTCCTGCTGATGCAAGTGATACAGGCACAGCCTCCAGAGCGTTTTGGCAATTTTACCTCATCGTTAAAGTACACAACAGTCCAATTTTGTTAACTCAGCTTCATACCCTCTAAGACCAATTCCTGTTATCTTCTACATTAGATTCAGAGCAGTATTTATTCTCCACAGCACACATCATCTCCAGGAGCACAGCTATCAGTGCAGCAAGTCCTCTTGCACATTCTCCCAGAACATCTGAGAACCATTGTTTAAAAACGGCACAATGGGATTAGCAAAAAACAATATTCTCTGTCAAAAACATACAGAGGCAATGGAACAGAAAACTGCCAAGGCTTCACAGGTGAAAATAACCCAAAGCAATCATCCTTACTTGTGCAAGGTTTGAGAGGGCCGGTCGTTTTTCTCCAGCTGTCCATAGCAGCTCGTTCTTGCTTCAGGAATGAAGGAGTACTTTTCCAGCATGGCTGATGCAGCAGTGGCAATAACCCCAAGGCCATCCCGTACCCGAGCTTCTAAACTGTAGTCCCACTCATCATAAGCTGCTGAAATGAGTCCTGAAGGAAACTCCTTGGGAGTGATTTCTGTGTTACCACTAACCAGGCTGGGAACTATCCAAAAGAAATCATAGCCAGTGAGGCCCAGGGACCGAGCCTCATCCAGGATGTAGACAGCTTCGTCCTTGGAACAATACAGCAGGATGACGGACGAATGGATTTTCTTCAGCTGAATTTGGGTCTTGGCATCTCCAAAGGCAGTATCGAGTATGATGACGTTCTGCATGTCCCAGCCCACAAAACTGTTTTCCACGGTGGTCTTAATGACATTGATGAAATCTCGATATCCAGGGAAAGTGGTGGTCACCAGAGAGAATACGTGCCAGTCATAATCCTGCATGATCTTCAGCATGATAATGGCTTCTTGCTGGATGGAAGCCCCAAACTGGAAGAACGTGGACATGACATCCTAGAATACCAAACACAGCAAAAGATTAGTGATTTGGTACAACTCTAAAGGGAACAGAATCTCTAATTCTTCTGCTTTCTTTGTTCTACCAGAGCTACCAAACCTCCATTAGCATTCCAGTAACTCTCTGTGGTTTATCATTTTACATCATCAGTAAGCAACACTGATCACAGGTACTACAGCTAATTAAAATATTTGCCAAAAAGTAACAAACTGATATTTACACAGGAAATTTCCAAGTGCTTGATCACATGAAGACAACAACTCAGATCAGAGGCTACTGAGGAAGCTCCCTAGGGACAGCCACCCACAGTTAAACAACTCTCCAGCAGGAGTTTTATATTCCTGTAAACGTGGGAATGCAACCCAACAAACTCACACCAATGTGTAGCTACAATGGAAATAAACTGCAATGCACATGCTGAAGGAGCTCTGTACTTCCAGACATAATGTCTGAAGGGACTCCATTTCCAAGGTTCACTAGACTTGGTGGAAGCTTTCAGACTTTGCAGAAGGAGATTTTCTGTCCCCAGGGACTGAGTTCACTACTGGTCCTGCTCCATTCAGAGCACATGGCCCATTGGTGCCTGATGGAGAATTAACAGGATGGGACTCCGAGGACAACCAGCAATCTGTCAGCACCCTCATTAAAGGACTTAAACAGAAATGACTTCAAACAATGGCCTCAGAGTCTCTAACTGCTCTGTAATGTTGCCCAACACAGATTTGTCTCTAATGTTTGTCTTATGATTTACAGAATTAATAACATTTTATACAGCATAAGGGCAGGTGCTGCTTATTTTAACATCATTATCAGAAATAGGCAGCAGTTAATTTTGTTGGCACTAAAGTTCCAAACACTTTCAGTGGTCTATTTTTATTAAGTTGCTGTAAGATCTAAATTTATTTTTGAATTCTACATCCTGCATTTACATAAAACAATTAGAGTGCCAAAAGTGTACATAGGACACTGCATAATTTTTTATTTTTATTTTACTTCAGTATTTATTCTTGACCAGTAGAGGTAACTTATCTGCATCATTTTTAGGTACAGAAAGCATGAATTCCTGGTGAAACAAAAGCTTATGATTTAAAAATAAGATATGAATCATTCCAGATTTCTTATGCAGGCTTCTGAAGAAGACACATACGGTACCTTTAATTTAAAGAGTTTTATGATCATGGTCACGAACTGCTATCCTATTCTACACTTGCAGGGAACAGAAACAGATTAATTGATTTGGGTTTCATGGCAGGGTGGTGTTAAACATACAAATAGTAGTGAGAATGAGAACTCAGCTCTGCAAGCTCTGCAAATCTATTCCAGGAAAACAGTCTGCACTTTTTTTAATAGAAGATGAGGAGTATTATTACTTTCCAAGTGTTAAGAAGCTGACACCAGGATTTTATATAGCCTGACAGCAATAAAAGTCTTACAACTTGTGTCAGACCCTGAAGACTGATACTGAAGGTATAAAATACACACTGATGGTGGTAATGAAATCATCTGCCATGGTTTCTTTGGTACCTCAAAGATGAGATTCTGAATGCCAGAGACAGATTTGAAATGTTGTGAGTTAATTACACGTTATAAAACATGTTTTGGAGAAGAATTGAAGAAGGAATATTTGATTGCTGAATTCTTCTAGGAGCTATTTCCTGGTGACCTGCACTGGATACTTAAAAACCAGCAAACAAGATTTTCATATGGGGACATTCACAGCTAAAGGAATCCAGCACGCAGAACAGCTGCTCAGAGTCAGCATTTAATGATTTCATTACTGATTTACTACAACAAAGTAAAATAGATATCTAGAGACAGTGCCATGAATCCAACTTTGTTGCAGCTTCTAACTGAGCATAAAAAATATTGTAATGCAAAGCCAATCGCTTCCGTTTTCTTCTCTAACTCTTATCTTGGTTTCCATTTATGATTATGCTAAATTACAGTAAAAAGTAAGATAATTTACAGTAGATTAATTAGATTATATCCATATCCTTTCATTCTCCCCCATTTCTATATGTGTTTTTTGGCTACTACTGCAGTGGAATAATTCTTTCAAACAATACATACACCTTGGTCCTTTGTGCATGACAAGGAACTTCTCCAATGAGGCAACTGAAGTATTTAAGGGCAAAAAACAATCACGTGGACATTTTCTAGTGTGACCTTTCTGACTAGTAAATACAGATTTTTAACCTAGAGCACTCCTTGGCATCTTCCCTGGCAATTAAGAACAGTCTCGAGAACAATGCTCTGTGTCACCATTGCAGCAAGCTGACAACAAAAGAGAAGTAATAAAAATAAATCCTTGCCTTTTGTAAATATTATGTTAGAAAAACAGTTTATGAAAGGAGTTTTGATGAGACATTTTTGTAAAGGTCACACCCATATTACAAGAACCTGTTTCCTATAATTGTGAATGTGAAGTCTAGTCAAAATCAGGCAATCATGATCAATTTGTGATTAAAATGCTGAAAAAAACTGTAATTATACAGTGCAAAGAAGTTTGGGTTTAGGAAAAATGGAGACAGGAATATCACAAGTGAGATTCTCATCTGAAGAAATTCCATGTAACTGCACTGACTCCTCTGGATGCTTTTATGGAGCTGAAGACCTGACTGTATTTACAATGCATCTGAAACAGATGGAACATTACAAGCAAATTGCAGCCTTAGGAACTTCAGCAGATACTTAAACAACTGTAAGGAGAATATTCAAGGACATATCCATTAAACTGGGGGGGAAGGGAGAACTTTAGTGAAGAAATAGCAAATAAATAAAATTGTAACATATTCAACTATTGTATTCTTAAACATCTACAGAGCTTTTCATTTTGGGGGGTTTTAAGCTTCACATTCTTTTCAAAAAGCATTATTATTCCTCTGCTTCATACAGACTTAAATTCCATATGTGTAACAAAATACTAAGTTCCATTTTTCTATATTCAAATGCAAACTAGAGATTTTTGTAAAACTAGTTTGTAAAAAACCAAAATTATCCAGTTATTTTCATTTAACTGTCATCTTGTCATGTATTGAGACATCCATCTAAATCATTGCTGAAGTAGAAATACAGATGTAATATCAGAGGTGCTTTAAAGGCACACCAGAAATTATTTGTTTTCTGTTTCTCAATGTCCCCAACCATTGAGATTACTGGTGGAGGTTGCAAAGAAGTGGTACACTTTATCCAGGGCAAGAAAGTTTTTACAGAGGAATTTCTCAGATAAATCTCAAAGCATGACAATCCCAAGATGCTACACTTGATATGAATAAAAATTCAGTTGGAAGAAGTAGTTTTCTCTTTCAACTTCTTAGCTAGATCCCACCACAACCATGTGAACAAAAACCAGCAATGAAAAGAGAAGGTAAAGAGCAAATGAAAACTTTTTGTTTCTGTCTTGCACACGAGTGTACAGTTTACAGCAAAACATCTCCCCATATGTTTCACACCAGAAGGAAGCAATCCTTCAATTGCTTCTTGCTTAATGTTATTGCTGAATTTTGTCTGTGACAAAGTTCTGTCGTTGCAGGAGAAGGGCACTCCAACATTCCCATGCTTGTGCACAGAGCAGCACAGCTCTCCCTGCTGCTGTCATTTATAGATTAACATATTAAAGTAAGTTGCTTTTTAATTAGTGTACCGAGTCTATGAATCTGTCACTGTTGTCAGAATTGCACGTTTCACTTCCCCAGTTCCAGCAAATTACAGGAATGTTTCTCTGAAACTCATCCTCGGCTATTTTCATGACATCTCGGTTTCCCAGCTCCGGCTTTTCCATGAGCTCAGCAGGGGCCACTCCCAGCTGCTGTACCCACTGAGGTCAGCCCTGGGGGCACTTTGTGCTACCAGGGAAAAGGCTGCAGGAGGTGGTCAGTTAAGGAAACAAACATTTGTTATCTAAACCTGGGTACCTTTGGTTAAATGAAAATTGAACGCTAAACCAGAACAAAACTGGGGTCAACACAAAACCAAACCAATTTTCCACTCCGCAGACACAGCGAGGGACAGTCACTTCACTGGTAAGACCACACTATGACAGGAAGCAAAAACCAACATGAAAGAGTTTAAAAAGCAATCCAGAGGATGAGTTTATTCAGCTAGCAACAAGATTATTATGACAGGACTACAAGTAGGACTTTAAAGTTATCTTAATTGCTTCGTTCTTACTCTCTTTCACAGAGATCAGCAAAAATCATTTTTCTCTGATTTCACACCACTCTAAATTAGACATTCCATTCTCATAAAGACTTAAGGCACGTGGTGCCAGGTCTCCATACACAGTGCAAGCTGTTCCCTATTTAATGCAATATAGTAGTTATTTCCCAATTTTATAAAGCCTGGGAAAAATGAAAGCCAGAGGTTAGTCATGAATTCAGCTGAATAATTTAGCATCACATCAAAAATACACTGAACAAAATTATTTGTGCCGATCTCAAATGTAGGTAAAAAATGCATCTTGCAGGGTGTTAACTTGGGACCATTTTTCTTGGATTACTTGAAGTGATGCATCGATCCCCTGGTAAACATGAAGCAAATTGCATTTCTCTGCCATGAATATCCAGGCCCCAGCCACAGGGTTTTCCTTTGTGGAAGGGCACAGACCCACGCCAAACTTTCAGTAAATGCAAGCACTGAAGTGGAAGAGCTGAAAGGAAAACCTTTCCTCCAAGACACCCTGCATATTTTTGAATTCTTAAGTTATTAAATTCCGCCTCTATTCATTAAGAGACAGAACAGGCAATTCCCAATACAAACAGCTCACCGAGGTGCCCAGGGAGAAAACTCCTCCATTATCACCATGGGAGCAATTTGGGGGAGATTACACAAAATTTTGTGCTTTCATACAAAGTATAGCAACATGTGAGGGTGGAAATAATTTACTCATTCTTACAAAACACAGAAAATACTTGCTTCCCAAGGACCTGTCACCGCTCTGGCCTCACACATGGTGAAACCAGAGCCAGAAAAAGGGTGGAAATTTTCTTACTCCATAATTTAACTGCAAACGCACAGCCACAAAATGTATGAAGGTCAACTAAAAGGACAAACAGAGGCCTTACTTTTTATTTTAAAAGTTTGCTCTAGGAGAGGAACACTGAAGTCAGAAAAGGGCAGGAGAAAGCAAGGGAGTACATTATGGCTTTCCAACATCTGACATGTCCCCTTTATTATTTCAAGGAATAAATATCAGAGAAACATGATTTCAAAAGGTTAGCACTAGCTTAATCAAGCATGTTCTTTCCCATTTCCAGAGGGAGTCTGCAGGAATTCATTTTGCAAAGAGTTCTGTATTTTCAGGTCATGGTTTCATCCTAAGAATTTTGCTAGATAACAGGTTTTGTGGGTTTTTTTTCTTTTCAATATATCCACTTAATGTTATACTACCTAGTTGGCTTATCTAGGCCTGTTACATGAGCTGAAGTTTGTCACTATTTATTTTTTGGTACCAGAATAGCAAATAAACAAAGGAATGAGAATGGGGTTTCTGGATATCATTGCAATCACCTGGGTTTGATCCTTTACATTTTCGAAGAATAGTGTGTCATGTCTAATGAAAATAACTCAATATGTCATTACACAGAAACAACCTAATTATGGAAGATGACTGGTTTTGCACAAAGCTCATGAGCCATTCCTGGGCTGGACCTCACTCACCATCTGGGTTTTCTTTCACAGACCGTTCAAACACTGGAAATTGTGGTGTCTCAGTGTGAGCTCCTGATCAACCAGGACAGACAAGTGAAAAGTGCTTTCAAAGGCCGAAATGAGCCAACAGGCCTGTGACCAGGCAATAAAATCCTGGAAAGATCCACGTGAATCAGAAGGGATTTTGGGGTGGTCATTTGATGGAAGGTTTATTAACAAGATGCCTCCTTTCTAGATAGATTTTAGTTTCCACAGTTACAGAAATGTTTTACACTGTGAATATTTCAATGAGGAAGGACAAAATTGTGGGTCTAGAAAAAGGCAGCATGGAGCTGCTGTGCTATTTGGATAAGTAACAGCTATTGTGCAGCTTTTGGGGTCAAAACAAATCCTGACATAAGAAGTAGGGTACTGATGCCTGCAAAGAACAAAAGAGAGAATAAAAAGTATTTTCAAAAAAAATATATTTCTCTTGTATGTTGAAATATTTCTTGAACATAAATCATTGACTCTTTAACCCATGCCTGGATCATGTGGTTCTGTACATCAGTGTAATCAGCATTATCCTAAAATATTTTACCTTTATGGCATATGTATGCAAGTTTCATTTCCTGTCAGTATTTCACTCAGAAAATAAATATTGAAAAATGTGTTCGACCGAATAGATTGGGTAGCAAGGAGAACAGATTATAGCTCAGTATCATTGTTCTTATGCCCCTTGCCATGACTGCAGAGAAATGCTTTGCCATTTTTAAAATCTAGACTTTTTTCATGGTTTGTATAAGCAGTGTCCTTCTGCTTTATTCACGTAATTAGTAGTCACTAAACTGATGTAAGTAAATAGTCTCTTGAAGAGCCCAAGAAAAGCTCATTTTCCCTAGGAAAACGACTTTAAATGAGCCACGGAGTACATCTTTTGCCTCAAGGAACACCTGAGTTCACATGGAGAGCTCTTGAGTCTGTCCTTTCAGTGAAACCTCTCCAAGCAGTTGTCATGAACGATGGGAGAGCAATCAGGAAAATTAATGACTTTCCAAAGACAGGGAAAGCACTTGCTGTGGAGTTACTCCAATAACGCTGGTGAAAGTAACTGGCTTTCTGCTGTGTGGGAACATTCATCTGCCAACAATTCACATTTGAGACACCAAAACAAAGTTTTGGTGACAGCACTAGGAAAAAAAATGGGGTCCTGTCCCAGCTCTCCCCATCGCAACACGAGGAAGTTTAGAACACAGTGGCAGTGACTTGTTCTGTACAGGTCACCTCCCTGGCTGAGAAAAAGAAACTATGAAATGATGCAACCCAAGCCCACACCATGATTTTACTGCAAAACTATCAAAATGCACTTGTTGCAAGGAGGAAAGCCTAGGTGCATTTTCAGAAACAAAAAAAAAAGAAACCAAATATTTTTCAGGCTCATAGAAGGCTGTTCACCAGGTACCAGAAATAAAAAGCATTAAGAGAGCATCAGTGAGCTTGTGAATTAGCCCAGTGAAAGGCCAAGACTCAGGAAATCCAGCAGGGATACACACAGATGTTTCAACAAAGGAAAAGTCTAGGTACCTTTCCTCTCCTAGTACTGCTAGTTCCTTGTAACTCACATAATTCATCTCTTGAACTAAAATACCACAAAGAGATAGGATGTAGGAAGGATACCAACCAAATAAGCCAGATAGATCTCTGGAAAATAAAAAATAATCTTTGTATACAGACTGTCCATCCCCACTATCTCTCATATTCCACTGGGGCTTTATTTACCAATGTTCCCTTTGTTTCATATCAGTATTGAGACACTCTGCTTTTTACTACCCAAACAACACACTGGGCTGTGGGGAATACCTCACCTTCCTCGAGTGGCACTCTGTGACTGTGGAGAATTATCTACCAAATCAATTAGTTCATTTACTTTGAACCACATCTGCTCCCATAAGACCATCACAGTTGAGCTTCTCTTGATTCATGGGCAATTTGGGGAACTTCAACAGATATAAAAGCAAAGCATTTAGGCTACAGTGAGTTATATTATTTCTTGGAGCAGACAGCTAGGTCTAATTATAGATCTTGAAAACAAACCTGCTGATAATGGCCATGCTTCCTGAAATCAACCCTGTACGTGGGGTTTAATCTGTTCCAAAATGAGTCCCAGACAGCCAGGTTTTGGTACAGTCAGATGGACCTCTGACACAAAGCAAGATCCTAAAATTTCCGAGCAACTCCAAAAAGAAACAAATGAAAGAATAGTGCTTTATCTTTCTCTTTAAATAAAAAGTGAAGCTTGCCAATTCATATTTTCTAGATTTTCAGTAAATAAATTTTTATTGTAATAGTTATGACTTACATACTTTACTGCCCCAAAGGATTATATTAGTCTTTAAAAAGCACAGTGGCCACATTTTGTCTGATTAACAGCTTTTTACAGCACCAGCCTAATTCATTTTCTTTTCAGAATCAGTCACCCATATTGACTTCACTCTACCTCGGCCATAAGTTTAAACATGCACACAAATCACTGTGAGCCATCCACAGAATATGCTAGAATCCAATTTACTTGACATCTTCTTGGGTATCTGCTAAATTAAAATACGTAGTGGTAGTATTTTAGCTAAGTAAAATGTGATGTGTTTATATTACTATTGCTGTGCAATCAAAAAGTGTAAGTTGTTTGAACAGCTTATGGAAACTTTCAAGAATCAATGCTATGCAATAATTCCTCCCCAGAACAAATTTTCATTCCAGCTATTTGGTATGCAACACAGTAAGCATTTTGCATAATTATATGGCTTCACAGTGTCATTTTCATATGTATTGTATGAAATATTGAATATATGAATATTCCCAACCTATAGGAAAAGTTGCTTAGAACAAGGATTTAGGGTGGTTGAGGATAAGTATGATTCTCTGCTCAAATCTCTTATCTAGTACAAGTATTGTACAGGAAAATCCTGCAATGTCAAACCACCTACAGCTCACACATCAACAAAATTTACCAAAATTTACAGCCATTAGCAGCTTTAAGAACAACACCATCCAATCTTATCAATCCTGGAAACAGAATCAAAACCTTACTTACCCACAATAACATTTAAATATACTATGGCCAAGAATTAAATCCAAAATCAGTAACAATTCATGATTTAATAGCAGCTGAATTCAGCCAAATAGGCTGTTTACTTATAGTGTGTATTGCATGTGTGCATAAATGTCATACACTATACAGAAAGATAAGCATAATTGAATATCAATAAAAACGCCTTAAGACATCATCTCCTTATCTGAAAACATTTGGTCTCTACTGAATCCTAAAACACTTCTCACTTGTGCTGAGGATGAGAAGCCAGAAAACCATTAACTAAGTCATTTCCATACATCTCCACTTAACAAGTAAAAATGAAGGTAACAAACAACCTCCTCCTCCACCCCCTTTCACCAAATGGTGAGTATAAAACATTAGGCAAATAAAAGAAATATAAAGTCAATTTAATTTTCTACCGTGTGCGTGTAACTAGGTGCTTTTCCTTGATGAGCCAGAAATCTTGGACCAGCACCTCTGTGAACCTGCTTCAGCAGCACTGGACCAAAGAGAGAAACCCAACAGCCAGAGACAAGCTGGGGAGGGCAAACAGACAGATGGGAAGGGAATTTTTTAAGAGGAAGGCTGAGCAGAGTTCAAGGGAGCCATTCCAAGTAACTTTCCATGGCAACAGAGATTTGTAGGATAAATTTAAGTATCAGAGGAAGATAAGAGATTGAAGACTGTTGATCTCCTCAAGAAGACAGGCATTTTGGTTCCCCAGGTAGTCTGGGTGCTAAACAAGAAGAGGTGCAAACCTGACCCACCTACCTTGGGAAGGCAAAGTGACAAAACCCTTGTAACTCACCCAAAGCACATGTACTGCTTTTATACCCTGCTCCGAGGAAGTGTTTCACAATGCTCAGTACGCTCCTCTGCTCTGAGCTGCAATCAGCAGATCTGAAGAAGGGACTGCACTCAAGGGAAATTCCATTTATGCTTATCCTTTACATTCTCCTCTTTAGGCACCATCTCTGGCCTCTGGGCAAAGCTACAGCTGCTCTTGTGTTATGCTAATTGATATTACACGCTTTCTCAGAGTGATCAGCCAATCAATCGAGAAATTAGTATCCTTTTCCACTGTACATTTAAGAGCAGCAGGTCAGAAGCAAGTTCACTTACAACATTTCTGATATGTGATCTAAGTCCATACTTATGTACCACCCTAGCTCAAGAGGAGAGGGTGACTAACTGCTTATCCTACAATTAACCCTACTGATAAGCACAAAATACACCAGCAATGGATGGTATTTCACTGGTATTCACTGCAGAGCCTTTGACTAATCACAAAACAAACCATATTTGTGTTAAAGCAGTTGCAAGGGCTCCAGTGCTCAGAGCTACTGCATCCATGCCAGAAGGGACATAGGAAGACTGTGGAATTCAGCTGCAGGCAGATCCAACAGTTTCCCCCATCACTGTGCAATCCAGATAAGGACATAAGCATTCACGGCATCCTGTGATGGAGGTGAGGTAATGTAACTGAAATGGGAAGACAAAAAACTCTAATGCACCTACTTTTTCTGACTCTACCCACACTGTTCCACACATTTGACTTAAATCTACATTTTCTTTTTGGCATTCTGTTTAAGGATGCACCAACTTATTTAGTTGCAAGAATATCACACATCAAGAGATTTGCCAAGCATTATTCCCATAAGCAAATAATACTCCAAGCAGAAAAGCTTTACCAACATATATTCAAATTACTGAGACTTGACATGGGCAGTAAAACTATTTCTTCTGTGAAATAGCTTAGCTTGTTACTTTTCCTTAGTTATGCAGAGGCAAAATATCTTTAAGCATGGCTCTGATTTACAGTAAATATCAGAGGGGAAACATAACATCAAGAAAGGAAATGCTCAAAATACTATTTATCTCCTTACAAGGCATAGTAATTCTTTCTAGAAATTATTATAGATTTAACAGTCATACCACACACAGTAAATGCTGCAGTGCTACAGCAAACTGAGTATCTCATTTCCAGCTATAAAAAAAGCATGGGTTTTTTTGTGAGAGGACTGATGACATCTTTCTTAACCTGCACAATATCTTTGAAGAGAGAAACATCATAATCCTTGTACTGAACACAAATACGTAACAAAACTTATTATATAGGTTGATGGCTTTAAGGCCAGAAATTTGTATCAGTTGCATTTGACAACACAAAGCATGCAGCATTTTCCTAGATAGGTACAACACCAAACAAGTCAATGACTTTCATAGATTCCAATGTAAATATGAAATTATACTTTTGAGATTTTTCTAACCTAGGTATGAAACAAAAAAGATTTGTGGCTAATCTTGGTATATGTTACAACAGTTAGATTTTTTTCAAGTATCCATAATACAACTAAATAGCAAATGCCATCACATCTAAGTTCAATGGGAGCCCAGGGTGCTCAAAAGTCATCAAGGGTGGGTTTGCTTAAGCAGAAAGGAGCATCTGCACAGATGTGAGAGTTCATCTATGCCCATTTTATTTTTGCTACTCTGAGTGTCCTCAGAAAAGAGTTTCATGCTCAGTTAACTGAAATCGTTTCTCTACAAACACAAAGTGGGAGTTCTTGTTCATTTTCATTAACAGAACAAAGGGATTTAGATGCCAATCCTTTGGGTTCCTTTGGAAAAAAACCTCTTTGTGTAGGATGACTAACAAACAAAACACCTGTTCTTACAAGTTGTTAAATGCTTTCAGTTCCACACATAAAAGATGAGTACTTGTTACATTTCAGGGACCTTATGTAACAAAGCTTGTTAAGAAAGTTGCAGTTGCAGTTTAGATTTCAGGGTAACAGGCACAAGGGAATGTGCTTCCCCTTCAACTGTTCTGTCTTGATTTGCCTCTGCGTCCCCCAGTGCCATTCTCTAGAACAGCAATGTTAAGTTTACAAAGTGCAAAGACTGCTCTTCTTTTGCAGGTCCTTTAGAAATAACCTATGGACCTTCTGGTGTCCAAAATCCAGTCTGAAAATTACTGACTTGAAAGCAACATCCCAGCCATTTCCATCTGATACCTGATGTTCACAGCAGTTGTATTATTTCACTATTGTTAAACATGTCATTAAGTAATTTAGGATTGATCTTCACAATGACTTACTCTGAGGTACTACCAGAAAGGAAAAGATAAAAGCCATGACCTGATTCCTTGCAGCATATTGCAATATATTCCACAAGAACTCCTGAAATACAGGTGAAATGGGGAAGAACAGGGGTAGACTTCACTGCACAGCTCTCACTAGGCAGTTCTGACCCTCCTCACAGTGACTCATAGTTCTCTGTATATAAGCAATGTGATTTCAAGTTTGTCAGATAACAATTTTTCATGTTACATTAACAGATAATTTTTAAAAAAACAAATAGTTAACCTGTACCAAATCTCCAACTTTTCTTCAAGGAAGAGGGTCTTCTGGAGCAAGCAGGGATTGTCCTGTGTTCAGGGGCAGATACAGCTCATTTTAGGGAGAAAAGTGATGATTTTTCAAATCCCTACTAAATAAGGCAGTCTTTCTGCACAGTATGTATTGAAAATTGGGAAAGAAAAGACAACTGAGATGTAACATCTCTGCCATACTGCGTGACATGCTCCATTCCACAGAAAGTTGAATTGCTCGCCCACGTGAAGCTCTTCAGGAGATGGATACCTGAATAACCCCATGAGACCTGCAGCTCCTCCTGATGGATAGACATTTGTTGCTACTTGGCAACAGTCTGTCAGTCCATTAGAAACCTCAGAGAGAGAGGCAGAAACACACCCATATAGAGGAAAGCTCTGTTCTGATCCTGCCTCAGCAGGGGAGTAGATTGGGTTGCTACAGATCAGGTCAGGAGCAGGGTACTCAGAACAAAAGCGTCTCTATAAACCATGCACAGCACAAATGACCATATTTGTGTTACCAAACACGTGCTGCAGGGAGTGGGCCAACATCCCACAGCAGGGATCTTCTCTACTCAGCTTGCCTGGCACAGACTGCAAAATCACTGGCAAGGAATTCAGAATCCCTGAGCTACTCAAAGGATCTTGGATAACAAGAGTGGAGGCGAGGAGCAAAATTGCACCCACTGAAAAGGGAGCAGTTCCCCATTGAAGGCCTGGACAAGAAGGGCAGATGTGAGAAAGCACCACAAGAGAGGAGGAGCCAGGTGAGCTCCCACTGACACCCCACCAGGTGTCCCACCAGTTAAAATTTCATCTGGAACATAGTCTCTAAAAGCCATTTCTGGTGACAGCTCAGCTATTTCCAATGCATCTTACACCAGTTCTGCTGTCCAGAGCTGGTACAGAGCCAGAGACATTCAGCATGCTGGAAATAGATGAACAGCGCAAAACAAATTAACTCCCTCATGGGTATCAGCAAATATTTCCTTTTACTATTTGGGGATTATTAATAGGACAAATTTGGACAACCACTGCTTCTCAATAAAAATATTAAACATGAAAGTTTTATCCAATTCTAAAGGAAACATTTTCATTTGAAAACACAAACAGGAAGTCCTGTCATTTGAATTCATGCTCTCTTTGAGAAAATATAGAAAAGCACAGAGCAGAAGTAATGCAATGTGACAGGTGACCGGACACAAATCACAAACAGTTAAGGAATGCCATTTACAAAAGCCCATTTCTTCAGGTTAATCACCCTTATTATTAAACAAATACTAAGAATAACATGATATAAAATAAAATTAGTGAGGGCCAATAAAAGTTTAACTCACTCAATTACAGCAATAATTGTCCATTACCCTCCATAATGCAGCTTAGCCAGCACTAATGTCTGCCACTTCAGACTGCATTTGCAAAATCATAAAAACGGATTTTCACAAAAGTTACATTTCAACAGCTCTCAGTTTCCAAGATATAACAGGTTTCCTTTGTAACAAGGAGTGAGCCTTAGAGTGAGACAGAAAAATGTACATCCTTGTAAATCTTTCCTCCTGGAAGATTTACTCATCCCCAACAACAGGCAGAATAGTTCAGCAGAGATCATGTCACAGTGCCACACCTCATGAAATGTCTTAAACACATCCACACAGAAATAGTTTCTAAACTCTTTCAAGTGATCATAAGTCTGGTCTAAAAGTGGTTTTATTACTACATACAGATAATAATGTGTTCATGCCCATAATACAGGATATAACTTTAAAATACAGGATATAACGACTTAAATTATCTCAGCATCTCAATTGATAACAATCTGATTGTGGAATAAAAATTAAAGCTGAAAAAATGGTAAATTCTATTGACATCTGATAAAAAATTCAAGCCTGTAAAATAAACTATGTTCTACATAGTAAATTCTACACTATATGTGTAGAATTATATACACCAAAAGACTTCTGCACAGTTTCATCCCCCTCCAGATGATTAAGAAGCACATTTTCCATGTAATTTTTTGCCCAACCAATCTCATTAAGGAGTTACATTTATTACTATACAGTCACTCCACAGAAACAAGACATACTAACATTTTCTTGCTCTCTATGAAAACATCAAACAGCTTCTGGTGATCAGTTACAATATTCCATTTGCTTTTTCTATGAAAAGTTGTTATTTCTTACAACCTCACCTAAATCCCTAAGAAAGAACAGACTTTATGAAGTATTCATGAGCAAAATTCAACACAAAGCGCAGAATTAGGTATAAATAAACACAACATAATTAAAGTAATATACAGATGCTTGGGGCTATAGCAGAAATTAGCATATATGGAAAAGTATTGCCTCTTCATAAAGAAGAACTCAAATTATTACTTGAAAATGAGACTACCAAATCAAAATGAGCACTCAGCTGAGCAATGATATTTGTACATACCTTGGTGCCTTTGGAAATTAATGCATAAGGGATATTCTCATCAACTTGTTTGTATAAATTGCAATAGAACAAGGAGAAGAATTTGAGAACACAATGCTAAAAATGCTGTAGTTTTTTCAACCCACAAGCAGAAGAGATACAAATTGAGCCTGATTGCTAACACCCCTATCTGGGAATTTGAAAGAGATTTGTCATCTCTTCAGTTTCTTTCAGAAAATTGTTAAATGCACACACAGGTATATCATGAAGCCCATGCCTTCATATGAATGAACAAGAGGTAACTTCCCAAAATATTTAAACATTTCCCAGTTTCTTAACATGCTACATTAGACCTCTTCTCACCCTCAGCAAGTAGTAGCTTCAGCCCTTAGGATGAATTCCTGCCCAAATCAGAAAAAACTAATAAATTAATTATTTCATCTTTGGTTTTCCTGCCCAGCATAAAGATATGACATTATCTTTCCATATTTTGAACAGGCACTCCAGGCAATGCTGCTACACCAGAAGACAGCACAGCTCTCTGACCATCCCTTGGTATTTCTCACTTGGCTGTGCAGACCAGCATCAAAAGCACCTTGATGTTTTGTTTTTTCTTTTGGTTTTGATTGTTTTGTTGGGGGTTTTTTTATATGTCTTTGCAGAGAAATATGAAAACCTGGACATTTAAAACCAAATACCAATGATGCAACCAATTAATCAGTGCAATCAACTGAACATGCTAAAACTACATCAAGGGAATAAACCAAAAGAATAACAGATGTAATTTTCATTGAAACAGATGATAAAATGCATACACTTTCCAAACACAAGGTCATGACAGTTCATTATGAATGATTAGCACACTTCCCTCTTGCGTAACAGCACGCTCACCAGAACCCAGGTAATTTGAGTGTCATGAGTAAGTGACACCAGCTGACCAGAGTTATAGGATTAAAAGTAATGACTGCAGCTACTAGAACCTCTGGAATAATCTGTTCCTCAGCCAAGTTCTACATTCCAGAAGGTTATAAAGCTGTTCAGTGCCCTGCAGATACCTTGTCTTTCCCAAGGCACATCATTATACATTTTTAGGTTCCATCCAACATTTGGAGGCCGTGTAAAAAAAAACTGGTTTAGAACAAATTTGTGGACTCTGTTTGGTACATAATACACATACTGCACATAAAAAATGTGAACCATAACATGTATAATTCATACAATACACAGTAAGAATCCCCATTGATACCCCAAAATACCAACATGTTTATATACACACAGCAACAACACATTCCTCCTGTCACACTCACTCCATACATAGTAATGGTTTAAGAGGTGATTAATAATTTGAAGAAACTGTGAAACCACTACAGAAACAAAGACATTTACTACTTCAGTCATTAAAAGCTGAAGTACCACACTTTATTTTAATCAAGTTTTATACTGCCAGACCTATTTCAGTTATTTTCCAGAAGAGGGTAAGAACAATGATTTCTAGCTCAGTTACGACCAGAAGAACATTACCTATAATTTACCCATCAGCCAAATTAAGCACTGGGATAGCAACATTAATCTGGATGAAAGTTTTGAAGACTTATATTGAAGGTAAGCAGAGATAAAGCATTTTGGTGCTTGTTTTGTTCAGAACCCAGGTCACGTTCTGAGCTCTGTGTGTATTCCCTCTCCAACCCGGGTCACAATTCCTCTTCACATCCCCATTCCCTTTCTGCAGGCCTCCTGCCTTCCAAGTTTCTCTCTAGATTACACCTCAGACTTGCCAAGGCCACTTAAAGTTAATGAAGGTGGACTGGCTGAAATTTTCTTCAGGCTACAATTCTTCCACAGAGCTTTCATGCTTGTCTTTCATGTCAGTAATACTCTGTGTACCCACAGAAATTTAACTTAGCTTTACTACACTTGCACACAGGCAGACTGATGAAATACTACAGAAAGGAGTAGCAAATTTCATAACACATCATGCAGATCAAGCCTACAGAGATTGCAGGGATGTTCTTCCCTTTAGACTTCACCAGGCTCCAGAATAATATTTCAAGCAGTTTTTCAGAAGCAGAATCCCAAAACAGTAAAGGCCTGATCCAAAATCTCAAATGATTCTGCAGCTGGTCAGCATCCACGGCTGTAAAACCTGCACTTGTAATGAAAGGAAAGCAAATACCCAACTTACTGTCTGTGACAAACTACATAAGTTTTTCCCAGAGTATTTTAACCTAAACAACTTTATTATTTCCAGAACTACGAGGATCCCAGTAGAGTTGTTATCATGTTAGGAGTATGTTTCTCCAAAACACAGAGGTCTTTTTCTTATGATCAGTATATCACATCCATCACCATTAACAGTCTCAGAGGAGTTTAACTATTCAAACCTGGCTCAGGAAAAAATGGATACAAAAATCCAGGTACTGTCACCAGGAGGTGGTGAGGGAGGGGGTGGGGAGCACTGGAGTTTAATGACAGCGTTATACCTGAACTGCCACATGGTCATAACAACTTCCAAACATAACCCAACCACATTCTAGGGTTTCTTGAATAGCAAATAGCATATTATGGTTCATTTATGAAATGAAATTACATATAACCTTTCTTCTTTTGTTCAGTTTTTTTACCAGCCTTGTAACGTGGTAAACAAAAAACCAAAACCCACAAAACTTAACACTTTCTCTTCATCTATGCAGATCTGGCATGCCCTGTTTTCCATACATGACAAATCTCAGATTACAAAACTCTGACATTCTGAATTTAAATTTAAAGCCCTGCAGTACCTGAGTGCTTAGCAGTTTGATACCCAGGAACAGAAAACATTCATTTTTGCTAAAAGAAAGCAAGTATCCATTTCCTTGTAATAAAAAGGGTGCAAGCCTCTTTCATAAGACTTTAAAAAAGGTGAATCCTTAATTTCCAGATCTGTGAAGGACTCCTTTAAAATCCTCCTGGCATAATGCACTCTTGGATGAAGAGCCTTGCTGTTTTGTGGAAGGCATTTTCTTCTGTCATTAAAAGGCTGTGACAGAAATCACTTTTGGACTTTTTACAAATAATTAAGAGAAAATTAAATTCCTCCTGTTTAAATGAGTTGTTTTAATTAGAAGTGGAAGAGAGACATAGCTCCCAAGTGACCCATAGTGCATTTGAGACAAACAAAAACGTCATTTTCAGCAAGAAAAGCCCGTTTGTGGGTGTTGAACCCCATGTGTGCTGAGCCACACCGATGATTCCTGTAGTGCTCACAGCTAATTTACAGGCTTTCCATAAACATAGCATTACAGTGTTTCAGTGATTCCCAAACAGAGAGGAGTTTATCCCAACACGTCTGTCTGTAATTATCCTGTTGAAGGAAAGCAAAGCACACAGAGTAATCACATCTTAGAAAAGTGATTCCTGGGAAATTACCATGTAAACCTTTCCTGTTTCTGTCCTCTCTTTGAAATGTTTCCAATTTTTGCTGCTTAACACATTTTTAAAAACCTTTACTCATTAGAATAGGGTTTAAAGCCATTTGAGTTTTTGGCTCATTGCAAAGGAGAAGGTTTAGCTAAGGACATCCACCTTAGGAACAGCTCGAATGAGAACCCACACCACATAATAAATGTTGTGATTGCTTTTGCTTGACCAAAAACTGCCACATACTGTTATCTGTTCCTTGTAGGTTGAGATAAAATGCCTGACTGGAATTGCTCATTTTTTAGCAAACAGGAAACCTTCATTTTCAGATTAGAAGAGCAGCACTGATTAGATGGCAGTGATTACAAAGTGGCTCAGCCAGAGACGCAGTGCTGGTCGCACATCCATGGAGAACTCTCTCCTCGCTGAATTTATTGTGCCAGCCTGTCCAGGTGAGCCCGCTCCCGGGTGAGCCGGGCTGTCCAATGGGTCAAGGAAAAGACAAAACAGGTTCCCAGTTAAAGCTGAGAAAGTCCTGTATCACTCCTAGCACTGCTCCTTAACCAGGTGTTTAAATTCAGAATGCACATGTCTGAGCTGCACGAGGCAGTGCCTGGACTGCAGAGCAGGTGCCGGAGGGAGCCCAAAGCACAGCAGGGCTGCAGCTGCTGCCCAGCCTGGCTCCTGCAGAGACAGCCCCTTCCTGCTCCTCACCGCAGGGCTCTGGGCAGCAGCAGCCTCAGCATAACTCCAGTGAAGACAATTCAGGCAACTGCAGCTCAGCCTTTTATTTCTTTTTTAAAAATTATTATTATTTTTAAATTTAAAAGAAACGTTGGCAGATCTAAATCATAGACTGAAAAATCTGACTTTCAGTTTTACGGGAACTAAATAGGAGTTAGCAAGGTTTCAACTCCAAGTCTTATTTAAATTCAAGAAAAAGTTCTCAGCAAATTCAGCATCAGCCAGATTTATCACTAATGTACCAAGGAAAATGTACACTATTTTAATGAATGTGTACTATTAAAATTTATTTATTAATATTTGCTTTATATATTATTTAGTATTTTAGTATAGTACTAAAATAGTAATGATAGTGCTTTATTTATTATTAAATTACTACTAATAATATTACCAATTAGCATGATTTACTTCCTTTGCTGTGCACTGAGCTTTAACTCCAGTGTTACTATATCATCACACCTGTGATTTGGCTGTCCAATAATTCAATATAACACTTCAGGCTGACAAGTCAAGCCAAAAGAAACTCATGCTCAGTGCTTAAGGAGTCACCAGATGTGCAGGCAGAATAGAAGGGAACTCCCACAAAGAAAAGTTTGCAATTCTGTTCCCATGCTGGCATCCTACTCTTTGGTCATTGCCCTCTTTAGTTCCCTGCTGCTTTCTATTGTAGTAGGAAAGATACAAGCATAAAAAATTCCTAAAGTTTCAGGGTTTGCTGGTCATTTTTGTGTTTGGGGGGCTTTTCTCAATTTTTCATGTATTCATAAATGGTTATCCAAGCAAAGAAGGAAATGTTGCCACTTAGCAAAGTCCATTCAACAACAAAAGCAGGATTTTCAGAGTGTACCTGTCACTTCAAAACTGTGACCAAACTGCTCTCTCCATTTAACATTCAAGATTCTTTACATCATCTCGAAAAGTGAAGTGGAAACACAAGCACACAAAACCAATTAGTGTGCATCAAACTTTCATTATGAGAACATGTATTGATGCTTCTTTATTCATACCCAGTGGGACAGCTTTTGACATGGGGAAAAGCTGTTCCATAAAACTCAATTTCTCTCTCAGGGTCTCACTCAGGGTACTCAACCATGGACTTTTCTAATTGCCCACCAGGAGAACTGCCTACTGTAAAACATATATTCAGTATTCACATACAGCATCCTTCTTTGCATACCCTGCACTCTTTGTGAAAAATATCTAATGATAGAGGATGTGGTAAGTGTCCTTTTATAGCTTCAGACCCTTCATTGATAGTCCTAACGAAAAGTGCCTCTGCAAACACTTTTTATGACCGCACTAATTAATTTGGCAAGGTCAGTAAAACAGTCTAAAAATTGATCCCTCAGATTTTCAGAAGACACCTACATATTTATCTGTGTTTTTGCAAAATGCTACATCAATGCTGAACAGTGCAAGAATTTAATATGATATTAGTTTAACCTAGCATTGCTTCAATCAATAAATAAAATTAGAATAATTTACTCTCCCATGACTAAATGCTGAATTTAGCAGTTTTTCCAGATACACAGCCAGATGAGACCAGAGAATTAATTTCACTGAGAGTTCCTTATGCTGTGCTCTTCTAAAACTGAATCTAACTTTTCCCATTGGCCCCACTTGGTTATGAAGGCCCTTGAATGAATTCTGTTCTCTTAGGATGCACAATACTTTAAATTGCCATCAGTAGCATCACCAGGATCAGCTGAATTTGACTGAGGCCAAAGGAAAGAATTTCTGTGCCACCATTTTCAGCATGGAAAGCTTTCCTCTAAAATAAGATGTTGGCTGTCACTTGGCACAGCAGGGAGACAAAACTGTCAAAGAAACCATCTATCCTTATCTATGTCCTTTGATACTTCTAACTCTGTGCTTAGCACTGCTAAAGGCTTTAAATTCTTTCTCCTTCAGGGAAAAAAAAAAGTCTCTTACAAGAATAAAACATTATTTGGTTTAATTCATTCTACAGGAGAAAAGCTCCTCTGAAAGCTGAGTGATGTTCCCAAGGCCACATGCACTGCAGGACTAAAATGTCCATGGGCTTGAGGCTCATATTCTTGAAGATATTTAGGTAGATGCCCAGTCCAGTTAGGTTCAAAGGGTTATCAGAGCCCAAATTCCTTTGGGATCCAAGCATTAGTGTATTCCTAATGCATCCCGTACTTTCAAGAAGGGCTCTGTGTTTAGAGCTGTTGGTATTGCTCTAAAAGAACTATCACAGTTATCCAACATCAGCTTTCAACAGAGCCAACAAAAACAGGAACTGCCAGAGCTTGTGTATCCTGTGGATTACACTGCAGCAGCCAGGGAATTAAGGTACAAAGGCCACAGATCACAGGCAAATCCCAAAGCTGGCTGCTTTTGTGGGGAGACAGCACTTCTGAAAGTTGCCAAATGACAACAGCAGAGCCTTGATGTCCTTAGAAACTTCAGAAGAGGGGTGGGTAAAAGCAAATTCACGATCTGTAGACTGCTTTGGAAATCCCCTCTGTTCCTTACTGTCACCCTCTGATAAGTGCAGCTTCACAGACCATGACAACCCCAGGAGTGCCAAGCAAAGCCACATGTTGTCATTTATCTACTGAACACACACTGGATACTTGACATGATTAATTCTAGGTGTTTTCATACTGCCCCAAGGAGTTCTCAAACCAGTTTTAAGTTTGACAGAGTTGGCCACCAGTTATGGAAGCACAAGCTGAGAATTACAGAAACCATTAAGATGATACAATTAATCAGTACATAGAGAGGGCAAACAACACTGCTGTGTTGTGCAGGTATCACCAAAGAGGGGATCACCCCAGTTCACCAGTGCCAACTTGGGTGGATGTCAGACCAATTGCAGGGAGGGAGGGATGTAAATAAGGACAGACCATTGAGGTACCAACACCTCCTACCTTCAACAAGGAAACTGAAATTATGCTCTTTTGATGTCCAGACTGAATTCATATTAAATCCTTCACTATTAAAACAAGCAGGAAATAGCATTTCTTGTTCTTATGGGAACACAATCAGCATAAGAGCCATTCACGGGGAGAAATGGTTCAGCACAAGGTTGGATTTAAGCCAGAGGCAGGTCATAGTCTCTTCCCAGCAGTCAACAAAGCTCTTCCTGAACAAAAGCTGGAGCCATGGCTATACTGGCCAAATCCCAACCATTTCCTTGTGCCACAGGGCTGAAGAGTGAGAGAGAAGAAATCCAGCACTCCCTGTATTGTGCATGGAGTCTCAGTGACTCCTTTGATTCAATTGTAATCATTTTAAACACTGGGAACACATCTTTGTCTTTGCAAGAGCTATCTTGGTCAGCAGTCCTAATGTGAATCCTCACAGAAGAACCTTTCTAACCAGAACAAAAGCCTCCTGGTATGAAAGGCAGGATTTTTTCTGGACACAGCTCTCTTCTAAGACTGTTACAAACACTTTAAAGCCCAGGATTGTTGCATGCAAGCTCCTCCTAAAGGAGAATTAGTAGTTGCCAAGCAACTTTCAAAAGATTAGCATAAAAATTGTATAGAAAAATAATCACTAACATATACAAAAAGCACAGGAGCTTGTGGGGGAGTAGAAGATTTGGAAAAAAAAAAAAAAAAAGAAGAGAGAAAAGAAACCCACGAAAAATAAATTTTTAAAATTTATTTAAAACATNACAGATCACAGGCAAATCCCAAAGCTGGCTGCTTTTGTGTGGAGACAGCACTTCTGAAAGTTGCCAAATGACAACAGCAGAGCCTTGATGTCCTTAGAAACTTCAGAAGAGGGGTGGGTAAAAGCAAATTCACGATCTGTAGACTGCTTTGGAAATCCCCTCTGTTCCTTACTGTCACCCTCTGATAAGTGCAGCTTCACAGACCATGACAACCCCAGGAGTGCCAAGCAAAGCCACATGTTGTCATTTATCTACTGAACACACACTGGATACTTGACATGATTAATTCTAGGTGTTTTCATACTGCCCCAAGGAGTTCTCAAACCAGTTTTAAGTTTGACAGAGTTGGCCACCAGTTATGGAAGCACAAGCTGAGAATTACAGAAACCATTAAGATGATACAATTAATCAGTACATAGAGAGGGCAAACAACACTGCTGTGTTGTGCAGGTATCACCAAAGAGGGGATCACCCCAGTTCACCAGTGCCAACTTGGGTGGATGTCAGACCAATTGCAGGGAGGGAGGGATGTAAATAAGGACAGACCATTGAGGTACCAACACCTCCTACCTTCAACAAGGAAACTGAAATTATGCTCTTTTGATGTCCAGACTGAATTCATATTAAATCCTTCACTATTAAAACAAGCAGGAAATAGCATTTCTTGTTCTTATGGGAACACAATCAGCATAAGAGCCATTCACGGGGAGAAATGGTTCAGCACAAGGTTGGATTTAAGCCAGAGGCAGGTCATAGTCTCTTCCCAGCAGTCAACAAAGCTCTTCCTGAACAAAAGCTGGAGCCATGGCTATACTGGCCAAATCCCAACCATTTCCTTGTGCCACAGGGCTGAAGAGTGAGAGAGAAGAAATCCAGCACTCCCTGTATTGTGCATGGAGTCTCAGTGACTCCTTTGATTCAATTGTAATCATTTTAAACACTGGGAACACATCTTTGTCTTTGCAAGAGCTATCTTGGTCAGCAGTCCTAATGTGAATCCTCACAGAAGAACCTTTCTAACCAGAACAAAAGCCTCCTGGTATGAAAGGCAGGATTTTTTCTGGACACAGCTCTCTTCTAAGACTGTTACAAACACTTTAAAGCCCAGGATTGTTGCATGCAAGCTCCTCCTAAAGGAGAATTAGTAGTTGCCAAGCAACTTTCAAAAGATTAGCATAAAAATTGTATAGAAAAATAATCACTAACATATACAAAAAGCACAGGAGCTTGTGGGGGAGTAGAAGATTTGAAAAAAAAAAAAAATGGAAGAGAGAGAAGAGACACCAGGAACATTAAGTTTTCAAACTTACTTTAAGCATTTGCTGTCACTAAATGCAATTCTGTAAGCAAAGCACAGCTCCACACCCATCTAAACATTTGGACATTTTGCCAACAAAGAGAAATCTCAGGCTTCTGAACCTTAATAGCAGTTCATGCTTTTGGAAAATAGTTGCTGAGTCTCCTCAGCTACCACTGCCACAGATCTGTATCCTAAACACATGCTGAGGTTCCTGTCTCACAATCCATCCCTTTAATCAGTCCTTAACACCTGTATTTATAGCCTCATCCTTCTTCCCCCTGCCCTGTGCTGACCAAACTCTAGGGAAGGCCTAGAATAAACCTCAAAAGTTCAGAAATGGCTAACTCAATAATTACAACAACTTTTTAAGGTTTCTACAACCTCCTTGGGAGGCAGTGAAAATATACATTATAGACTAAATAACCAGGACTGCAGAGTAGACATTTAAATTATAACCTTTTCAGCCAGGCAAAACAATTCCTCTGGAAGCAATATAAACAACCTGAAGTTTTTATTATCCCATCCCAATTCCCTGAAGCCTTAAAGAGACAGGAGATACCAAAGAGTGTACCATCCATGTGTCCTGTTTCTTGGATTTTCTGATTCTTTTTGCTAAGCCCACTTCGAGAGTCCATAACACACAAAACTAAAGTACTTTCTAATACAGCAACAAAGGTGTATTTCCTCACTCCTACTATTCACTATTAAAACAGCATATGGTTGAGGGAAAAATGACTTTGAACCTGCCACTTAAGGGCTTCTGCCTTAAGCACAGGGTGAAATGTCTGAAAAGTCAGATGCAGGACTGCCCAAGAGCTGCACGGCAGAAATTACCTGAACTTCAGTCACCTCATCTCTGCTTAACTTTTATTAGTGATGAAATTCAACAGGTTCTGAGGGTATATGGCTACATCAATACAGACAATTGGTATTTGCACAAGCAGGCACACCAGGAGGTTAATATTTGATACTTAGAGGAGGACCAAACGTTAAAGTCTCAGACTTCCAGGTCCTCGAGGCCACAGCTGCTCCCAGGCTGCAGCATCTACAACAATGAGGAGATTCTGCTCCTTCAGCAGAAACCAGAGAACTTAAATCAGCACAGATCAGATACAGTTCCAAATCTTCATTCTTTTCCCCGGCAAGAGCTGAAGAAAGCAGGCAGAGTATTCCCAGATACCTAGGCCTAAAAGGCTGTGCTAGCTGCCAACACTTCTTGAGCTGTTTCTTCATAACTTGCCAGGAAAGAAGGAAACAGTGTGATGCATCTGATTTACTGTCATGCAGGGTACAAATGTTTGCTGACTGCACAAGGTATAAAATTCACCTCTATTCATCTATATTTCAAGATATTAAATTCAACTGTCTTCATTGAAATAAATTGTGCATAGAGCAATTGTGATTATAAACTTAAATAGACCATCTTGCAGTGGAATAAGTAGTTGATACTACAAGTTTCACAAAATCAATCTGTCCAATATCTGTCTTTCCAACAGTTGGATGCTTGGAGCAGAGGTGTTTATCCTGCTCATTATGCTAAACCTTCAGTGAACAATTTAGCCTCGACATTCTGGTTCATGCAAAAAGGAAAAATGTCACAACACTGAGATCACTGCAGTCAGAGCTTTGGATAGTCTGCAGGGACTCACATGTTTACAGGGAAGTACGGCCTTGCTAACAATCTAGATGGAGGAAATAGAAGAAAACTTGGTAAAACCCTAAAGCCATGTAAGGTTGCAAAGCACCCAGTCCCCAGCACTGCTTTGAGCAGATCAGACACCAAACATCCAGAGGCCATTTGGAAGCTGAGTTTTATTTTGATGTTCAATCTACATATTCACTGACTGTATGCAGTGACTAAGGAACCCTCTGTGACTAACAACAATTTGTTACTTTTTGATGCTTGTATCCAAATGTCTTGAGCCACCACAGTACTCTGCTTCAAAATATTACAATTACTATTTCGACACCTGCAGCAGTTTAACATTTACACCATTGAAGAAGGTTCAGTTGTGCTGACACAGATGTGTTCAGAGGATGGCAAAAGAAAAACCAGTTCATGATGAACTTCAAAAGTGCATCCCAAGCAGTCATTCTGTTACTTCAGCATTTCTAATTATTTTTACCAAGGGAGTATATATCAACAAGAAGTGGTGCATCATCCATAACTCCCAATCCTTGAGCTAGTTTGTCAGCTTAGATTTGTGGAAGCCTTTTCAGCACATGGGAATTTCAATTAAAATTACAGTTGTGTGCAAGCTCTCTGCAAAACCTCCCTGTCACCGAGGTGCCACACAAGCCTCCACAACTCAGAAGGTTGGTGCTCAGCTCCCAGTGATGCAGCAATCATCTGCAGTGCCAACACACAGTGAAGCCCCAAATATGATAAGTCCCTATAGCCTAAAGCTATCTTTTTTGGCTGAAAAATACTGGATTTCTTCATGCAGTTTTTACAGCTATGTGCCTCCACAGCTTCCAAAGCTCTTCATTCTTCCAGCCTTGGTCACAATTAGTTTTGAGGCATGCTCAGGAGAATTACTTGAGAAGTCTAGAAATTATAATAAAAGTGACTGCTGAACTCCCCAGGAAAGCAATGAAATGCATAAATACTTCCTAATAATTGTGTGATATTGAGCCCACAGTACTCTACTCATCAACAGATGATATAAATGGCTTAACATCCATCCAAAAATCACTGGAAGGAAAAATACAGCTGTACCTGAGGTAAGTGTCACAAGACAAAAAAAAAAAAAAACCAAACCAAACACCTTAGTTGAGAATGCAAAATGTATCCGTTGAGAATGCAAAATGTATCAGTTGAGAATGCAAAATGTATCAAAATGCCTGTCTTAGACCTACAAAGATAGTCCTTAACTGTTGCACATGTTGTATCAAAATCAAACAACCATGCCCAAAAAAAATTACTTTCCTTAAAATACTCATACACAGAGGCAGAGAAACACAGAGTCAAAGCAGTGAAAAATCTGACGCATTTGAGCTCCATTCTCAGAGGCTTTTACCCACATGAGTTGTACATGAGTGAACAATGTTTCAGTGACAGGTCCTTAAACTCAGCCTCACCCCATCCAGCTCAGAAGATTAAACCACTCAGCCCAGTGAACATGGGCAGCCAAAGGGGTGGCCAAAGGCTGTTCCTTGGACTGATGTCAATCTCAAATCGGTGCTTGAAAACAGAAGTCTCCAACTGCTGCTTTTACACTCTTTTCAGCAAGGAGCAGAGCAGTTGTGGACACCAGAAATGAGCACACCCTGGCTAGTTTTAAGTCTAAGCAGGTGTTTTTGGACTACAGGAGACTGTCTCTGGTAAAGAGCTACAAGTGAGCAAAGCTTTAACCATGTTGAGGAGAGTCAGTGGTAGAAAAAGAAGTGGTAGGAAAACAGTATATTTTAAACCAAATAAAATGTGGACTGGATCAAATGCACAGTGAATTTGATTTATGATGGTTATCAACCTACTACAAAAACCTGAACATAGCATTCAGACATCAGCTCCCTCAGGATTGCTGGATCTTACCAGGCATGGTAAAGAGAAAATTACCATAAGTGATGTAGCATTATTTTTAATTGACCCAAAAAGCCAGCTGTCAAAGTGTTTTCAGTCTGCCAAATGCGGCTTTAGGTGTGTGAGAGGACACCTAAGGACTTTAATATGTTCCTTACAAAGAAAATATCCACACTGGAAAATGAGTGAAAACTTAATCAAATAGATGAGCAAGTGAGGGAATGCCTCCAGCATATTCTGATAAATTAAGAACTGCATTCTTAAGAGTATTACACTGTGTCTATGATCAATTCCCATATTAGCTATATATTAAAAAACAAACAGGCAAAACCAAAATAACCAAAGAAAAAAGTCCAGCTCCATGCCTGTGCCGTACTCCATACAAAGATGCTCGAACCACAAATTGGTTATCTGTTCTGTAATATCTTAGCTGTGAAACTTAGATTGGTTGAGGAACTGGGGAGAGGGTCAAAATCCACCAACACACTCAAAGATCTAAAATTAAACTATTTTCTGCACACACAATTTTGGAACTGGCAGTACCCTGTGACATCAGTGAGTTTTGGCATTGCAGCATTTAATAAGCATGTACTTTTGTGAGCATAACATTTTCCAAGAAGTTTTCTCAAAACAGTGGGGTGGATCATCCTCACTGTTCTCATCCCAAAATCATCCAGACTCTTCTTGTAGAAGAAGTGAAGGGAT
Organism: Aleadryas rufinucha; assembly: GCA_013397815.1. Taxonomy (NCBI): domain Eukaryota; kingdom Metazoa; phylum Chordata; class Aves; order Passeriformes; genus Aleadryas; species Aleadryas rufinucha. The sequence goes on along the minus strand of VZTH01004233.1, from coordinate 496,127 downwards.
TCCTTGACAGTTGTATCCTCATCCAACAGTCACCAATTCTCCCAAGCAAGTTAAGGCACAGATCTGAAATGCTCTGGAAGGGAAGATCCTGTGCTTTCAGTTTGATCATGAAACAAGTCAATGTCCTGCACAGGAAATACCTATATGGGCACATTTTCCCACAGTTGTTGTCTTCTGAAATTCATTCACATTTTGGAAAGGGGCCATATATCATACAGACTTGGCAAGGCTGCTTTAAAAGCCAGATCAGTTCTTTGCTCTGGTTCACGGCACAGCCGTACAAACGTGCTGGCACAACAGATGTCTGGGGGAAGGTGAGGAAACAGGCATGCTTCATGTTGTATTGCTATCAAAAACAACTTACCATGAACCACAGCCTCTATGAAACAACATACAAATAAACCCCAAGATGAACTCATTCGAAAAATTCCCAACACCTTACAGACAAAAAGAAGCAAAACTTCTCTAATATCTTCCATTATCTGTAAAGTCTATTGTGCAAATACAGCAAGCTTGCAATTAAGAATATTTCCTATTGTAGCTTACGTCAAAAGAATCTACACTAAAAAAAATAAGGGGCAGGGGGAGGATCCAAATGCTGTCCTATCATTACAGACAGGAGGATAAGCACTGCCCTAGGCATCATACCAAAAAATTTGACAGGACTGCACATAAGAAGTGATTTGAATACAAATCCATTATATAACACTGATATTAAACAGGGCTCCTTCTAGTCAAAGACTGGACCAAAGAACCTCCTGGTTTTGTTTCGTAAAGGCATTTCTGAAGCCCAGAAAAGGCCACTGCTACCTAACAGGCTTTTTCTGGCAGACATGGTCCTTCCTTGAATTTATTCCTACTGGAACTACATTACATTGCTTGGAAGGAGACAAACCTAGACTCTCACATTTTCTGTGAAGGCGTATCCATCTCAGCCTACCAACAATATTCGTAAATTCTTCTGATAATTAATCTGACTTAAAGACTTGCTGGTCTTCTGTAAATTTAAACTCAAATACATTTCATCTGAACTCTGTTACTCAACTGGAGAGAAGGCCCTGTTGTCCACTTAATTACATACTGTGGTCAAGACAGTCTGACTTTATCATGGCAAATAAAATATCTTAATTTCTTCTTGAAGCAACGTCTCTAATTTTTGTAAGTGTCCTTGTGGGAGAGAAAGGTGTTGGCTGGTGTCCACCTGCCCAGTAGATTTCTTTATGACTCTCACCAGGACTGGACTGTCAGTTCCTAGAGCAGTTCACCTGATTATTTTTCAAAATCAAAGCAAGAATTTCTGCATATTTCTACCATTTCTCATTGTCTGCGTGACCCAAGTTTCAGACAGAAGACTGCCCCTAAAATACGAAAATTTTACTCATAACCTATTTTGATTTTACTGAGATTTATTTACATAGGAGATGCATTTTTATCAGTCTTCTTCTGTTCAATTACTCAAAATGTAGGACTGGCCATAACACATAATCATCTCAAATACAAGTTTCTGTGGATAAAAGCTATTGAAAAGCATCCATCTTCCTGCTCTCAACATGCTCAGTTCACAGGGTGTAAGAGCACCTCAGTGAATGGTTTGGCTGCTGTGGATTTTTCCAGCATCAAAACACATGGCCAACATAGTCCAGTCCCCCAAAAGTATTTACATATAATGGTAAATAGACTGTTAATAACCTATGGCTTAAATCTGCTTATTGCTGATACAGACTGCTGACTAGAAGAGAGAAAAGACATTCTGGAGGAGAACAAAGAAACACACCCACTTCCCCAGCCTGCCTACAGGGACATGCTAAGTGAAAGAAAATATCTACAGAGCCATCAGCCCAAGCAGAAGGTTTAGTACAAATCACTTGTTTTTCAACCCAAAATTTGGAATGTTGTACTTCTATTTTCATTTTTTGAATGCTTAAATGCCCAAACGCAGAAATGAAATGCAGGTGAACCTCTTGGAAGCAAAGTCCACCATGTGATCTCCTTTATCCACGAGCAACCAATTGCAGCCAATACATGCACTGGTCACAGGAAAAACCTAAGAAGGAATTTCACTTACAGATGTCATTTATACACATGAACAAAATCCTCATGACTTGGGTTCTACCTCCTACATAAACTATTTCACTACTTAAAAATCATCCTGTATTCATGGGAATATGGCACAGGATTTTGGACTGTCAAATGGCAGGAAGCTTCCATTGCCCTGCCCTGCTTTGCTTCGGGTGCTAGTTAGATTTAATTGGACCTTTGATAGATTCAGACAGTGAAAGCATTTTTTCAGTTATCAAACTTTATGCTCTTATTTAATTATTCTGCACCCTCAAGCATAAAATGCGTTATTTACATAAAATGCATTTTATTCTCGATTGATAATTTCCTCACTCTGTTGAATGAGTACAGCTTTATACCATGAAAGCTTCAGGGTTTAACTTCTTATCTATTTTATGCAAAAATAGATGTAAATAACATCCGGCCACTATGAGAATAAACATCTCTTGAAAACCATGTGTTTGATTCCTAATGATAAAAGACCTAAAATATTCTGTACCTTCTTAACTGTAATTACTACAGCAATTGTAAGAGTAAATCAAAATCAGCTACAGAAGGCAGGAGGAAAGGAATAAATACAGAGTTCCTTCATGGAAGACCTTATTAACGAGGGAAAGGATAAGGTGTTTGGGTTTTTTCTACCTTCAGCTACTGCCATTCACAGCTCCCCATAGAAAAAGCAGCACTTTTTTTCCCCCCAATAAAGAAAATAGACCAAACACCCTAATCCTAATGAGTCATTTTGGTGCACAGTTCTCATACAGCGCCTGTAAGCCAAGTTCTGCTAATTACACATTTTATTGTCTCCAGAAAGATAAGAATTAATTCACAAAAATTTAAAAAAACCCTTGGCTACATGCTGTAATAAAAGGTATCTGAATGTCTGTAATTAAAAAGTCTTAGAGACACTGAAATGAATCTATTGTGGCAAGCTTCCAGTACACAACAATCAGACACTGACTTTGAAACTCCTTAACTTATAAAGGAAGAATAATGGGACTGAAAGAGAAATTACATCCAAACTCATTCAAGCATTAAATGGGAAAAAACCAAAACAAAACAACAAACAACACACAAAAACAACCAAAAAACCACCCCTTTTGCCCAACTAGTATACCATTAACAAATTCTCACAAAAATCCCCCCAACGCACTGAAGAGACACATGCTCTGGCTGCAGACAGATGAAAACCTGACAATATTCCTTATGCAAATTATTAGAAGGAACCTTTTCTGTTCCAATCCCATTTCCCACTTCCCTGCTGTGCCCCCCTCTGTGCCACTGTCAGCCTTGCCCATCCCCATGGATAGGCAGCAGCAGCAATGGAGAGCTGAGCACTTCCCAGCCTGCCCGAGCCGGGTCCAGACAGGACCCACCAGCTCCTGTCTCCAGGCTCCACGGAGATGATTGATACTCAACAGCAGGAAACATGCAGAGCCACACCTGAGTGAAAAGGGGAGGTTGAAACACATTCCCTCCTTTGCCACTCAGTGTCTTCAGTTAGCAAATACTGCTCACTTCATTTGAATTTGATAGGAATATCTCTGGGCATTCACTATCTTCACTTACTGCTTCTCTCTCCCTACCAGCAAATGCCAACTTACTTAATGCCGAGAAGCTGATAAAATCTCTGCAACACCTGTCGTGCTGGAGCCTTCCCCAGCTTTGCCTGAGAAGGAGAGCCTGATGTGACTTGATATTATACAAATCTCACTCGTTACTCTGCTACTAAAAACTGCCATGCCGCTTAGAGGGTTGTCCAGCCAACAAAGATCTCTTGAAAAGGGTAGTTCCCTGAGCAGTCATATTTTCTCACCACGCTGTGCACCAGGCTGGATGGCTCTTTACAGCAGCCACCCTCAGAGCTGCCAAGAGAAGTCAGCATTCCCTGGTGCCCAGGCTTCTCCTTTAATAGAGCCCCAAGGCTGAGAGCCCATCTTCAACATAGGCATACAGCACATTTAGCTGTTACCACACCACTGAGTTTCAGAGCCTCTGTGTTTTATCTGCAGACTCCCAAATATTCAAGAGTAATGCCCTTTAGACTGCTTTCCTGACTTCCTGATCGTTTTCTGATGAGGTCTCCACCTAGAAATGTATCCGTTCTCAGTAGCACAAACAACCAGCAGTCAGGGCAGCTGCCGCACCAACAGTACCCAGGCTGGAGCTCAGGGAGAAGCTTTGACTGTGCCCTCATCAACTGGAGTGTTCCATTTTCTCAAAACCAGGGAGACCATGAAATTTTATAACATTTAGCTCTTACAAAACAGAAACAAACATCCTATTTGGACATTCTCAGAAGCATGGGGGAAAGGGTTCAAATGAACAGTGTCACCACAAGAGGCAATGATTACAGCTGCTTCTTCTCCAGGATTCCTGCAATTCAAAAATTTTCATCACCAGCATCAATGATTGTGTAAACTACACTCTTAAACTTATGAAGAGTAGGGCATATTTCTGTAAGATTTTAGAGTGGAGGTTTTTTTATTAGTAAATTTTTTTTATTGAAAGGAGGGAATGCCAAAGTAATTGTTTCATTGTAGTCACAGTTATCAGTATGGTCACATAAAATGTCAGTTCTCATTTTCACCAGGCAATTCTGTGACAGCCCAAAACTAAGGGACATGCCAAGCCAAACAAAAATACGTACTGAGCATAAAAACAGACCAAATTACTTTGTCAGTGCTACCAAACCATTCCTGAGCATTTAGCAAAGCTTTTTAAGAAAAAAGGCACCTTAGGATCAACGTCTTTTCATTCCAAATTCATGAGCTCTATTAATCTATCAAGTATATATTTTTATTGGTTCTTGCACAGCTCCCTTGAGGGACAGACATTTTAAAGCTAATTAAATAGAAACCACCACATTCATTGTACTCTGCTCAGCTGAGGATGCTGCTTCCACTGAGCCATCTCCATTAACGTGTTACCAAACTTTTTCAAATTACATGCAAATATACAAACTGATATGAATTAACAAATCAGCTGGGACTCCTTGATTTTATACATCCATCTATTAAAAATGCAACAGTACTGATTTGGCTGATGACCACAAAAAGCTTTCCAATATTTAATCCACATTTCCTCTGACATATACAGCTTTCTAAAATACATACAAAAATGTCGTTCCAGGGCTGACATGTCACACGAGGTTTCTGCTCCATGTGCAAGTCTATCCAAACTTCCAAGCAAAACCCCCGTGCCATTTCAGAAGATTCAGCACACAGCACTGCCAAACACTTCCCCAGGAAGACGAATCAAATGGGAACTACTGAAGATGCCTTGTTAATAGTACCTGTATGAAAGCTTGAAAAACACATCTCACATACTAAAGATATGGAATAGCTATTGGCTGTTACATACAGAGAACACAAAAACATGCACTTATTAAATGATAGATGAGGAGAGGGGAAACTTGCATTTTTAATAGACACAGCTGGAATTCAAGTTTCTTTTTTCACTAAAGCAATGTGTGTCGATGTATCAGTCCAGATTCAGAGAGCAGGCTCACATGGTATGAGATTACTTTCCTAGCTTCATTCTAAGTGAACATTTGTGAATGACCAGGGGCTCTCTGTTTGAAGTAATCTTATGGTTTTGTTTAGGCCAAACAATAGCACTTTAAAATTGACAGAACATCCATCAAGCACTTGGTAGGTTATTCGCCTTAAAACCGTGCACCATATAAAGATTTAATATTGAAGCACTTGACATTTCTTCAGTAGGTAACAACATCATCAACTCCAGGATACCCACCACCTCCATAAGAAGGAATATATGCAAAGCACACATAGCAATTAGAGCGATATTGAACTCACATAGCTAAAAGCACAGGAAATGTGGAATGAAAACATCATTAATTCAGCTTCTTTGCACGCAGCGTTCCACATTCATCTTTTTCTTGATTAGACACATAGGTAAACACATTAGTGTTTTGTGAACAATTTCACTGAGAATTTCCACTCAGATTATAAACAATGGATCATTTTGCTATAGATCACAGGGCTTCATAAGAAAAATACCCAAGGAGGAGAAATCTTGCTCTTCTGAATTCAATCCTCATATAAAGAGATTAAGTCCCTCAAGGCAGTCTACTACTTCCAGAAACTCACTGTCTCACTCGAAGGAAAGCCACAGTTCCCTTAGCACATATTATAGGTGAGACAAAAGTGCTAAACAGCTTACCAAGCAGCATCAGGCTAATTAACATCATATCAGCTCTAATTGGAAGCGATTCAGCAGTGTCAGCTCTGTAGCAGGAGTCTTTTCAGGACTCACTGATGTGAAAGGCGAATAGTGACACCAAGAAGTGTTTTGTTTTCCAGCCCTGTAGAGCAACTGTTCACTGGAGAGTTGTCTGGAGTCACCAGCAAAAGATAATCCAGCCGCTGTGTCACTGTTTCCTTCCCACTGCTGTATTCAAACAAGCTTTTGCAAGCACACCAAACTACACGGGCTGGCTAAATCACCTCTGTGGGCTGAGAGGGTCCAGAACAAGAACAAGATCAAAACCTCAGCTCCTTCAGTCCTCGGAGGTCCTCTGTTCTTTCCAAGTTACTCCATGCAATCTGCAAGCTAAGACACATATCAACTCAACTGTCCATTTCCTACCGAGTAATACCCACCAAAAGTTTAATTCTTTTAATGAAGATACAATTAACACATTTGTCAGGTCATGCAAACCCTGACCTACTTCTTTGCACTTTTATGAGTAACGAGAACTTCACCAATTTTACAAAGTAATTAAAGAGTCTTACTCTTGAGTGTGCCTATCAAGGATGTAGCCAAATTAAGTGAAATAAAATGAGATCTTTTAAACCAAATGAGCTTCAGCAGCCTCTGTGACAACCCATAAGGAGCATTACTGCTGTCCAACTAAACAGAAAGAGATGATGAAAACTAGCAACTAAAAATATTCACCATGATCAACTTGTTAAATCACATTAAATTATCCCTTCCTTACAAGATGTAATTTTTAGAGGATTTGTTGTAAAGGACGCATGAAAGACTGAGACCTTCATGGACACCCATACAAAATCCTTCAACTTACTGTGCTGTGGCAAAAGCATAGCAATGCCTGCCCTCCTAAATTAGCTGTTCGAATGGAAAAGTGCTGATTTCAGGGGGTTTTTTTCCCCACAGATGCCAACAAGTAGTGCTCAGGATATAAAACAGCTTAAACCCAAGCCAGCATCTAAACTCTAGTCAGTGTGTTATGGCATGTACTTAAAAGTGAAGGTATCCCACATCTCATCTCTGTCATCCCACCGCAGTCATGCTTCATGTGTGACAAAAATTGTTCCAGAAGAGAAGGTTCAGAAGCACTTCTGGAAGCCTGAGCTATTTTACAAAAGGATTTCTTGCAAAAAAAAATAGTGCAACGCTATAAAAATGAGCTCCAAGGACACATTTCACATTGAAGTAGAGTCTATTATCAGGATATAACATTTTCATGCATCATTTTATATTAAGGAAAGCTGTGCAGTCTGAGAAATGGCCATGTCTAGCTCCTTCTGGCATAAAAGTGCTCCTTTGTGCTGTGACAAAGAGTGATATCACCACAGATGAAAATTTAGCTTCTCTCATACCAATTTCCCTATCAAGTGTAAAAATCCATAATTTTCCAAATTTTTTTTTCAGAGACAGCAAGAAACAGATGGACAAAACCTCTGCTTCTGTCATGGTGTTCACATGCCCTGTCACTGCCTAGTCTGCCACTGGGCCTTCAGCAGCCCTTCTGTGTCACACTCAGCCCGGGAAAATGTGTCACACTGAGTGACACGCCTTCGAAGAGCCCCAATTTCCTTTCTTCTCCATGTCAAAGGAGCTTTAAATATCTACATTTACTGTCTTGTTCCTCATTTGATAGCTATTTTAAGCCATATTTCAAGATCAAGCAGTGACTCAAAAGACTGAGTATTGAGCTAGAAATCTAGATCCAAATTCTAATGGTCTGTCACTCAGAGTAATGCCTCCTGGTCTTGGTGTCCACTGCACTTCATTGAATCACTGGGATGGTAAAATACCTCAAGTTACAAGCTTGATGTCAAACGTGGTCAGAGTAGAAAGATTAGAAAAGAAATATGAAAAAAAAAGAAAAAAGAGATCGTGCAAGTCCATCTCAGGAGAGACAAACTGTGGCACTGTGAAAGCCAGGCTGCCCCATAGAACACAGGTGATTCACAGCCCCTGCACCTTCCTCACACCACAGAGCACAAGCATCACCACAGTGAAAAGCTCTTCATTTTTATGCAAAACACTGATCCAGCACTGAGGAAACAAAGGCAGAAAGCTGTCAGCGCCTAAAGAAAGCAGTACTAATCATGCTCATGTAATTTGCTATTTTAGGAAATCCCGTGCTAATTGATTAAAGTAATTAGCTGTGCTAATATTAGCAGGTTCTTCTTTTGCCTTAAAATCACGCAAGGTATGTAGAAGGAGCAACACTAACTTTAAGAGGGACCATTACCTTACTTAAAATACTTCAGCCACGCTGTAAAATCTGTCTTAGAAAAAGGCAATCACAAGCTCATTGAATAAAACATAAAACATTTTTGTTGATGACCAATTAAACCAGAACTTTCCACTGAAGATTCTGAAGATCTCAATGTGCTTCCAAGCACCTAATCCCTTGGGCTGAGCAGCTCTCACTAAGAGACTCAAGGTGCAAAACAATGGTCCCAGAGGTACTGTGATCTCTGAAGTTTTAGAAAAGGGCCTTGCAGGTCAGGCTTCAGGAGAATACACAAGGTTGGATGAGAAAACATGGCCTATCAATGTCTCCTGTGTACCTGGTCAACATACCAGGATGCAGAGTAAGTGATGCTACTTCATTTTTAAGCTGACAAATCCAGATCCCAATTTATGTTCCAAAATTTACTTGAACTAAAATGGAACGTCAGAGGAAAAGGCCAGGAGTGTGAATTTCTGCATCAGCATATATGGAATCACCTAAAAAGACCTTTGCTCTCCAAGTCAGGAAGGCTTATGCAAACTAAAATGAACACCACAGACCAGCAAAAAACAGGGCCTATTACAATTAATAAAACATTTCAGACTTTAGCTTGTAAAAATTAAAAGTTAACATGACAATAGGCAACTGAAGTTCATTTATTTTTAGACTGTGCATTTATGTCACTTCAGCTGTGCATAAAAGGTTCTTCCCTAATTCATATGGCTTTTTAGTAGTTTGCATAATGCAGAAACTAACAGCAGAAACTAAGCAGAGTCTATAATATGACTTCATTGCAGTTGATAGAAATGGAACACCAAATGAAGTATCCATCCAATATCTGCTCTGAACTGGAAGATATTATGACTTACCAAATCATGTTAAATCTAATTTGCCAAAAAAAAAAAAGTCACTCTAAGTTAAATCTTTCCTCAAAATTACTGTCAGAAAGCCCATGTAGGCATCAAAGTAGTACTAGGATGAACCCTGAGTCCTGTTTTATTATTTAATACAAGTTCATTAACACCTTTTGTAGTAGTGATTTCTACATATGTGAAGAGGCTTTTCATTTTTAATCTGTACAGCACCACTGCTCAGTCCATTCTGTGGTGCTGGGGCACAGCAGCTGCTACTCTATCGATTTTACCTTCATATCTTTATTTTGTCTCATTGACTGAAAAGCCATCAAAACAAGTTTATGCTTAATTGAAGCAAATATCTAGGCTGTCTTACTTGTAAATGGAGTTATAAGCAGGCTGTTCAGCATGTTAACATCCCAGCAAGCCAAGAACATTCCTACTTCATTCTCTGAGAGTCACACGCTCTAAGCATATTCATCAGTGATTAAAGAATTAAAGCTTACATGGCAATAACAATTAATACTTCTCAATTTTCTGACAATCTCTTGACTCTTCTGTCTAGAGTTTCAAAGCAATTTACTGATATACACAAATTAATTCTCAGTACCCTGCAAGGTCAGAAGTATCTTTGTTTTCCAGGGAGTAAAAGCAATGTATTCAGCAACATGCAGTCATGTTCAAACTGACCCGAAGTCCAGGCTGCAGACTCGGAGAACTGACTGCAATTAACTTCCAGCTACGGTTTAGGATTTGCATACTGTCCATAATTCTGGGTATCAGGACCTATACAGGTCTTAATTCACGCACCAAAAATCAGAAATGACCAAGGAAAATAATCTCACTAATTACAAAAGCACACACAGCCAAGTGACAATTTTTTAATCATAAAACACTGAGCACTTCCCTACCTCCAACCCCATTAAGTGTTATTTCATTAGCATTCTCACTCTGGTACTTCAGAGCAAGTATAACTGCCAATGCACAATAATTAAGATTCCCCCTTGAAAATAGAATTGTGTGACTAGAAGCAGATGCAAAATTGGAAGCTTGAAACTAGAAAAAAAATTAGCTTCATCTTCTCATCATTTGTATTTTTTCCAACACATACCCAAGGGTGCAACTTTTTGGAGTTATAAGCATCCAAAAGAACAGAAGCAGCTATCATTTTTGATGACCCCACTAAGTTTGGAAAAAATACTAAGAAAATAGCACTGCTCAGGTGACTCAAAAACATCAAACCATGATTCCCTGTCCTACAGACAGGAACAGAAGACACCATGCAAGGATATGTGTTTCTTACAGAGTACAGGGAAATTGACTGACTTCAGTCTGCAGTGAAGCTGTTCATCATTGCCTCCACTAAATGCTGGATACCCCACTGACATTACAGCCAAGCAGAGTCCTGAGTATGGATTTCAAGAGGAATTAAAAGGTTAATAAGACTTACATAAAGAAGACATCTCACAGTGTCAACTTACAGTGTCATGGACCTTTTAAGTAAATACCTATTTAATTAGTCAACATATTTTTAAGCTGTAACTTCCTTTAAAACCTGACTTTCCTAATGCCCTTAACAAAGTCCTGTGGCTGCTTCATGAAGGACCAGCACACACAGAAGCCAAGGTTCAGGGCACACAAATGAGGAGTAAGAAAACTAAAATTACTGCAAGGACCTATAGTTTCAAAGTACATCATCTGAGGCTTCTGAGTTAATACTCCAAATTACTAAGTAAGAATTCTCTTTTCCTAATAAAGCTTATTTGATCCCTAGCAAGAAAAATATCCTAATCAAGGTAGGGGAACAACATCTTGAAGGTCCAGGCTTTTAGAATAAGTTTCACTGTTGCTTACCAAAAACAATAGGATGTGTGAGTGCCAGAAGACACCAGGTATAAAGTAATTCAGCAGGACACAGAGCAATAGTGATGCCTGTGTTCATGTAGTATCTACAGCATTTAGGGAATGAGGCTTAAATTGAAGGAATTTAAGCCACAAAATATTATATATTTAACCAAATAAGAGAACTGATAACTGATCTAGTTAATACCTGCTTCCAGTCTCACAAATAAAACTTAACAAGCACAGGTTGGAAAAAAAAAAAAAGTGTCCCACTAAAAGGGAAAGTGTAAATTATCAAAAAACATCTATGTTCACTCGTATAGCCTGGAACTGAGCCCTAAGTCACTGGACTATGAAGCAACCTCAATTTATTATGTAAGTAAAATACCAAGAGCTACTTCTATATTTGTGTACAGAAGCAAAGAACACGCCTGCAGTTACCCACTCTTTGCTCTTCCCTGGCGAGCAGAGGGAAGTCAGGCCTATCAATGCTGCCATCTACAGAGCACTGCTCCAGAGCTGAAGGACTTGCACTTTTTGTAAGATTAAGACCTTGAGATTTTGCATAATAAGCTGCTTGGAAACCAAACATACTCCACCTCAGTTCCTATTTGCAGCAGTTCCAAACACAGTTATCATGTATGGGAGGGGGCAGGGGGAATACCCAGGGGACAGCAATGATTTCCAAAAAATTTCAGAGACAGGCACATCTGCTCACAGTGCTGTGGCTAATGTCACCTGCAGTAGTAATGCACCATTCCCTTCAGCAGTTTACAGGGAATATAAAAATCAAGAAAGAACAGTAAAAGATTTGCACATAAACGGCTGAAATAAAACTAAAAAACCCTTCAGTGTACTCAAAATTATTTTCACCTTTCTTTTGTTTCTCCACAAAAGTAAACAAAGATATTATTAAAATAAATCATTCATTGTGATACATGCATTCCATCTTAAAATTTAACACTTTGTATTTCATCTACAACTATAACTGCTTGATGTCCTAATTATCAACTTTAGAAAGTATAAGGAAATCTCTACATAGAAAAACCTAAGTGAAGAGTATGACAAAAAATAATACATAAATACAAATGAAAGTAAATCAAATGATCTCTACAGCAAGATTTTGTCTTGCTCTACAACAGAGGCAAAAACCTATATTACTTGAGAGCATGTTTTGAATTACATTTGCTTCAAAATCAGGCAGCTTGCTGTGATACAGATAAATCTCACTCTTGAAAGTACAATTATGGGGAAAACTTTGCTTTGTCTTGTCTTCAGTCAGCTCTACTGTAAACAGCAGGTTTCACAGTGTAAGACCATGTTCCAGCCCCAAATACACTAAATCCCAAACGGTGTGTTCTCTTCTGTAATCACAAAATGCACTCCATTTAGGAAATGAAGTCTTAATTGTTCATGCATTTCCAGTGCTAAACCCTTAACTAAATACACAGTGCCAGGGTAGCTCCACAGCCCCAGAAATGTTGTTTGTTCTGGCAGAGAGAGCTGGCCCTGCTCCAACACCTTGCCAGTCCATTACAGAAATGGTAAATGAGTGCAGAAAGGGCTCATTTTCTTCTGTCTGAAATGCCTGATAATGTGTATTTGGCTATTCAAGCCGTGCACATTGCCAGAGCAGGTTGCAAACCAAGAAAGAAAATGAAGCCTTTGCAATAAAACATTTTTGAATGCTGCTGGGAGAGCACAGCCACAAGAGCTTGGTGCTGCCAGAGCTGTTTCCACAGCTCCTGAACCCCCAGCGGCACTCCCGGCTCTGTCCTCTCCACCAACAGCTACACCTGCCCAGGAGATCCCTCCAAAAAAAGGACCCTGCCTTTTCCAATTCTTCGCCCTGCTCACAGACCTTCCCAGAACAACCACCTCTGCACTGCCACCATGAGGGATTCTGGTATTCAAGGTGTAACGTGGTCATTGCGATGCTTGGTCACGGGATCATGCAGGATCTGCCAAAAATTTCACCTGAGTTCTGGGCACCATGCCAACTCCTCACCCAATACTGGATTTTTTAATAGCAGCAAGTTCATGTTCCCCTGCTGACTGGCATCTTAAGCAGACAATGAGCTGATAGCTAATGGTGAGCATCACTTGCAGACGTACCTGTAGGTTTAACTGCCTGCACAGCAATGCCCCCGATTTTCCACTGCAATCCACTCCAAGAGGGAAGTCAGCAGGGTGCTGCAGGGAGCACATGTACCTCAGAAGCTGAAAGAGTTCATGGAAATGCTGGCAGAGCACCTACAATGCACAGTATAAGTGAACCCAGCAGGCAGTGGTTTTACAGGCACACACTTGCCCTCTCAGTGGCCAGCATTTCCAGAAAATGACAATCAAAAGTAGAACCTGACAACAAAACGAGTGACATTAACAGCTATATAATTTCAAAGCTCATGCTCAGTAATTCACAAATTTCAGCCACTGGGCAGCAATATTCCAGTCATTTTGTACAGCAATGAGACCTTGGCATAGGTCAGGGACCTGAGGTACTCTCACACACACCAAAATACAATGCTGCTGTCACACACGCTGAGCCACTGGACATTGATACCTGCCCACTGTTTCTAGCAAAAATAAAACTTACAACAAAACTTACAATGGTGAATTTTTCTACCATTTGGCTGCAGCACCACATAACTGTGTGAAAGGTGCTTCTGCAGAGCATGGTGCAGGCAAATAAACACCACCCCAGCTGGCGTACAGGGGTATGTCTCTACCACAACACTGACCAGGTGCTGAACAGATTTTAACACTTTACCCATGTTTTATGGAAAACACAAAGGAAGAAATACAAGATAAAGTTCCTTTCAACCTCCCTTTCTAGCCCATGACCCTGCATTCCTGCTGTACCATGAGATGGAAGGATGTGACAGCAAAAGCCACAGTGGAGCACAGAAAATGTTCTCCCTTGAGCACGCACCAGGCACCATGTGGGAAACATGCCAGCAAGCTCAAAAACAAGCAAACATGCATTTGCTTTAATTTTATCTATTAAGTTTTGCACAAATCTTAGTTTGGGGAGAAGCTGTTTCTATTCTACCTTCATATGAATTTCAAATACTTAGTTTTATTTTTAAGACGACAGTTATCTACAAGCCAAAGATTTAGGCAGCCTATCTTGAGCCTGAAAATACAAAATCTGTCGAAAGCAGAATTGGCTAGGCCAGCTCTGAAATTACCAGCACAGAGGATACACTTTAGTTAGAAGGTTTTCACCAGCAAGTTCTTGTAGACAGCAAGTACCTGTCTAAAAAATTATGTAAGAAGAAAAGCTGCCAAAACTTTTCAACAGACATACAGACATGACATGGATCAAAGGGGCAGGTGTTTGAAAAAGGTATGGCTGCTAATTCTTTATCCAAACATTACACATACAGCAGACATTGCTGGAAGAAACCTCTCAGTAAAAATTGACCCCACCTTTGTTGTTGGCCTTTACTCAACTGTTCCTTGTGTTTTTACTTACTTCTTCCCTGAGCAAATGCTAAAAATGAGAACATCTAATGAAAGCCATTGGGGAACCATTTTATGTTATCAGCTCAATGAGAAGCAACATTTCCCTCTTATCTTCTCCAACTACAATGGAACAATAAAATGATAGCTCTAACTATACAAACCACTGTAAGAGTGAGCCAGCCATTCTTACACTCATTTGTTGAATTTTACTGCAAAGGACGCCCTTTGGCACTTCATCCCTCGGAGCAAACACCGACTCCTCCACACAAGTACATGTGCAATCCTTCTTAACCTTTAAAAGGCTTAGAGCACAGGAATTTAAATAGTTACCAACAGCATTACGACACAAAGTGAAATCATTTTGCTCCATCTGTATATCAGACTATAATTGTGAAGGAAGCTGCAAAAGCAGATCTTTTTGCAGTAAGTCTGGAGCAAAACCACCAGTTATGGATATCTATGTCTGACTGAATGCTACTTCTGATCCACTTCCCAAGCATTAGTTGTACTTCCAATTAATTTTTGGGTGCACTAGTCAATGCAGGATACAGGAATAGAAGAAATTACAAAATGCAATTAAAATTATTAAACCTTTCTGAAATCCCAAACCTATATGGAATATAAATAACACCAAACAGCCCATGACATCTCAAGCAGGTAGCGAAAACCTGCATCTAATTCTTTTTGAAAATAAATTTAAATGCTCATTTTTTCAGGAAACTAAGTATCAGCACCAATTAATGAATGAATTCTCTGACATTGCTGAACTACCATCTGCCTGCAGAGATAAAGTCTGCACAGAAATGGCTAATGCACCAATACACAATGAGGTGAGCATCCAGCATCAGGAGGCGTTCCATTCCCTCGGCACACGTGGGATGCCAGGTGCAGAGCAGCCTCTGGAGCTCCCCGGGTACATCGGGAAGCTGGCTACTTACTGCCATTTGAGGCTGACTGCTGGATTCAGTGTGACATCCAGTGTAAAACTCCTAGAACTGCTCAGTCATAACCAACTATGTGCAGCAACATCGCTGCATTACGATGGACTTTCATTTCTTATATTCGCTGGAGCTTCTCTTTGGAGCTGGATGTATCTCAGTTCTGCGCCTCACTGTGGGATCACTGCCCACCACTTCAGTAAGGCCAAATCCTTCCCACTCTTTTGCAAGCTCCCCCAGGGTCCCACAACATTGGCACACAAGCAGGGACTGACTGTAGGATCGCTGCCCACACGGAAAGCACAGTGAGCAAACAGCCTTTGCATCCCCGAGATCTATCAAACACTTGCCTCACACTGATCCCACCACCAGCACTCACTGAACCAGCACTCCTCCAAGTCACTGTCACATTCACATTGCCCACTTCCCCAAAGAATATAAAAATACACTTGCTAGCATCCAGCCAAGTTTCAACAAATCATTTTCCTGGTAGATGATATCAATGCCTTTTATTTAAATAGATGCAGTATAAATAGGCTTCCTAATGAGAAAATAGTTTGAGGGGGTTTATGTGATACACTAACGAAAAAATGATTACTTGATCTAGTCTGCAACTCCTTATATGTTAGTTAGAATTAATTTCAAGAAATAAAGGAAATACCAAATCAAATGGGACATCTTCTGTACGTAACTGTTTAATTTTTTACCTTATAAAGTGATCCCTGTAGGGTGTTAGAGCTAACAAGCTCAGACTAGTGACCAGTCCTTCCCTGCTTTCATTAGCCAGAGCAAAGAAACTCAATAATCTTAGTTGTATATACTTGCATCTTTGTACTTTAATAAAAATGCATTTGATTTCAAGCAGAATATATATGCTTTGGCAAGTTCAGCAACAAATCACAGTTTGCATCTAGAGTAATTTTTAAGTATTTTAGCATGAAGCTGCACCTACAGAAGACTTGGAGACTTTGGACTTTGGGACATGCCTTGCCTGTGCCTCTCGGGTGTCTTTACTTCCACAAGGTTGCACTTCACTGCATGGCTGACTGAGCAAAGCCTTGTGAAGTTGTCCCTTGGGTGTTCCCTCATCTCCAATCACACTTGTCTAATCATTTCTTTTTTTCTGAGATAACCACGTTCTCTATCTTTCTGTCATAAGGAGAAAGAAAAGCCTCCCCCCCAAAAAAACCCCAAAGAAAATCATTACACACAACTTTCCAGGTTACTAGAACTGCTATAAAATTAATAGCTGTGGGTATTCTTCCCAACAATGGCTTACTGAATAAAAAATCGCCTCACTTGAAGTGTTGACTTTTAAGAAACTTCCAACATTGCACCGTTGTGTGAACTCCTTGAAAATAAAATATTTAATATCTTTCTTTACATAATGTTTCTACACCACACATTTGTGTAGCACGTGTAGTTTTTATAACCGTTCTTCTGCATTTTCATCTGTGCTATTGTTTGAACAGATCTTTAATGTATTTCAGACAATGTGAGAATTAACTATGAACAGGCAGAAAAACAAGCTTTGAAATGAGAGACACTGTCATCTCCCAGTTCAGCAGAAAGAGATAATACCCACTGACCTTTCTACAGCAGCTTTTCCATGTACACAGCATATGATATTCTAGAACGTCCCAGACAAACCTGCACACATTTTATACAGGTTACCCACAGGGACAGGAATCTATCACACCAGAACATGATTATTTCAGTGTTTAGGAACGGGTCATCTGCACAATTCAGTGGATATACCGAGGATTTCCAGGTGGCCTGGGCAAATATCCCAAGGCTCTAATTCCAGCAAGAATTATGTATGAAAAAAAGCCCATTGAAAACCCTATGTACAGTAGGCCTAATTATGGATATTTTTTAAAGAAAAAGCAGGACTTTTTCTAATATTAAATGTTTAATCACTAAGTCATTTCTGTTCCTAATTTACAAGTTTGTTTTACAAGAGTGAAGTGGATTTTTGGGGGGCAGCTCTATAAATCCTTATTAATGCTTTAATATTACTGTTCTACTACATCAATTATTACTATGTATTTTGATTTTTGGCAATAGTACTTTTGTTTTATATCAGATTTATACTTCCAATTGCAAGCTAATAATCCATAAATCCATCCAGTATTTGCAGTTTTATAAGCCATTTTTAAAGTCAACAGAAGAGTGTTCCCTGATAGCAGCAGCTCTCCTGGACCAGCTGGACCGGGCTCAAAGGTGTACAGAAGTTCATGACCCACCAAACTGATCTGTGAGAAGAGGACATGAAACAAAGCAGGCTTCCTTCAGAATCCTTTCAGCCTTCTTGGTTCAAAATTATTACTGAAAACCAGATGCAGAAAGCTGTAAGCTGCTGCTGAAGCTGGGAATAAATTGGACTCTACCACTGTGGTGATACACTACAGCCTCCTCATGTCCACACAGGGAGGAAACTCCAGTCAGCAGAGCTCTGGGTTTGGTGCCGATGAACACTTTTCCCTCTTCCCTCTCTGACTTCCTTCATCTCATCCCCTTCATTTCACCCTACACACACAAACTGATACATCAATAGAAAGGTCTCTCTCATCTCTGTCAGTTGACAAAATTGAGCAAAACCTTGATGTTATCCTGAAGACTTGATCTTAGAGATCTGGGGTCTCAAAACACAGTCAATTATATTTATAATAGCAACCTTTTTTTTTTTTTTCAAGTAAGAAAACATACGGTTATGACTGTTCACTACATTTGCAGCTTATCAAACACAGCATGATTAGTTTTGATCTTCTAGCAGAGATCACACCAGCAAATTTACAATAAAAAACCCAACAGCATCATTCCACCAGTGGTTTGTCATATCATTATTCTGAACAGGAAAACTTTGCTGCAGCCCTACATGGAAACCTACATTTCAGAACAGAAACTCCAAGAGGACAGCAACAACAGAAGTGACCAGCTACATAAAGAATTCTTTATTGAATCAAATATTTTAGTTATATTTTGCCACAGAGAGATTCTGACCAGACTATAAACAGCCTTGGGATAACTCTATTTAAAAAAAAAATTTTTTTTTTCAGTGGCTGACATGCATGTAACAGAGACAGAGGACTTGACAGAGTAGATGGTAACATTAAAAACTAACTCCTGTTGTTGTTAAGTTCCTCTTTTAAAAAACAAAAAATTCCATCTGCTCAGCACAATACACACAGCTTAACTCCTGATAGTAAGAAGTAAAATAACAATTATGGTGGCTTTGGACCAAGAATCTCTTAATAATTACTTCTAGTAGATTCTGTGCACACTTAGCACAGCTCTCTGTGCATTTCTCATCTATCTGGATAAGACAAGTACACTGCAGCTGCTGAATAGTTTGATCCTACTATTATTTTGGTACAGAGGACCTTAAAACAGACCAAAACAACCACCGTGAATAGAATTCAAAACGACAGAGACCTGCTGAGGTCACTAAGGTTTACACTGAAGAAGCATCTGCCTGCGGTCAAGTAGGCTGATGAAAAGGTTGTGTGCACCCCCTCACAGCTATTCATGGTGACAGCACAGGCACAATCCTCCTTCAAGGTCAAGGAACAATCCACAGGCGAACAAAGCTGCCATCGACAGCCAGGGAGAGTGGCCATGCCTGGGCAGAGGAGGAGAGAGCTCTCAGCACATCAGTCAGATTCCCACACAGTTTCACAGAACGCAGATAACTAAAACCTCCTGGAGAAAGGGGTCTGGGGGTGCTGGTCAGCAGCAGATCCCACATGAGCCAGCAGCGTGTCCTGGCAGCCAGGAGGGCAAACCACACCCTGCGGTCAGACACAGGACAAGCACCTGGAAAAGAGGCGATTCTGCCACTGCCTTCAGCACAGGAGGGGCCTCCCCTGCAGCACCAGGGACAGCTACCTCAGAGACCAACATCATAGGGGAAAAAAAGATGGTTTAGAAAGATGTTCATACTTTTTGTGGCAAAGAAACTGTGTGTGGCTTGTATATGTGATGCAACCAGTTCAGCAAGACAAGCTTTGCTGCCAAAGCAGATACAAACTGAGTTATCTACTTTATAAATGTAAGGGATTTCATTGTTTTAATTACTTATTTACAACTTTTAGATTCTGTCTTGTTGTAGTGAAGCTTAGCATGAGAGAAAAGGGATGCTTATAAAATATTTTGGCCAGTTATGCACCCAAATAAGTATTCTCAGTTGCCTATGGCTCACAGATGTAATTAGACAGTATATTTCTTCTAAGTCAAAAGGCTGGTTAGAGATGTGGTTGAATAAACACATTAAAACACAGAGTTGCTCAGGAGCTGATCTGGAAAGGTCAGGAGAAAACTGTTAAAATATGTGACTTGTTTCTCTTTTCTCCAAAGAGAAACCATGGCAAGCCATGGAGCAAGGGCAAAGAGAAGGAGTTGAAGAAAGTTGTAGAAATAGGTTCATTTGTCAAAAGAAAAAAAAAAAAAAAAAAACACCCTGATAAAGAATGGTTCCAAACTACATTATAAGTTCAATCATTAGCATTAATTTATCCCTTACCTGTCAGGCTTCTGCACGCACCGTCCTATCCTGGCCTTTAGGACAGATAAAGATTCCATGTACATCAAATCATGCAAAGGATACAAGGAATAAAACCAGTATTTATGGATACACAAGACACTCAGAAGACAAGTAATCGAGCACACAAGAAAACTCTTAAGCAAAAAAAAAAAAAAAACAGGTTCAGGGCCACACTTTGGAATAGGAGCAAATATGGAGCAAGAGCAGTGCTGCAGAAAAGCTTGTTCTACATTCACGGAATCTGAACTTCACTATTCTGCAAACCACAAAGTTTGATTTAGTAAATTCTTTGCATACCATTGGTTTTTTGCATAGAGGAAGCATGGAAAGCTTTTTTTCTACCTGCTAAACAACCTATTTTTTGTTTTTAACCTAGGTAGCTGCTTCTATTTTCTGCTTGATAGCCTGTTCTGGGTCTTTATACTACACAAAGAACCCCCTGCAGAAAAACCACATGCCCACATTCCATACCATATTTCACGTGGCAAGTGCACTACAATGACCACCCCTCTGCTACCACTGAGGGAAGTGAAGCTCTGCACCTTCAGAGACCAGCACATTTCTGTTACAAGCCTGAGTTCAAAAGGTGAGATGTGTAAAAAACACCAGGCCAGGTGCATAGGATGACACACTGCTTGGCAGATTACATAAACACTTCTTGACATACTGGATATGCCAGAAGAACTGTGCTGTGCAATGATCGTCTTGGGAAAACTTGTAAGCAAAGGTGATACGATAAATAAAATCTGGAGAGAGAAAACCAGTGTGAATCATTAACAATTCCACTTAAACCTCACAGAGGACTCGTGAGAGAGGTTTGTTGTTTAGGTAGGTAAATATATATTATGGACTATTTTGTATTCTGTTAAGATGCTCAAGTGCCTCAAGACATTTCTCTTTGCCAGTCACTTCTATTTCAGATCACCAGTCTATAAAAAGAAGGAACTAATATATACAAGCGTACATGCCGCAAGAGCTCGCATCTATATAAATATCCTGCTGAAGAAAATTGCCCACTCCCTATCATCTCATGCAAAGACACACAAGGAAAGCCAAGAGTTTGCAAGAAATCTGCTGCAGCACCAAACTCTGCTTTAAATCCCTCTGAAGTAAGTTTTATATATATATATATATATATATATATATATATACACACATATAGGTAGGATACAAATATGAGAGGCAGTCACCAGTTCTCCATCCAGTAACCTCTTGCAGCACTTGCAAATCTCTGACTTAGCCTAGAAGAATGCCATGGAGCACCCTCTTCACCAGCCCACCACAAAACTCACAGCTAAGAGATTTGGTCCGAACGAGTTTAAAGCAATAAACCAGCTAAACCAAGCCATGCTGGAGGTGATATTGAAAATAACACAGGTCTTGAACTGGAGTAATTTACATGGCTGCATTTTTTGGTGTTCTCAGCTTTCTCCACAGCGCTGGACAGATTTTTCCTGGGGCACAGAATGGTCTTTTCCTCAAAAATGCTAAATCAAGCCAATTCTCAATAGTGCTGAACTCTGACACAGCCACGTGGACTGTCACCTAAGCCAACAAGAAAGAAGGATTCCACTGCAGTATGGAATCAGCCATAAATATAAATTTTATTTCCTTACAGAATTTAAACCCCGGTGGTTTATATATTTAACTATTTTAAGTACTCTGCTTTTGCAGATAAACAAAATTAAATTAAATCTGAAATAAAAATTAAAAAAATAAAAACAAGCAAATGAAAAACAAACACATCACAAAAACTACCAATTAAAAAAACCACCCAAACAAAAAACATTTCTATTTCAAAGCATGAAGTAGACAAGTAACCCTACCCCTGGAATGATGCTATCTTCTAGAAAGATATTTTCTGTAACATCCCAAATGCTGCCCAGTGGTGTTTATGATCTCCCCCAGTACTGAAATGGGTGAAGAACCTGCGAAAAGGTAACTACAAAAACTGTAAAAGGAAGAGTTTGGTTTTTTTCCAGTTCCAAATCCCAACAACAATATCATTACACATCTTTTGCCAAGCTGATATATTGTTTTATTACATGCAGTAAACCCTATCCTGGTCACATCAAGACAACTCTTAAATGACTTGTCTGTGCAGCTAGTGACCTAGGGCGTTTTACTTAACTTGCAAGAGGAGGGTGTTTTCTGGAGAATGCTGAAAGACAGAGGGAGCTTTACTAATTGCTATAATTACATGCTCGGGGTAATTTAGTTGAAAATGAGCCGCGTAGTGTTTTCATGTGGCTCCAATATTGCTATGTCTCACAGTTCAGGGAGAAGCAGGAAGTCACAAGGAACCTACAAATTAGACAAATTGGATCAAAGCTAGGAAAACCATCTGCAGATTTACCTGTGACAACCTGTCTGCCCGACACACGGGCAGTGATGAAGCAAACAAGCAAAGCACTGGCATATGCTGCTCAGGAGACAGCAGTAAGACAGCACAGTAGAAAGCAAATTTTATGGCGATGTCCTGTTCCTAAGTACCATCAAAATGTTTTCATATTTCATCACAGAGCGTGCACTGAGTATTAACACAGCGGCAGAGCGCCACAAGTGAGAACTGGGGATGAGGCTTAACCACCCACCTCTACTGCCCAGGCAGGAAACAGGTTCAGAATAATATGAGATGTGTCTGTCCCTACTCTTCAGCTTTAAAATACAAAAATTAATCACTGAATTCTTGAACCAAGTTTAAGATCTGCAAAGCCCTTCAGTCTTAAACATCTCCTTTTTTTATCTGCTAATCAAATGCTCAGCCTTTGATTTGTGATTACTTAGAACCCCAACTGTACTGGACACAGAAAGGCATAAGGGACAAGGGGTGGAAAGAGCAGTGTCACTAAAAGAGAAAAACAAAACCAGAAGCAGCCAAAGTCTTCCAAGAAAGGCTTGTCTGCTTACAGTGATGGCTGCCTGCTCTCTCACAGACTTGAAGAATCCTGGTCCCTCCTTTTCACTTCACAGAGGAATGTAGTAGACACTGCTACAAGAGCCTGTGACCCTCAGGCCTGTCCAGCACACGAGTCACAAGGCTGTCACATGGCAGAAGCAGAGAGAACCCTTTCACTGATGCTTCTTCTTCTCAATCAGCAGCCAAAGGTTGCAAATGCCCTTCTGCCCTAAGAGTTTTTGTATGGATGACCAACACACAGAGCATATAGCCTATCACCCAGGGTTCATAAACACGGTTGTTATGAGCCACCAATGTGTCTGAAAAGATGCATTCTGCAATAGAAAGCACACTCACATCCACCCAGAAAGGATCACTGAAAGGATCACATCTCCCATGTCTCTCCCCATGGACCACACCTATACCACCCTGTTGCCCATGTGCTGTAAACAGACCCCAGGCTACAGCCCATGGATCTTCCAACTGAAATACAAACTGAAATTGATTCCATTTCATATCTTCTACATCGTATTTCATTTATCATTATGTGAAGTATTACTGAATTTCCTTGGAGTTGCAAACATCTTTAACCAGACTCCTTCCTTGTCAGGAGACACTGCAGCAATGTCTCTCTCTGGAAGGGTCAAATTTCTCTAAAAGCTGTGCTCTGTGAATGTATGATAAATGTATGATTCAGCCTCTCACTAGGTACATCCAGAATGCAGCAATCTGTGGCAGGTGCTTTAGGTGTTGTATTCCTTTGACATGTAAATTGGAATGGCTTGCCCAGGTACCATAAAGAAGGATAACACTTGAAAAAATAAGTATCAATGGATACGTCTGGATGAGGAAAATACTTCCCACCAGAATTCTCTTTGGTAAGACCGAAGTTCTCAGAGAAAGTTTTGAAAAAGTAAGAAGTTATCAGAAGAAAAGGATGGTAGAAAAGCTAAATCTCCTTAAGAATAATTCACATCGTTTTACTTATCTTTAAAGATAAACATAATGACTAACATTTGTGAACAATTAGGTAAATCTCTGAGATTGCTCCACATGGAAGCAGTTTTAAAGGTTAAATGTTTTAATTCCAAGAGAAGGCTTAAAGATTAAGCAAAATTGCATTGTCAAGGGCTCTGGAAATGGCATCTTCACAAACGGAGTCTCACTTCTGCACAACTGGCTGCAAGTGCAGCAGGGTATGTGCTTGTGTATGGGTGATGGTTATCATTTCTGTAACAAAAATCATTACATCTCCACACTTAGAATTTTCTCCCAGTTCTTGAAATAAATACTGGCAGATGTTGCTACCTTTGGGGCAGAGAGATTCATCTTTGTCAGGTTGCAAACTTGTAAGTTAAATGAGAACGCTGCAGAATCATGGGAATTCCAGCACTGGGAAACAGACTTACATGAATTCTCTAAAATTAATTGCAAACTTTTTGAGTTACTAGAACTGGGAGGGTTTTAGACAGCTGATTATTGAGTTCTCATGTCAGACAATGTCCCGGAAGACCATCCACAGATCTGACTTTTGTCAGCTGAGGATTTATATCAGCCGATATTTCTGCAGCCTGTGACAAAAGCAAATCGTATACTACATCCAAAATGTGAATTCACATACGTTTTTTCAGTGCTAGGACAAGCTCTTTACACTAGCCTTATCAAAAAAGGAATATTTTTATAGTGAGTTTAGTCAGGTGTCTCATCATTTGCTTACCTATTTTAAGGGCTCTAAGTGCATTTTTAAGCCTGAAACTTTTTTTTAACCTTCATCTGTGACCAAAGACCTTTTGATGCATTCTCAGTCACAAAAGCTTCAACATAGCTTATGGGCTAGAAGGTGGCCTTTTTAAAGTAAAGGGTTGTTCAGATTTATGCCACGAAAACATTTTCATAGACTTCATTATATTTTTTTGGCCAGTAAGACAGAGATAACTCAACTGAATGGTCAATGAGATATGTTAGAAAGTTCCAGAGAGAGACCAGATGTCCCTTTTGTTTCAGGTCAAGGACTCCAGTGTTCACATTGATTATCATGCCACCAGCTGTGCAATGAAAATCCTGCCTTCTCAACACTATGCAAAGATTAAACTCTGGCTTTTGGAAAATTGGACTGTTTTGGTAGCTGTTTAACATTAGACCCAAAGCCAATAGTATCATCCCAAGCGTTACCTTTGCACGGATCAGGGTACCTGACTAGACCTGAAAGGCAGGAACAGAACAGCAGAGGCTGGACAACAACTCCAGGGCAATCCAGCAGTGACATTAAAACACAAAACTTGGAGTAATTCAATGGGCAACAGGATTGTCATAGTAAGCAACTGCAAGCCATTTTAAACAGTGGCCCATCAGAAAACTACCACTGAAAGCATAAAAAAAGAATTATCTGAATATTAATGGCAGTCAGAGAAAAGTTCTTACTTAAGCAGCTTTCTGGTTTTCAGCCAGCTATAAAAGAATGTACCAAAGGTAGGAGAAAGCCATTATCATTTTGAGCCACTTTTATAGACTTGGCACAAATCAAGACGATCTCCGTGAGGCACCGCTAAGATTTCACCTATAAAACTGTCTGCCATTTCAAAACACTGGTACAAGTGTCAGACAAAAAGGACACTTAAAGAACAGAAAATTACTTAAATGGCTAAAGAAATTAAATTACGATGAATATATTGAAGAAGCCCATTTATACTTCTGTAGATAATAAAAAGGCCAAGGGGGAACTAAAATTTGATTAACTGCTTTTTGTATCTCAGTGTGTTTCATGTACCACACTGCAGAACCAAATGGAGCTTCTCTGAGTGTTTTCTGATCATTATCAAAGCTGCAAAATACAACCTTCTGTCAAGAAAAAACAATCCTGGCTACTCAGAGAAAAATTATTTCAAGCAGTATATTCAGTAATGAGAAGACAAAAAAGCATTTCTATAACAAACAGTGAAAAGAAGATAATATACATCTTCCACTATTAATTTCACTGCAATCATATTCAAACTAGCAGCTTATAAAACTTTAGAACACTGAATTAGATTCTAGTAGGTTATTGGGTTTTCTTTGTGCTTCAGTAATCAAGTGCACTAACACACTGCAGTTGCTGACTTCCTATTATACTCTGCCCCTGTTTCAAAAAATTTAGAGTTCTGCTTGGGGTTGTGATTATTTATACATTTACCTCTTCACACCTTCCAAATTATTAAAACTATATTAGGTATATCCAGAGCCCATGGATTTTTACAACTTAGGAAACTCCCACATCAGCTTGAACATGACGAGAGAGGGAAAGGAAGGAAGTTGAGAAGCTAAATTGGAGCATTTTTGTGCCATGCTAGAAAGGGGTTTCAAGGTCTTTATGGAGTAAAACAAAGGAAGCAGAGTTTTCTTTACTGTTTCTGTAAACAAATACACACGTATATTCAGACTATCTTTACTTGACATATCCTGCAGAGCCTACTGGAATAGTGAGCTGACCTGAGTGGAATTTGATGATCCAAGATACTTTTAAAAAGCTGTTGGTTTGCTGGGGTTTTTCTCCCCCTCAGAGATTTTATCATCATCATCCAAAACCTTTCTAGTACTTGCAAGATGTACTTGTTTAAAAATATACTTAGATTAAGTTATTAGTAAAATATCAGATTTAGGGGATAGTCTTGCACATTTTTTTTCTGCCTTTTTAATTTCATGTTTTAGAGTCTAAATATTTAAAATATGAACTCTTCTTCTGTGGTACTGCAATTCTCTGTTTTTTGGCACAAGATATGCAAATAAGTCTCAGTTTATATCACTGTACAAAAGTCCCATCTAACTTTGTCTTGCACCCTGAATTTAAGGAAAGTTTTCCAGACAATTTAAGGTTCTTCAAAATTCAAAAGGAAAAAGCATATTAAAAAACCTTCAAAATTAAATACATAAATAAGCAAATATCCCCAGGACTCAAAAGTCTTGCTGAAAGTCACCTGCAGTCCACTGTAGTTGCAATCCTGGTTTATATAAAACCATTTTCAAAGAAAACTTCTGTTTTAAAGGCAAAGGGAGAAAAGTCTTTTATCAGGCAAGAGTAGGAAGTGAATGCAAATACCTTATTCCAGGCAGTTGCATGATTTTTCTTTTATGCAGATTTACAGCACTCACCATATTTCAATCCTCATTTTGTTGTGCTGTCTCTCATTGAAAGCCCATCATCCTTGAAAATGCTCAGACAAGAAAACCAGGACAACTGTAACACTTGATCATTCCCATATCATAATCCCAGTATAAACAGAATAGCAAAGAGATAAAAATACACTCAGCTCTCACGTTAAAATCTAAGGAAGGTGTTGCCATCTGTACCGACTACAAAGACAAATCCAGATAAAGACCTCAAGGCAGGCAATGTTTTTTCACCTGAAATGCTGAACACTTTCCCACACCAATTCTGATTAGCTGCCAGTGGTATGACAGCTTCCTCTGTCCTTCCACTTTCATTCCTTACTGTTTGTCACTGTTTGCTGTTCCTGAAGGAAGGAGCCAGGCTCCTTTCAGTGGTGCCCAGTGAAAGGATCAGAAGAGAGGGGCACAAACAAACACGGGAAGCTCCCTCTGAACTTCAGGGAACACTTTTTCACTGTGAGGGTGACTGAGCACTGGCACAGGTCACACCCAGGGGGGCTGTGAAGTCCCCATCCTTGGGGAACTCAGAACCTCTTTGGACATGGTCCCAGGCAGCCTGGTCCAGGTGACCCTGCCTGAGCTTGGGGTTTGGGCCAGGTGACCTCCAGAGGTTCCTTCCAACACATTCTGAGATTTTGTTTTGCTGATCCAAGAAATTCTTCCAATACCCCTGTGCATCTCCATGAATGTTCCCTGGTTAATGGTGCAACAGCACTGAAATAATGAAACTGCAACAGATGAAAGCCACGTTAAGAGATCAGAATGAGGAATCAGTCCCCTGTACAGCAACCTCAGCCCATGGGCACCTTATTATTAGAGCAAATTAGGCTAAGAGCTGAACTGCAGAAAACACTGATTTATACAGGGCTGTTAGTCTGTCAATAATAACGTAAAATACATTTGTTCTGAGATGTATGTGTCAAAGGCTATTTCCTCAAAGTATCTAATGAATAAAAGGGTAGGACAGTGCTGTCATTTCAGCTTGGATCAAAATTCACTTTTTATGTACCTTACAGGATTTTTTAGAAATGTAAGCATCAACAATATTTTGTTATCTAATAAATTAGGCATCTTCATTAATTTAATTGAACGGCGCAGAAGTCTAAAGAAAGAGACAGTACACGCATAAACAGTATAATCTTTTCCAAAAAATATCCTTTATACACTGATGGTCACACTGCTGCAATGTATAAAACTATGTAAATGACCATGCTATAACCTAAATTTCTTATTTGACATCTGAATCAGATGTAAATTAATCAGAAGTACCAAACTATTTTTATAAGAAGAATGACCACAAATTAAATACCACTGCTAAAAAAATTATTCTGTAAGTAAGCTGCAGCCATGAGAAAAGACTGATATAATGCACCCAGAGTGCTTCTCATTTACACACCTGAATTATAAGGAAATGTTCTACATTTCCCCTTGGGGAAGAGGTGAAATATGCTCCACTGAGCCGGAAACTCACTGCTCTTGATTTTTCTGCCTCAGGTTGACTTAGATATTCCCCCTGTAAATCTGGCAGACTCATAGTGGGAAGTTCCAAATACATAATACTCACATTTGTCGATGTCATGGCAAAGTCATGCCTTTTTTTTTTCCACGGGTACATACATATACAGATTTTTACATACACACACACACACACTCTCCAGTAACATTTTATTCTGCCTTCTTCCCCATTTCCCTACAAGGAGGTTCAGCAAGGGCCAGGGACTGCAGCATGCCGAGCTTTCAGGAACCATTCCAGAGCCCCAGACACGGAGTTCAGCCTGAGCAGAGGGAGGGGAGCAGCTCCTCAAAGCACCTGCCTGCCCTTGCTGTGCCCAGCATGACTTGCACTGCCAACCCACACTGCCCCTTCCACCACAGCTGTCCAGCTGCTTCTCCACCAAAGGAGCTTTGCCCATAGCCTTGGAAAGAGACCAACTTCTCACTCGTTTATTCTCAGCTCTCTCTCACACTTTGGTAATGCTGATTGAGATGCAGACCTGCACAGCAGATCTCTCACAGGCCAAGAACCAAAATAGTCCAGGCCCTGTTCCAGGTTGCACCAAAGTCCTTAAATGGTTTGGCCTTGTTCAGCACTTCATCACTTTGCTTTGACGCATATGCCAGACTTCAAAAAGTCACCACTAGTCAGCATCACATGTCCAGACAAACAGATGTAACCTATATTGTCACCTGGACCGTCTGGAAGAAAGAACAAATGGTGCCAAGCCCTCTTTCTACTACTTCAAGATATCCTTTGACTTGTGAACAAAGCTCATCAAAACAGTGCACAACTTCCCTACATAGGTAAATTATTTCTCAAGGCAACTGTCACATTCTTAGGACATGATTTTCCTTGTGACTTCAGTTTTTACTGCTTCTAGATTGGACTACAGTATTTCTGTACCAAGTAGCAAGGAAATTCTGTAATTTTCCAAAGGACAAAACTCAGTGAAAGTTCTCTTATAAACAAAAACCCTCCACTATGCAAAATCTTGAGCAGAGAAGATAAAATTAGCAGTACCATACACTGCCACAAAAGAAAATTCATTAAAAGAGTTGTCCTTCTCAGTATCTATTTTAGAGATAGGAAATTCAGGCATAAGTTATCACAAATATCTAGGGCCATATATAAATCCAGCATGGTACTGTTACTACTAGAACTAATGCATGTGTCCTGCTCTTCTTGTGCAGCTGTAAAATATTTTCTCTAAACCCACTGTCTCTTACTCTACTAACAAAATTATTCTTTTATCCCCCTACTGAAAAGGAAAACAAAAATTGATATATAAATCTTGCATCTGAAAGCTTAGAAGTTATAGCACAGCCTTCCCCCATCCAAGGTCCTGCTTTTCTCCCTAAATCACTGTGAATTCTAGACAGTCTGGCTACATTGCCAACACATCAATTCTACTTTGCATGCCTTGATTGCTGGATTTATTAAAGTCCATAAAATTAAGCAGGAACCTTTTGGTCTGAAACCCATATAGCTGGGAGTGCAGGAGCAAGCATGTCTGAAACACTTAAAAGGTAACCATTAGTAAAACAAATATATTACTTCAGATCTATAAAACAGTTATACAGAGCAGACTACATTTAACCTCATGGAGCACAATGGGCCATGAAGTACAAAGCAAAGATCAGTCTCCCATGAAATTATAAATGAGGCTAAAATACAGACAGACATACTGACTCCTGGAAGATCCAAATTTAGTCAATTATGAGTCTTGGGCAGACTAGAATAGTAACTCATTTTTCTGCTAGAAGCAGCTAATTACAGATTCAGAACAAAGTTCAGCAAGCTGTGCAATTACCAAAACACAGACAAATTGAATGACAGGTATCATTTCCATTGTTATGCACTTATCAGAGTGCCAGGAAGATCATGGAAAGCTGGTCTTCGCTTGTGTGGAACTGTTCTAAGATAGTCCTCAGTAGATTCTCAGTATACAGTCATTAGTAGCATTTTGGCCACCAGTGACAGAGTTTGGCCAAAAGAAATTCTGCTTAAAATAAGGATTAATTTGGTGTTAATGAGTGTTTAAATTTGACAGCCCTTGTCTGGATCAGAATGTGAACACCAGTTTATTAAAGCAGCTATATAATTTTTTTATTATTTCTTTCTTGCAACCTTTACACAGTTGTAGAGATTTTGGATGGTTGTTTCTTTCTTTTTTTACATTTCAAGATTTCTCTAGGGAATCTTACAAAAGAAATTATTATAATAAAAATCCATAAAATTAGTTGCAGCAAGGTGGTGGCTGCTGTCACCACTGTGCTTTTAATGTAATTCATATTTTGCCCCTTTCAGTAGTATTTTTGCATCAACATTTTAGAACCAAAGAGGTCATCATGATTCCCTTTTAATGAATCAAAACTCATAAAGTTTAGTTTTAAGTGTTCTCTAATGAACAAAGCAGTCACCTCTTTTTGATACATCTGAACTAGCTTTTTTTAATAATGTGAACTTACATCTCATCATCTAGAAAAGGGAGAACAGAAACAATCCTGCTAATTTTATAACCCTGACAAATCCCCCCTGCACAAACCCACAGACCTTATGGAAAAGAGTATGTCCCAGAAACTTCTCAGAAGTTATAAAAAGAAACAGATAAACTTTCATTGTTCTAAATGAAACTGAATGGTTTACATTTAGTGCATTTAAACCATCATCTTATTCTAGCTGTTCAGCTAGAACCATGAAGTTACCATGAATTTCCAGTATTTTAATTGGGGTAAACAGGCTGTCTCAACCTAAGGCTTCCTTTATTGAGTCTTCTGGATACCACTTGAAATGCACTGAAAGCTGTTACGTTGGGTTTATCAAATTAAGGATGTGAACAGCATTGTAAACATAGAGAAAAAGGAGGGTAAGTTGAAGCAGAACCAGGCTCCCACTTTGCTCCCAGCATATAAAAGAATCCACAGCGTCTTACAATGAGCATTTTCCTGTGTCATATGTTAAATTCAGAAGATAAATGTAGATTCAACACTATCTAACCTTGAAAAATCATGCTTATTGAGCAGCATAAAAGCTGTTCTTGGTAAACATTTATTGCACAAATAAATATTGTGTATTTGTAGACAAGGTCAATGATATTAAGATACCTCACATATCACTGAACTAGTGTGCTATTGCACTCCCAAAATGTATAACCTGCCATGAATTAAATTAAATCACTGATCATGATGTGATGGGAAAAGTCCATCCCAGGATGCATCGTTCGTATCCGCGGCACAGCTGCAGAAATGTCAGTGCTGGTGGACAAAGCACCAATGAACACACAGCTGAAACACTGTTCTGTACAGTTCTTGTTGCCCACATTCAGGAAAGATACTGGAAACTTTACAAGTCTGGAGAAGGTTACAGGAACAACAGGGTGCACCAAGAACCCATCCACTGTCTGGTTTAGCCCAGCAAAGCGAGGGCTGACAGAGACACTCCTGGCTGCCCTGTGAAAGGGATGAAAGAGGAGCACTACCACATTGTAAGAGCTGTCTGAATTTAGGAGTGCTGCCTATGGAGTCACAGTGTGTATGAGATAGCCCTGAATAGGTTCAATAACAGTGAAAGGGTTCTAACCATGAAAATAAAGGGCTTATCACACGTCATCCTTTTGAAAGAAATATTGTGTGCACCAATAAATATTTATTGAAATATTTGCACAGTTTATGACAGGAATTTTGTTACGCAGTTCTTGAGATGGAAGCTGAGTGGAGTTTTTGAATAGGAAAGAAAATTTGGTGGTAAGAATTAAGGTTAAAAAATGTAAAGAGCTAACTTTGCAAAGAGGTTCTTTCACTGTAAGTCACAGCCCACTTGGAAACAAGGTTATATTGACCATGAGTGTATGGCCACACTGCAAAGGTTTTCCAAACCAACCAAAACATTTTCTCATCTGAAGAGAAAAACTACAAAGACGCTGTCAGCTTCTCTGAACATTCAATAGCAAGCAACATTACAGGACAGCTAGTCTCATTAGAGGACAGCTAGTCTAGCACTTCTACTGGGCTCTTATACTTAAGATTTCAAACCAGATGGGTATCATTTAATACTCAAATATTAGAGTTTTCTATTTACATTTTAAATAGATCATCTTATTCTGACTCAGTTTCAGACAAGTGGTGGCAGTGATAATAGAATTTATGGAAAAGCAAAACAAAAATGAATTACAAATTCAATGAGAGAAAGACATTAAACACAAGGCTGAAAATTTAAAAACTTTGCATAATAACCTGAAACACAAATAAAAGGCAGAGAGCTTTCATCTAAAGACAATATTTCACTGTGCTTAGGAAAATTCTTATAATAGAATCATAGAACAAGCTGAGTTAGAAGGGACCCACAAGGATCATTGAGTCCAACTCTTGGCCCTGCACAGAATAGCCCCGAGAAGTCACACCTTGAGAGTGTTGTCCAAACACTTCTTGAACTCTGGCAGTCTTGGTGCTGTGACTTCCCTGGGGAGCCTGTTCAGTGCCCAATTGCCCACTGGTTCAAGAGCCTTTTCCTAATATCCAACCTAAATCTCCCCTGACACAGCTAGAGCCGTTTCATCAAGTCTTGTCACTGGTCACAAACAGCAGAGATCAGTGTGTGCCCCTTCCCCTCAGGAGGATGTTGAAGACCTGATGATGTTTCCCATCATGATGTGATGTCCCATGATGATGACCCAATGATGTCTCCCCTCAGTCTCCTCTTCTCTGGGCTGAACAAATGAACAAACACATGACCTCAGCTGATCCTCCTATGACTTCCCCTCCAGACCCTTCAGCAGCTTCATGGCTCTCCTTTGGGTGTCCTCTGATAGTTTCAGATCCTTCTGATGTGTGGCACCCCAAACCACACAACATTCAAGGTGAGGCCACTGCAGAGCAGAGTGGGACAACCCCCTCCTGCCTTGCCCAGCTGGTGATGCTGGGCCTGATGCCCCCAAGAGCCCTCCTGGCTGCCAGGGCACTGCTGGCTCATATTCAGTCTGTTCACAGATCCAGGGTTGCCTTATTCCAGGTGCAGAATCCAGCACTTTTGTCTTTGTTAAACTCACATGGCTGGGATCGCCCAGCCCTCTAGTTTGTCAGGATCTATCTGCAGGGCCTCTCCGCCTTCAAGGGAATCAAGGACTCTTCCCAATTTAGTATCATCAGCAAACTTAGTATCCCATCCAAGTCATGTGTGAGGACATTGGAGAGCACAGAGCTGAGGATCGAGCCCTGTGGAACCCCACTAGCGACTGATGTCACCCCATTCCCAGTAACCCTTTGCCCAACCCATGAGCCAGTTGCTCACCCACTCCATGATGTGTTTATCCAGCTGTGGGCTGGACATCTTGTCCAGAAGGATGCTGTGAGAGACCCTATTAAAAGTTTTACCAAAACCCAGAAAGATGACATCAGCTGGCTTCCCTTGATCAACTAGATGAGTTACCTTGTTATAAAAGGAACTGAAATTTGCCAAGCAGGACCTCCCCCTCATGAACCAGTGCTTGCTGTGACAAATGACTGTGCAGTCTTTCAGATGTTTTTCAGGAGCTCCCAGAATGATGCTCTCTATAATTCTACCAGGCAAAGTGAGATCATCAGGCCTGTAGGCAGGATCATCCCCCTTGCCCTTTTTGCAAATCTGGACATTAGCCAGCTTCTAGTAAACTGGTACCTCTCCAGATCCCTGAGACTTTTCAAGAACCATTGAGGCTTCAGCCAGCTCCTTGAGTACTCTTGGATGTATCCCATCAGATCCCATAGACCTATAGGGATCCAAGTGTTCTTGTTAAAACCAAAAGTGAATTAAATGCTGGGCAGAAACACGTGATAAAATAAGATCTTATTCCATTCTACTCCACTAGAAAACAGCAGACAGAACTTCCCAGAAAATCAAGACAAACCTTTTGATTTTACCATAAGTGTTTCAGGTTTGCTTCCTTCCTCCTCCAAAGCAAACTGCCCTTAAGCTAAAATCATGCACAGATTATATTTGCAAATGGATTGTTAGTCATCTACAGAATCTGTCCAAGGTCAAGAATGGCAGGAGCCTGATAATTCATCTCTAAGTTTGTGCATTACAAGTGGTCCTCATTTTAAGCAGTGAAGACATCTGCTTGTACAAAGTGACTCACCCAGCACGCTTTTGCAAGCATTTTCCCTCAGACAGCTTTATTGGTTTTCTTTGCATTTAACACAATGTTAAGAAACATGAGAATTTTTCTAAATTTGTTAAGCACATTTGAAGGAGTATATGTTTCATTAAGATAGCATCCTGAGCCAACACTAACATCACTCAGCTTCCCCAGTCATTTCTGACTCACTAGGAAATATACACGCTACAAGTAGCTAAATGCTGTACTCTAACTACTGGTGTGCAAGGCCACAGCTTGGATACTCAATGTCCTAACAAATCTGAGGGAAGCAGCAAGGAAAAGAAGTTTTCCAAGCTTTCTTATAATAATCAACCAAAATCATTCCCAATACTAAAGCATTGACTCACATGAGCTGTAGATCCAAAGGCAAAAAAGGCTTATTTTACTGCTATGCCAGAATCAATAGCTAAACTTGTTCCTTAACAATCAAAAACTGTTTGTCCTCCAACTGGTAACAGATAAGATGTTGCATCTTCTTTTAACTCAGGTGTCTGTGGTCT
The DNA here is from genome assembly GCA_013397815.1 of Aleadryas rufinucha. Taxonomy (NCBI): domain Eukaryota; kingdom Metazoa; phylum Chordata; class Aves; order Passeriformes; genus Aleadryas; species Aleadryas rufinucha. The sequence goes on along the minus strand of VZTH01004233.1, from coordinate 460,797 downwards.
AGATCAGTGCTGTGGCAAAACTGGAGATGAACTAGCATCCCACATTGCAGGAAAAATCCTTCAACATTTACAAAAGAAATTTTAAAATTAAGCAAATTCATTCAGCCTCTTATAAAGCAATTATGCAACACACTATAAATTTGAGCAGTACCATCTGGTAGGAAGATGTACACTGCACATGTATCCATTATTCGCACATTTTCACACTGTACCGAGCCTCTGGGGGAATATATTTTACCATGATATTTGAATTGGAAAAACATCATTTAAGGACTCGAATTTGAAAAGAAATGGTTTGCATTTAAAGGCAGTTATAGAATTAAAAGTTAAACTCACAATACAAAGTAGAAATTATATGTACATTATCTAATGAAATGGGTCAGGAAAGAAAGATACTGACACCACCATTTTCAACATCTGGTTTCAGTGGTTACATCTCCTACATGGACACTGTACCTAGTCTGACTCAGGTCCACTGAATGGCCTTCTGCTCTTCAATAGCTGTTCAGGGAACATGAATTCTTAATTTAAGCACAAGAAAAATAACTAAAGGAACTGTAAATATTAGTTAGACCTTAAATTCGTAGTACTGAAGCTTACTTGATTCCAAGATCTTTCCTTCATAGTGCAGATATGTGAATTGGCAAGTACGAAGCCAGCCTAGGAGACGAAGACTAGAAGGGATTATAAGCATGCGTGGCGAGACAGAAGGAAAAGAAAGGCTTCCAAGAAGCATGAAAAGATCCTTTCTTCATACAGGATTTATCAGAAAAATGGCTGGTATTACCAAAATCAAAACACTGGGAAATTCTGTTTCTCTGGATACAGCCAGGTTCCTGTGAATAACTGGACAAATCTATTTGTATCTAAACACACAGGATCCAGCAAATTTCAGACTGGCTGCAGTATTTACTGAGCTGATTATGCCATGTTCTGTGGATGCAGTTAAGCATCACTGGTGAGGTTTGTAGATAGAAATTGGAGCTTTATGTGGACCAGCTGAGGTGATCTAATACAATAACCTACCTTTAGCAGCAGATCTAATAGGAAGATAAATCATTTTTCTTGGATCACTCAAATTATCCCCTCATTCTTTTATCTTCCGAACTCAGAAGCAGAAGTGGATTAATGCCTCACTCATGTCTTATTCAAAAGCAGAGAGCAAAGGGCAAAAACAAACAAAATTTCATTTGAAAAATGCAGTTTCTATTTACAGGCAAGATCTAAATTAATTTCTGGCATAGACTGTGATAAACTCCTTTGCTATAAAGATATGAGTCTTTCTTTGTCAGCAATTCTTTTTCTTCAGTCATTGCACAAGTACAGTAGCCCAATGCTCTCTTCAAAGGATTATGCTGAAATTTTGCACTGAAAACTCAAACATAAGAAATTTGAGTTCAGATAAAAATTACTTGGCTTACTTTCCTGTCTATTTTTACACAGAAGTTGAGAGAAAAAAAAAGTTTTTCAACAAACTCAAAAAATTATATATCACATATCTACAGCTATTTCCTATCCAGATAGTTGTCTCCAAAAGTATGGAATTAAAATGAGTTTTAAATATTTGAGATAATGGATAGATCTTTCCATCCTTGACCATTTTGCCATCATCTAATATCCAGGTTATACTGCAGAATCCTACAAAGTTTAAGGAACAAGTCATCAGAATCACCATGGGTTCCATACCTATTGTAGCAGCCTCAAGGCTAGCAGTCTTCAGAGCTTTTTTCCTACCTACAATGAGAAACTGGGAAGGACCAGGTGGCAATTTGGATGGATGTTTAACTAACACTGATATATTTATAAACTTGCTTCTGTATTTCATCTACGAGCAACCATTACTTAAAATTAAATGCATAGCTTGTAATTATTAAAATGGGCCTCAGGCATTCTTGGTGTAGAGTCACGAAAATTGAGAAGACTGAGAATGTGTCAGAGAACCTCTAGTGACTCTAGCCTATTTCTCCACAGAAGGCTGCTTCACACTTTTTTATAGAGTAAAGAAAACGCAATGAGAGAGCTTAATCTCATCTGTTCAAGAAAGTGTAAAATACATTCTAGAAGTGTGAGAAGAATCAGTGAGAGAACTGCTGGGATTTTCTCACTGGGTGCCTTTATTTGAATGTCAGCAACTTTAATCTAGATCACTCATTATATAACAGGACCCCACAACTGCAGTGATGTATTGGAAAAAGACCTTTTCAACCTGGTTTGTGTTGCTCCTCTATTAGTTCTTAAAGCCTGCAAAGCCCACTCAGGAAAAACTTGCACAAATTCATGAGTTTTATCATTAAACACTCCTTTAAAATATCACTTAAGGTCACAGCTAAGACATGAAATGTTACTTACAATGCACATTTTGTTTGTCTAAGCATATCTGGCAGGTAATCTCACAGTACAGTGAGCTTCCTTCATCAGCTCACGTTTAATTGCTTCCCAACACAGACTCTTTTCCTATTAATGCTTTTTGACAAATTCACTGCACATTAACATTTGTTACTTGCTCTCTCATGCAAAATGGGCCACTATTTCTCAATCCCAGTAACTTTTCAAAATGAACTAGTTTGTAGTTCAGGCAGGTGCGGGTGTTGGCACTGCAGCATTTGGGATCCTGCCGAGTACAGCTGATACAGTTACAGGCTCACCAAGCACAGCCCCAGCCAGAGCAGTGAGCAAAGCAGGCTCTCTTCTTCACTGGGACATCACTTGATGAAAAACACTACCTGCTGTTGTTAAATAACAGAGAAAACCAGGGATTTTTTTTATAGACAAGACATTTTTGAGCCATCCAAATGGAAGAGAAGAGGCTTTGAGGACTATTACTGCAATAATCCTTCAGTGATTACAGGAAGGTTTCAATCAGTAACCTTCCTGTAAGTGTTCCACTGTGCTATTTCTGCAATCAGATAGCTTTCCCTTTCTCCTGTTGCTTCATCTCAGGTGAAATTCCTAGAATGAGACATGCTTTCTCTGTCCTACCAGGATTCAGCTCCTACTTTATCCTAGACAAAGCTTTCAATCTATCACACAAGACTTTCTCTCCACGAAGGCTCCAACTTCCTAGTCAAGAGGATTATACAAAGCAGACTGGCACTGAGAGTGTTCTACAAGTCCACCCATCTCTGCCCCCAGCCTGGAGTTGATGCCCATTTCTGAAACACAAATAGAATTAGTTCCCAATTCACTTTCCTGCACTCTGGTCGAATATTACAGGCCTCTGCCTATTGGTCAAAAGTCTCTGATATTTAACACAAGACTGTGAGAATCTTTTAGGAAACTGCAGGAAAGCTTTGTGAGAGAAGGATAACTGAAGGGAGGTGATTTCTCCTGCATGACATGTGATACTGATTTGGAGTCCAGAAAACTTGAAGATCTCATGAGAAATTGCACAGTCAGTCTTTTAAAACTATGGACCCTCTTCACCTACAATGTAAATTACACATGAGAAGCACAACTGTAGTAATGGAATACATATTTGCGGAGCAGAAAGTTTAAGAACTAGGGTCCTAGACAAGGAAGGTAAGTTTGCACTAGATCCAAATTGTCAGCAAAAGCAAGAGTTACTAAGATGTTCTTTAAAATACCTTTCTTAATTTAAACTGTAAAATAAAATCTCAACCTAAGTTGATCCTTCATCACAAGAGTTACTGTGTCATTAATACTAACTCTTGGACAGTCTTCATTTCACCACATTACTGCAGAAGGCAATCCCTGAGATACCTACAGAGCCTATAGGTAATTTTTTATGGTCTCTCCACTGCAAATTAAGCTTATTTATACATATGAAAACATGCTCTAAGGTAACAGATGGGAGCTTCTGTGAGAAATATGCACATAAATTTTAGGTTTCATGTGAGCTGTAGATGAAAACAAGCATACTGCCTCAGACTGAAATCTCCCAGCTGTATTGATTTTTCAGAATGGAACACGACTAGAAGTTATTCACAGATGCTCTCCTCCCGCAGCAGCAAGCTGCTCTCCCTCCTCTCACGGGAAAAGGTGCACTGAGGAGAACAACTACAGATGAGCTGGGGAAAAAAAAGCTACTCTAGGCATGAACTGCAATGGATCTGAGCAAAGAAAAGCATTTGCTAAGAAGTCCAGGAATTATTTTTTTAAAAAGCCAAACAATTTCATCCCTCTCCTCCTTCCTCATTTCATTCCCTTCATCATATGTGTACATATAACTCCACTATGCAACCTGCCTCAGATGAGAACCCTGTCACAGACAGCAGCACTAATCATCTCCTGTCTCTACCCCACCCCAAAAAAGTCTCAGTCCCAACCATCAGCAGACACTTCCTTCATTTCTTCATTGCCCAGTCTCCCAAAACCTTCCCAAAACACTTTGTAGTGGGGCTTTCTCCTCTCTTCCCCAGTGCCAGTGTCCAGGCAGGTTCACTGCAGCTCACAAGGTGCATTCCCTGAGCTGGTTTCTACCTCGGCAGAAGAGAACTGAGGCAGCAGGGCTGAGCCCAGGCAGGCTGTCACACACCAAAAACAGCCTGCAGAATAAACCCAACCCAAAACCCCCACAGCTCTTCAAGCTGTCTTGTCTCCCGCCTTCACAAGGGAAAATGTCATGCCCCCTGCAAGGTTGCCAGGAAGTTTTTAAGAAGGGATTGTGCAACCAAGAATTTGCAGTATGGATATAACACTGGACAACCAGGTATGTCCCAGGTTTGGCAGGATTATGGATAGGAAATCCAGCTTGGATTCATGGTACTTGTGATTTACACTGAGATGGAGACATTTGACCTCTCAGGTTTGGTTGTTTTGGGTTTTTTTTTTTTGTTTGTTTAGATCAATAACCTCATCTGGCAAGCATCCCAGTAAGTGAGCATTTAGGGATGCCTACTCAGTGAGTTAACCCCTTCTGAACAAAACCCCTGCACTCAGGCATCATTCTGGAACAATCTTGCTCTGTCAGTGGGCTGTCCACATGTACCCTGCACCAAGCAGCAAGTTGTAATAGTCTGCAGGAACAGCATTCGTGATCTTAGGACAAAAGAACATTCATCAGCAACAAATTCTGAGCAGAAGCATTTGATACAGTCACGACACTCTGCCAAGGAAGATTTACTTCTTTAGTGAGGCACAAGATTGCAACTGCTGAAATTCTGTCTCCTGGGCATTTGAAGTCTAGAGCACCTCCACAAACTCTAAGTTTACTCAACTAGAAAAACTAAAAATAAACCCAAATATACATGATGTGGCAGACTGACATTCATAGATCCTGAAATCCAATGCACATCAATGCTGACCTAGAACAACCAAAGCTGCATTGTCATTTCACAACTCATAGCTTGCCCTATATAAGAGATGCACTTTACTGGTGCTAAATTGTGAAGAAAACCAGCAGCCAGAACTGTCGTGACAATTACAAATCCTTTTTTCCTTATTGCATTCCTCTAAAAAGACTGAAAAGAAAAACCTTTGCAATTCCTCCCAAGGTTATTCTGCACACTCCCACACAAGCAAATTCCTGGGGATATGGATCTGATGAAGTTATGAATCACACAGTTTTAGAAACAACCAGGAGACCCTCAAGAGTTGGTATAAACAGATCAACAAGCATTCCCTTGTAACTGCACCATGACAGAGACTGAGTTCTGCCCCAACACACACCCCAGGGCTGCTACTGTTGGGACCCCAGTGCTGGAACCAGTCACTCAACACGGAAAGCTGGTGCCTGTGCCCAATACCAGTACAGGTCCCACACCTGGACATTCCCATTCTGGTCTTATTTAAGCTCATGGATGAGACCCACATACTGATCAACTGCACAGAACCAACATCCCATGGCTCTGAAGTGTCCAGAGCAGCTACAGCTGCAGTAGGAACAACTTCATAGGGACAGACTGATTCAGATGCTCCTGCAGGAGAGTACTTTAGTTTTTCTATGAGACAAGCCCTGACAGTCCCTGAAGTTTGCAGCTGGAAGCCTCACAAAGCCAGCAAATGATGCTGCAGAGAAATGATGGCTACAAAGTCATCATCTTTAGAAGCAGGAGCCACAGGCACAGCACTCCTCTGACACGTTCACACACCTCGAGCAGACTGCAAAAGAATTAGCTCGAAACTGAGTGCTCAGTGTAACAAACCAGGGGATTCATTTTGTTCACCTTCAGCACAGAAAAGGATGCAAAACATTCCCTTGCAAAGGGAACTCTTTTGCACAAAAAAAATCATCTTCTGCAAAATATTGAAGCCAAGTCCCAGATTTCAATTTTTGTAGGAAGTTTTATGGTTAGCATCACACCTACCATCAGTCATCCTTAAATACTTCAAGCAGATGTAAATTGATATTACACATCTTCCTGAATATTCAGAAGATCAAATAATCAAAACTTCTCATCTCAGAGGGATCATTAGGAAGTGCAGGTCTCATTTCTAAATTGTAACTTCCAACTACTACAGATCATTCTAGCAAATATAGCCAACTATTATGTTTATCCCACAGCTTAAGCCATCTCCCAAATGACTACTGCAGCCTCCAGTTTCACTTGTTACCTCTTCAGTGGTGCAGTTATGCATGGACATTAATTATAGCATAAAGAACACCAAAGTTACTAAAAACATCAAATAAATGGGATTTATTCATACAAAAATATTTTATATGAGGTAAGGCATTAAGTTATGACATTAAGTGTAAAGTAACATCCATTTTCAATTTTAAAACCCCCCTTTAAAAACAAACCTAAAATTGATCCATTATTTTTATTTAGCCTTAATGGTTTTCTTCTATGCCCTCAATTTCTATTTCAATTTTTTAAGTATAGAGGATGTATGTTAAACATGACAAAAGAAAGATGCTTTTTACATCAAAAGTACTTCATCTGAACTAAAGCATGAGTTCTTTTTTGCAGAAATCCACTCTCTCCACTTGAAGGCAAACTTTAGTGTATCTTGATACACTGTCAAAAACCTTGAACATCTGAAAAGGAACTCACATACTTTATAAAAACTACCTTCTGTTCAATCAGCCTTGACTCCACGTTGCTTTATATCAGCATTTAACCAAAGTTTGGAAACAGATAATAGTGGAGAAAGTGGGCTGGATAGCACACAATACAGCTAGGAAAATCTGTAGGGTAGTCCAGTGAAAAGAAAAACTAAAACTATTTTTACCTAAGTTCTTAATTCACATTAAAAATTAAACCCTACACCTGCCACAGAACAGTCTCACTAAGTCTGGCTAATCTTCCAGGTAACTGCATATGGAAAAAGGAAAATTCATTTACATATCTTAACACAAAACAAAAAAATAAACAGCTCAGAGAAATTGTCCCATATACCACAGACACACTGCTCCAAAATGGGCTCCTGAAATTAAAAAAAAAAAAAAACAAAGAAAATGTGAAATTCTTAAGAAATAGGAATCAGGAAGAGCTACAACCAAAAGTTTCACTTTGCTGGTGCTTGCGTGCCTTCCCTCTCCTCCCCGTTATGTAAAATGCTTGAATACAACATGCTTAAAGCAATCTCACCCAGTAATCTCTAGCAGAGAGCTAAAGGATGCAGGAGCTTTTTTACAAAATCTGTCTTCAAGCCATCAGCTAAATATTCTACAATCCATGGGTAACTGCCTGGAATGAAACAGCATGTTCTATTCTGGATTTGGGACCTTGCAGCTTTAACCAATTATTTACATAGTCATGAAGATCAGCTTGAATTTTGGAGATGTTGCTGCAGGAGATCTCCACCAGCAAGAGCTGTCACTGGAACTCCTGGGAGGAGGGAGGAGGAGGATAAAAAGGTGTTGGGAGTCAATTGGAGGAGACCCCTTGCCCAAACTACCTCTTCAAGTGCAGCCTTATGGTGTAGTTAGGAGGTAGGACACTATCAGAATGGACAGCAAAACTGGAGTCCGAGACAAAGGTGGACTCTAACCACAAGGAAATAATACTGGAATTTTCCCCACTTTGATGTGCCTTGGCAGAGGAACCCGGTGCAGTACAGAGCCCTGAGGCTCTCCATCTTGCAGGGGAAATGAAAACATTTCTAATGCTGCAACAAGAAATGCAGAAGTATTTTAAGGAAAGTCACTAAAACACAAAAAGAAAAAAATAATCCAACATTTTCATGCCCTATTCTATATATCCTATCTAAAAAGCCAACTCCCACATACAAAATAAGAGAAGGATGGACTCTCATTGTTTTACAAGTTCAATTAGGAATATAATAATCCTCACCTTTTTTTGTTACATATTTTAAATAATTAAGCAACGAAAGTTCCAGATACCCATCCGCAGTGTAAAGCAGCAGCTTGTGCCCTCAAGGCAAGCTCCATGTAGACCAGCCCTGCCTGTGTTCTCTGATAAAGGAAGGCAATCACTCTGAAGGAACTGTCACCATTAATGTCACTGTAACGAGTGCTTTTGACATGTCACCAACTTGTATTGCCAGAAATAAAAGTTGGAGAGAGCAAATTTCACTCTGCTTGCAGAAGAACACTTTATTATGAAACCTCTGAAACAAAATTTCCACTGGCCAGGTGCTGTAATGTCCCTGGTCACATCTGCTCAAGGAAGCATTCAAGTACCTGTTTCCATGTCATTGGTCACATTCCCTGTGGTGAGCTGTGGAGGTGCAAGTGACAATTGTCAAGTGCTTCTGCTAATTCCACTTATACAAAGCAAATGAATCATCATGTCATCGTGCTCCTGTGCAACCAGAGCCAAAGGCAGTTTCACATCTTTCTAGAACTTATTTTTAATATATAATGCCATTCTAGAATTTTTCCCAAAATTTAGCCACATCTCAGCTGCCTTCCCTTGCCACATACCCTGTTACAAACTGCAAACAAATATCTGAAGTTCTGCCTCATCTCAGAGACTAAGACATCTAATGTTCAAGCACCTTGCATGTCAGTGTGCAAGCTGTAAATCCAAAAACCTTGGGACAATCACTACATGTCACCTGTGCTGGCTGGCAAGGGCTTGGAACTTGCTGTCCAGGAGGTACCATGGCTGGGTAGTAGGTTCTCACCCTCTATTTATATTTTGACTGACAGTCATGCCTAGAGGGAATCCTTTCCACTAAACCTAATTGTTTTACTGAAATGCTGCCAGACACCTCCATTACACCCCTGATGTGCCAGGAGGAATTATAGCTTTTATTTGCACTTTGCTGAAAATAGCTCAGTAGTGCATGCCAAGATGGGGATCCTGACGTTATTCACAATTCAGAAGAGGCAAGCTATCAGTTATCTTTAAACAAAGCACTGTCCTGCTTTCTTTTAAGAAAGAAATTATTCTATATTCCAAGAGAAGGACAGTTAACTGTAACTCCACTTCAAGGGTATTCCAGACAAGAACAACCTTTTGTAAAGGCCTACATTTCCTGCCACAAGCACACAAACAGGAGGGATATCATTTGAGATCCCTGTTTAAAAACTTCTTTGGTAAGTAGTTGTTGACTGTTCTTTTATGTAGACACTGTTTTCACCTTTTAGCATGAACCAGAAGAAAATATCCTTAAAGTGGGAAGTGCTGCTTAGGTTGCAGTGTATTTGCATATACCATGCAGCTACATTAAATAATGGATTTCATAGCATGAACTATATAAAACACCTTTCTTTTAGCAATTATAACACCATTCATGTGTTAATCAGAAAATGCATGTATGCATATGATAAATGTCATTGCTTTTTCCCTCTCTACAACAATACCTCACATCTATTTTTTCCCCCATAACCAAATATTTTCCCATAGTCTCACTAATGCTGCTACTTTAACTTTGATGTTACAGGGTAAATTAATGTTATTTATCATTAATAACAAATAGCAGGTTTAAGGAGAAAATATAACACAGCCAATAAAAAGAGGCAACAAGATATATATTTCTGAGCTAAAACCAACTCATTCAATAGCATATTCCTTGCAGGACTTACCTTGCATGCTGGCACATGGCAAAAAATCTGCTTTGTCTTTCTTCTACAGACACCCTCTATTATTATTCCCAGATGGAACATAAATTTTCTCTCCTTGAAAGGCATGGCCAGCACACAAACAACTCTGTTTGCTTTTTAATTTCACACACATCCACTGCTGCATCAGCCAACTTCAGTTTAAGCCTCCTTTCAAGGCTGTTTGCTTTGTTTCAAATTTCAAAGCACAGTGATCTTTCCTCATTCTGGGTTTTGCCCAGTGGTTGTCCTGTGCTCTGCTCACCCTTCTCAAACTAAAGAACAGAAAGAGATCCAGTGATGTGATTGTTGTTGCCCTGTGTTGGAGTCTTATGTACCAACACACAAAATTTTCTGATGTTACTTTGTATGACACAAGATGTCATAACTTCCCCTAAACAGTTCAGTAAACTGGTATTCTGCAAGGACAACGACTGGAGATCAGGAATGGGATTTAATTCTAGTCTGTCATAGGCCAGTGACACAGAGATAAATACTCTTACAAATATAAAAGGAATAAATACTTTGAAAAGAAAAGCATCATTCAGATTCCAGGTACTTTCTGCTTTCCTGAATGACATGCATAGTTACAATTCAACTTGCAGTGAGTTAATGCAACATCCAGAGTTCTTTCATAGGTGAGCATGCAAATGCTTCCTGAACAGCTTACACCAGTACTGGTATCACTTCAATATCTTCCAGCATATACCTCAGCTCAACTGATCTATCCTAGAAAAGTGTGACCCTGCAGAGAAAATAAGTTTCCTAGGTTTCTTCTCAATGCACAAGCATGTACATGATAAATTAAACTAAGGAGAAATAAACACTAGTGTAGTTTATTGTTTTGTCTTGTCCAGTAATCAAAGGCATGGTGTCCACAATGAAAGGCCAATAAACGTTAGAGGAGGAGAGTATTTCATTACCCACACATTATTTCATAGGTACTTGTTGCCATACTGATGATTCAGACCTGAAAAATCAGGTTACCTGAACAGCTGGTGGATTATAAATCTACTGAGAATACTTCATAACAAAATTAATATTCAAGCCCAGTATCCTATTAGGGCATTTGTTCTCATTTGGGACTTCCAACTTATTTACCTGATAGACTCTTTGCAGTGGAAGACAGTTCACAGTTCACCACTTAAAACTTCATCAAGGCAGTTCCCAAAGAGAACAAGATCAGTGGGATTTTAATCAACATGGCAAAATGCCAGAGGAAAACACAGATTTTCAAATACCTGGTAGGGTCAATAACAGACTAATTACTGGACTAGAAGAAAATGGGAAAAGTTAGTAAGAGTGGGAATATGCTAATGTCTGCTGTTTCAACCCTAAAATATTACCCATATACACAAAGACTGTGTCTGAGTAGAGAGTACATGGAATAAGGTAACACTGCAGCACAGTTCAACTGTCCACATCTGAAGTAACAATAAAGTAAAAACTGCTGTAATTCCCAAACCACAGATGAAGTTTGGGAAAGCAGATTTACCATCCCCTGGACAAAGTCCCAGCCTGAACTTCAGACCTCCTGGTACCTGGAGGAGTGAAGGAACCTGCCCCACATAACCCTTCTCTAGGAGTCACACCTGCAACCTTTCAAATTCTTCCCTTTCACAGAAATGCTTCATTATCACCAGCACCACTTTTTGATTTATGACTTACAGGCTCAATAACCACCTCTTAAAACCAAGAGCAGAACATAAATACTTCAATAGAAGATGACACTAAAGAAAGCACCTCACGTATCAATTGTTCACATGTGAGCAAGAGCTATTCACACACTTGTATCTGCCTTGGTATTGCACTTCAGTCCTTTAAGGACTACAAATTTTCCTGCATATCCATTCAGACACTTAGTTACTGATAAACTTATAGGCTTATTCTGAGAACAGCCAAGTTTGAAAACCAGGGTCTGATTTTGAGATCATGTTTAACTTGGACTAAAATTAGCAATTATGAACGCATGGAGGTTTTTCCAAAAACACCACTGAACATAATAGATCACACTGCTCATTTGTTGATTTGCTAGATGTTTCCTAATGTTTTGCTCTTTGCAGCATGTTGATCTTCACTTTGGAAGAAACACAGGGGCAAATTCTGCAAGTTTTCTGTCCAAAACAGCAGACAAAGCACAGCTGCCATTCCAACGCATTTCCAACGAAACTGAGGCAGGAGGCCAACTCTCACTTTTAAAGCAGAGGCAAACCACAGGCAACTCATCTGAGGCCCTGAGGGCTTCTGTGTGCCAGTCACACTAGATCAGATGCAGCAAAAGAGCAAAGAAATGGAAGAGACAACTTAAACTCAGAGTACTTTTCCAAAGCTCTCCCAGCAAAGTAGGTCTAGAACAGAGAGACAGTGGGGAGGGATCAGGGGAATCAGGACACAACTGACTCGAAGAACATAAAGCTGAGAGTGGTCAGAGATGGTGGTCCTCTCAAAATCAAAAACTGAAGCCTCACCTGATAAAAGAAACAAGAGGAGAAAAAATGCAAACGTGGCTTTGTTGGTGGACATGGAAGCAGTTGCAGGAGTTCTGGCTGTGCTGGCAACACAGCTTTGTTTCGTGACTCTGCGCGTGGTCTCGTCAGTGAAAACACAAACACTCCTTGATAATGCCTTTGCTAACTCAGAGGTTAAGGCATGTGCTTCAAAAAAACTGGTGCCTGGCAAAGATTCACAGAACTACACTAACTTTTTCCAGCACTCCATAGCTCCTGGTTTAATGACATAAGCACAAGGAAACAGATGCATCCTTTTTACCTCAGTCCCACTGCAATAAAAAACCACACAACCACTCCAAACACTAAAATGAAGGATGCTATTCTGATTTTTTTCTTCTTCTGTCCCAAAAGCATAGCTAAGAGGGCCTTAAGATTTCTGAACCACTTTTTTTTTCCATCTGCATTGGCCTTTTCTTTCTACATGGTAACATATTTTCATTAATAAGCATTTTTTAACAAAATAATTGGCCTCTGAAGGTCCCTGAAAATGAAACAGCTGTAAGAGCTAAAGAGATTAGAATTCCAGTATTAATGAAGTCTGGAAAAAGTGTGAATTGCTTCAGGGAAGAAATAGGCTTGGTCACTTTGAAACAGAATTTTATCCAATTTGCTGTTCAACCTTTTTTGGAGGAAAAAAATACAAACAGTTCCAACCATTTGTTGTAGACCATCTGCAGCATTCATTAACACATCATTTTAACCTTCCTCTCCAGCCACAGCAAATCATTAGAAAAAAGATTTTGCCTACTTCATTAAAGTGTTTTAGGAAGAATATTCCATTCCAGCAAGGACATCATTTCAGTTCTTTAAACACAGCCACAGAGAATGGCAAGAAAATAATGCAGCAGAACTAAACTTTTACAGTCTTCCTTTCCTAATGTTCTGCTGTATATCATGACCTGAGAGCTTCTCTTAGGTACTGATAATCCATTCTTCCACAGCTTGAATCTGCACAAAAATTACAGGTTCTGAAAAGCATTGGCTTCTGTAGCCTTTTTTAAGAGCTATTCAATAAAAATATCAAATTCTCAGTGATAGTGACACTCATTTCCAATTGCTCAACAAGGCCAGATGAAGTGTGTTGTCTCTGAAGAACCCTTCATAGCTGAAGACTCTGCAAACTCTGTGAGCAGACACCTGCAATCATCCTTTCCTCAGGACAGTAGTGAAAAGAAAATATCACTGTACTTATATAGCAATTTCTACTCCCTTGACCAGATTCCTTACAATAATCACACATTATCAGCACCTCGTTATAGTCACTGCATATGTATTAGCCCATGGCACATTCCCCTGCATGTCAGGGCAATCACCAGGAACCCTTTCTCCAGAGCAAAAGGAAAAACTAAAATATTTTAGTCCATGAAACAGTTTTAAACGAGAATCAGAATATTCATCAAGATATTTTTCAGTGTCAAAAAACTTGGTTGGTCTAGAACACCTGCTTATTTACAGACAGAAATACCACCACAGAATGGCAAAACATCCAGCACAGACATTAAAAACCTGTAATGTTCTGGGTGCCCAGCTGCAACTGCAACCCAAACTGCCCACTAATTTAGGTCATATAAAGCACTGCACAGCATGTCTGACATGCAGACATCATCTCTTGCAGCTTAGGCTGAGACTAGAGCACAGAACTCACAAGGGCTCTGTTATGGATACTGTAACCTCCCAACCATACAGCTCCAGGGCTGTTAAAGGGTTCTCTTTTCCCCTAATAGACCAGGACGACAAGCAGCAAACAGCACCGTTTTTCCAAGTGGAGAGTACATCTTCATCACATCTCTCTTGAGAATTCTGTTGCTGCCTGAGGCACAAAAGAACAAAATACAAAAAGGCAGAAATACCCAAGGAAAAGTCAAATTCTCTTGCTTCACATAAAAAGATAAATATAACATTTCCCCAGAAATTAAAAGTATATTCTTTTCTAGGAGAGGAGGCTTCAAAAATTTTTAGAACAGAGTTCACCATATTCCAACAGGAATCCCAAGGCCAGTCTGTCTTTCCAAGGCTGATGAGCACAGTCCTTGACTGTCTGATAAGGAGTACATCAGGATCCTACTCCTCTCACTTCATCTCTACCAAATCTAACATATATATATATAAGCCTGACTAGATTTAGAGGCAATATTGTAGTGTTGCATGGTTTTCCTAATCTCATGCTTTTTGTAAATGTAAAGAAGAATGTAGAATTTGAAAGAACATGCTGAAAGAACATGCTCATCCTTCTTCATTGACCAGTTTCCATCATAACACCAGCCAGCTTCTTGCCTTTCCTGAGCTTCTTCATTTTCCATCTAAATGCCATTCACCACTTTCAATTTCCCACCTAAGCTTCAGTCCTCTGACTCATTTCATGTTGTTTAATCAGTTTTTCTTCATCCTGCATCCAGCCACCACATCCTCCTCCCAGGCTCATTTTTACTAGATGAAACAAAACCAACTCGCCTCATGTCCTGGAGGTGAGACTTTCATTCCCTGGTCACTGAAGTAACTAATTTCCAAGCTCATTACAGGATCAGGGCATTTTAGAAGGTGGGAGACTAATTGCAGACAGTATTCCAGAAATTTCTTTATTTCCTGCATAGTGAAATTGTGCCTGTTTCTAATAGCTGCACTGATAGAAATTAAATACAGGAACATCGTTCCAGCTTCTGGCCCAAAAACTTTTGCTGCATTCAGCCAATCTTTAACAAGATGTCACAATTTGGTTAACATCATTCCTGTTTTATCCAATTATTTTTTTCGAAAATATATATTTCTACAGCCTCAAAGATGATAAATTTATTAATACTTCAAACTACAAAATTAATCTAGAATATACTAAACCATAAATCATGGTCCTGCAAACAGGCAAAGCATGTTTGGGCTGTATTTTTAATCAAAATACAGTGCAATCCAGTGAATTCACCATACTTCTTTCAGCTCTAGTCTTAACCTCAAAAAATTTCCCATCCTGGTCAACAGACATAACTAATCAAAAACTACAATATACAGCCACAGTGAGCAGCACTGATTTTAATCCTATCCACCCAGTCATGGAGAGAACTGCTAAAATCTGGGTTAATCCTTCCAATCCTTAGTCAGAAATGAAAGTCTGTGCAATTGAAATAGTATGCCAGAATTAGATTTGCTTGTGGTAAGGATTCGATTAAGCCAAAAATTAAGATCTGAAATAGCTTCAGTTAAAACCAAAGTCGTGCATTTCTACTGAGAGATTATAATTCAAAAGAGGCATTGTACTGAGACCAAACTCACAACTCTTCTCTCCACAGGAAATTAATTTGGGACAAATCCCAGACACACTGATTTTCAGGTAGNGGTGTTTTTGTAAAAAAAAAAAAAAAAAAAAAATCAGCTTTTCTCCAAGATGATGACAACCACTGGACTGGAATGGCATGAATAAGGTACAGTCACTAGTGAGGAAGACACTGAAGTCAAGTCAATTTTTTATACTGTCCTTAATACAAAGCAGATTCTCACAAACACTGGGAATTTTAACTACTTTAAATTTGTTACTGCACTCAGAAACACAACATAGCCATTAGACATAAAATATGCATCCCATAGCTATCTATCTGTGTTGGGCAGGGGATTGACTTTATTTTCAGCAAGCTGAGAGATTACACATGTCAACATAGAAAATGTTAAAAATGAAGAAGGGAGGTTACCACTCTCCCAGGAGCCATTTCACTTGAAGCCTCTTCATCATTTGATTAAAGCCTGCACAAATCTATAATATTACAAATAGTCTACATTTGCTGCTGCGAGTCCTCAGACTTGTCTACAGACAATTTACATCAAGGCTGAGTTTTATGGTTGTTTTCTTGTTGGAGTTACATGTGAGATCCCTTCAAGACCCAGAACACCAGCGGTCCCCTTGAGCCTACAAATGCCATCTCTGTGCACTTGTGTAACACATCACACTGTGCAGTCACCACGGGAGGCAAAAGCAAAGTGGCAGCAAAACTCTCAGTTACAAATATTTAAGGTCTACAGTAACAGAATAATAGAGGGAAATATTCAGTTGTATTCTCCATGTCAAGATAGCCAGAGGTTCCAAGCAGTTGCATAAGCATATTTCTGTAATCTCTGTTGCTCCAAAGCTGGAAGCTTTTACTCAGGCAAGGCTCTTTGAAGTTACTTTGGGAACTGGCTCTCTGCAGATGGAAAAAACAAATGATTAAACCAGCTCAATAGGGAGCCAAGCTTACTGTACATACTTGATTTAAAAAGAAACTAAGGGAAGGAGAATTTTTTTTTAAATACAAACTAGAATGCTTGTTAAAGAGGAAAATATTCCACCATCTGAGCTGAACTAGAAAAGCTGTTTAAATACCAGAATTTTTAACTGGGTGGAATATGCAAATGAAACCTCAAAATGACCCAGTAAGACAGAAATCTAACTATCAAAATGAAGTTTAAATAAGTTACCAGGTTTAACTCAAATAAAGCCAACTAGCTTGTCAACAAGGTATTTCACTAGCAATCCAGGAGGTCATGAGAGAACACACCAAGTGCAGCCCTTAACAACCCAAACCATCCCTTTAACTAGAGATTGCTCTTCTAAGTAGAAAACGCTTTAAGTCTATTGTGTGCTTGGCCCTTCCATCTCAGATATTAAGAGAATATGTCTGCATCTTTATGGCTGTTACATAAAGAACATACTAAACACCTCCTCTGAAAGGAAAAACCCCCTCCATTATCTCTTTACATGGCAGCATTCAAATCTTCAGGAAAAGCAATTAAATAAGCATTTAAAAACTAATTATTTAAAGCATTTGCTTACTTTGCACTTGTTCTTCATCCTTTACTTCCCAAAGAAATCAATCACACCAAAGTCAGGATCCCACAAGCAGGATTTTTGCTTTCCATGTAGACTTGTATATAACCTGCATGCAATCTTTTCCTAGTGGATGTACGCTCCTCAGCTTTTAGAAATGCCTTTGCTGACCTAGAGAGCTTTTTTCTGCATAACTTATTTAAAACCAAGGTTTTGCATGCCTATAACCTACTTTATACAGTTAAAAAATGCAGTAGAGTGTGGGAAATGAGCAAAGTTCGCTCTTATTTTAGCTTAAGTTTTCCACTGCTTTCAGGCAGTGTCCACTCAGAGCTCCACTGCAGCTTAACAAATCAATAGGACCTACACTGGAATAAGGATTGCTGAGATGGGCTGTTACATTTTGTTATTGCCTGAAATCTCTCACTGTTTTAAGATCTCTGCCTCATACTGTGAAAAAAGTAAAATCAAAAACCAGCTTCTCTTAAGCCAGGAGTCATCCCATACCAGGAAGGAACCAGAAAGAATAAGAAAACAATTTAAACAAGCACACTGAGGATTGGTAAGGCTTTCAACGACCAGTAAAGAGACACATTCTGCAGCTGACAGCTGGGTCCACAAACTTCCTGCACATTCATTTAAATTTTTATTCAGAGATCATGCAATGTATTTTTACGAGAAACTGGGAATCTGAAAATATCTGTATATAGTAAGAAGGTACTGAGCAACTGTTCAGGATATTATAATGGGATTTTTCTTTTATTATTTGCACCTGTCCTAAGTCATCTATTTAGTGTCATTTTTTCACTGATCACTGGAATATTTCAGTTACTCTTACACTATAAAATAGTGATGGATAGCAAAGAACAACAGGAATGCAAGAGACTGTGAGCCTGAAGCCTGAGAAATGTTAGAAAAGGTGTGACATTACTTTTGCAGTTGTTAAAACTGGTAAAAATGACAGGATCAGTATACCTGAAAATGGCAACGAAGATCAGGTTTTGTCTCTACCAAACCCAAAGTGTGGAGGGGATCATGTGACTTATATTTTCCCCTCCACAAGCAAGCTCACCCCACAAAGAGCCAAGGCTATCCTTGCCTGGCTCTTCCCCAAGTGCTCTGTTCTCTGCACACACTGCTCATTTTCAACCTCATGATACAACCAGTCTCTCAGGCAACATCAGGATTTGTGTCATTCAGCATCCATAACTTTGTTCAGTGCACATAAGAACAATTTAGCCGGTAAGTGCCAGTGAACCTGAGCCTCAAAACAGTAACAGCAAAACACATTCACATACAGGGGACACTGCAGAACCAGCAACCACCTAACACTGAGAAGAAATTTGCTTTTGTATTTTTTTTTTTCCTGTCAGTCTGTCCTGTTCGCAGGTATTCTAAAGGCACTAAATGGGAGATGTGAAATTCAGAATTGAATTATAAAAGGGAATTATGAATATATTTTGAGAGTCCAGGTCCTAAAAAGTGCAAGGTAGTAGGGACTCCCACAAAGCACCTGAACAGAGTGAGCACACATACATAGAAAAAAGCACTTCTGTTATTACAGATCAGAGAATTATTGAAAACACTCCATTTTTTATAGAAATGAATGCTTACACAGAACAGCGTCGGTAGCCAGCCAAGTGCACAGCAAAATGAGGGTAGGATTTTATTTCAGGAAAGCCTATAATAGACTGACCCTGTCTCAGAGGTTGTACTAAAGGAAAAAACAAGAGCAGTAGGGAAATTTTAAATTGCATTAGAATGGATACAAGTAGACACTCCAATACATCAATTTCCAGATAGTTAACTACAGCCCGGACTCCCCACATTGCAACAGGAAAAGCAAGCACCTCCCTGAACAAGCATGTAAAGTAGTCAATGAATGCAGAAGGAATGCCTCAGGACTGAAAAGGATTGCACAAAATCCCAAGGTCAGGAACCCTGAAGAGATAAAGATGGAAACTGTTCAGAATTTTGAGTAATTCTGGTTTTCTCATACTGTTTTCTTCACAAAAGGTCACTTCCATCAGTAATTTTTATTTCTGATTTATCATCTCAGTTCCCCACCAACGTTGCCCTAGCTCACCTAGTTCAGTTCATACTCCTTTCCTCTATTTCCTGCTTACTAAATAGGAAGAGGTTTGGCTTAAATTCATAGGTTTTACTTTGTTCTTAGGACTTCAAAGAATTTTTATTTGCTCCAATTAAGATTTTGTTGAGCGAAGGAGGTTGGCAGACAATGGACTGGGTAAGGAAAATCCAGTCTAAGAGAAGTGAAGAAAGCAATTTTTTTACAACTTCTGTACCAGTTTGCTGTTACATAGTTAAGGCATAGAGCTTAAAGTTTCACATGCTAAGCAGCTGAGCCATCCACATCTTTCTCTGGAACCCAGATTCCAGAAAAGGAAATGTCAGCCTTTTTGCAGGTAACAGTAGCTAACATGCAGATAAAGGAGAGAGGAGAGGATGGCAAACAGATCAAAACAAAATAAAGGACAGGGTTAGCTTGTTTCTATAAAGATAATGTGACTGCAGAAAATAAACCAGACCATCCTAACTGGTACTTGACTAGAACACAGACACTTCTCATAACTCTTGCATCTGTTTTCTTATGATGAATTCATGAGCCTTATCTCATCCCAATTAGGTACTTCATATAGCTCTGATGCCAATGCCAACACAATTTACTCAGAACTCTTAATTAGCCTCACACACAAAAAATAACATGCAATTTGTCTGGTAATTATATGTTTCTGTAACTCCTGAAAGCAACTTGTTACTTAGAACAGATTACCTAAATTCTATTTTCTGTCATACCTAATTGTGTTGCAAATTTTGTCGAGCTGAAAGGTGGCTGTAAAATCCCTGCCCTTTCTTCTTTCATAGTGGTTCTACATACACACTGTGTTTCCACTAGGCACAAAATCAATGCAGTGAAAACAAAGCAGTCCTATTGCTAACTTAGTCACGTGGAGAGGCAAACTGCTCAGCACAAACAGACCAAACTTTGTAGCAATCGTTACAGAAATCTTGAACCAAAAGTTAGGACACTAAAAACAAACCACCACTGTCAAGAAAAGAAAAAAAAAAAAGGAAAAGATAAAGCAGCTTTCCACCCAGCAATCCTTTGAATGAAACATGTTTATAGAAATATCTTGCTGCAAGATGCACAAAAGGCAGGTTATAAATAGCCACAAACACTGAGCAGAGGCCATGGAGCAAGACCAGTGTTGGTGTTCTCGGTCTGCTGCAGCAAGGAACTTGTGACAAGGAAACAGCTCAGCCTATCTTCCTTAAAAGCCGAGGAGGAAATTACTTCCCCAAACCTAGGATGGAGACAGGAAGCCCAAAACACTGAGGAGTCCTCTGGAAATGGAAGCACCTCTCCAAGAGAGCTCACCCAAAACCCAAATCAAGGGATACATAAAGTTAAAAGATATATGGTCTTGATCTGAAAAAAATCTACTTTATCCAAGCTACTCCAAAAGGGGTGTATGAGATCCTACTGGGAAATGACACTACTGTCAGCCAGTGCAGCACACCACAGCACCAGTACCTGCAGGCTCCATCCTGAGGAGCAGGTAAATCAACATACTTGAAAAATATTAAAATAATGAAGATTACCAACTGTTTTTATCTCACCCTTCCTTCTCCACCTTCAGCAAGGGAATCCAGGAGAAAGCAGGGAGAAGAACCTACATATATACCAAAAAAACCAGACCTCGATTTCTCAGGTCTGATCACACCCAAATACGAAACAAAAGATGATATACAAAAGAAATGGAGATTGTTTTGGAGCTGTATGCAGAATATTACAGTGTTTTAGTCAAATCTCATCCAGACCCCTTTGATGTATTTCTCAGTGTGTTACAGCCAGAAGGAAGTGTATGTCTGCCTTGAATTTGCCCCTGTCCAAATACAAGTTAATCTTGCTAAGCACAATTGACCAATGTACAATCAAATGGAGTTTTTGCCATGCTCTAGAAGTTTAGGACCAGTTTGACCTCAAATGTTTTGCTAGATTTCCTAATTTTAGTTCAGTCTCTGTAGCTGTTGAAGAGGGGCAGGGAATAGAAATGGATTACACAAGCCGACCACACATATACATTTATGAATGATTTCTTTAATCATTAATCTGCAAGTGAAGCTGAAAGAATCAGTATTCAAATAAAATCTTAGTCACAAATTTGGACTAGAAACCGTTCCTTTTTCAAGAGGAATTAAATCATTCACAAAGGTTGATCAGGGAACCCTGTGTACCACTCAGCCCAGGCTCCCTCACGACTGAGTCCAAGAAAGGACAGACCTTTCTCCAGAGGAATTTTGCTCTTCCCCAAATAAGAGACAACTTGTACACCTAGAACCTCCTTCTCCTTCCAAACACTGAGGCTTTTTGATCACTTAAGCTTCATGTGTATGGAAAGTACAGGGAAAACTGCTGCAGGGAAAGTAGACAATGTTAACTGTATATCAGGAACTCTAGAGCTGCTGCTGGGCACCAAGCGACCTCCATCTGCAACTTGGAATATCGCATTTGCATATCAGCAAAGCTCATTTTCCTGTTGGTTGGTCAGCTCTTATACTACATTTCTTCTGCACCCTTCAATTTCTATCCAAAACACTCCCCCTTCTAACCAGTCTTATTTCCAGTTCTGGTTTCACAGAGCCTGCAAGTTTCAACTTTTCCCTGGCCCAGAATATCAAGTCTCAGGACAGAGGAAGATACATCCCACGTATACCAAAGAGCACAAAACGCTTTCCTCGAAAGAGAGGGGAGACCAGAGCATAACCCATGAGCAGCATTGTCTCTCCAGGGCCATGAGAGCCCCAGCTGGGTGCCCCCCTCGAGAAGCCAGAGGGGCCCTGGGCTGCAGGGTGAACACACTGCAGAACTGGAGCTCTGCACTCAGGGAATTAAACCACGGCCAGTTTTACAAACTGTGCCTCCAGCTTCTGCACCTCAATTGCAAGCACAGGGGTTTTCTCCTAAGGACATTAAGTCTAAATCTAATATAAATAGCCAATGATGCTGCTGCAGCTTTATGTATTTATTTCAGTGAAGTACAGAAGAAAATATCTCAAGGATTTAAACAAACAATATGGTGACAGATGGCGTGGAGACAATCCAGGCTGGGCTCCCTCAGTAAAATCCACACAACTTCATAGCTCCAGGGAAGAGTGGAGGCAGAGGAGGAAGGAGGAGGGAAGAGGGGAAGAGTACACACAAACCAGAGATGACCACAGATTTGTAAAAAATAAAAGCTACAGCCTGCAAAGTTTGTGTGCATCTATATAAAGCCCCTTGTACCATCACCATATAGGCAGATCTACCCCAGAGTCTTCCAAGCAAGATCAAAAAACTTATAAAGAAATCCTTCAAATTAAATTGTTAGTTCAAATAAGTGACTAAACACACTAATGAACTGTCTATTCATATAACCTAAGCATCCACAAAAATAATTAATAGATGAAACAAAATGTGTTTGACATTATATCAAAGCCCTTCTGTTCTGTACACTGCATAATTTTATACTTTCAGGTACATTCTCTGGATATATTCTGATTGCCAGAAACTTCCCATGTATTTTGTAATGGTCTATAATTATTTTATAGCTTAAAAGGAATATTTTTAAATTTTGTATTTGAGAATGTTCTTGGGAAAACAAATTCCAAAGATGCCACCAGGAATGTCTGCAAGCAGAAAGTTATGCTGAAGGTCTTGTGTCCTACTTTCACAGTCCAGGAGTCTGCTGTGTCAAAATTATCCATAGGCAGGCAATAGTTTGGAGAGACTGCATGGGTGATCCACAGTAGGGACTTGCTAGCAGGTTTAAGATGCTGTTGCTCAAAACAAAGACACTTAAGGATTTCTATTTTCAAGAACTGTAAGAACAGTCTGTAGTGAAAGAAAACAGTACCTTTGAGGTGAAAATGTATAGCTTACTGCAAAGGACTAAGTGAAGACAAACACTCCTCTCTCCTAAATGAGTGGTTTATAGAAACCAATCCTGCACCCTCAGCTCAGCTGCAGCTGTAAATTTAAGCACACTACAGTAACAGGAACTTACCCACACCTAAACCGCATGAAAAACCAAGTAAACTCTAGAAGACTTCTATTTCCTATAACCTGCTCATTAGTTACCGAATGAGCTCCATAACAGTGACAGTTCAAGTATACTCTTGCAATATTCCAGAAATTCATCCATGTTTTCCTTCACTGAATTAAGAGGGAGAAATTTACATGGACAAGAGAATGAGGAATAATAGAATCACCTCAGAAATAGCTAGGAAAACCCTTGAGAAAAAAAGAGTGGGAGGAGGAGAGCAAGAAAGCAAAGCTCACATCATTAATAAAATGCTCCTCTGAGTTCCAAGCTGAAAGCAGCAAATGCAGCAGCTGCTGGAGCTTTACTTTCTCCCAGCCATGCCAGTACAGGACCAGCAATGTCTAAACCAGCAGGCACTATCCCACCCACCTCACCCTCGCACAGCACTGCCTCCTGAGGAGGAAAAACACGGGACATTATCTCCACTCACTTCATTCACCTCAGTAAGACAAATCTCAGGCACATTTTTAAGCATTTAATACCACTGATTACAGCATGTGCATGTAAAAGGTACTACCACAGATTACATTCTAGTTCTAAAAATCTTATGGATTGCAAGACTTTCTTAAAAAGTACATATAGATTGGCTTTCATGGATATGGACAAGCAAACACATTTTTGCAAGGAGGTCAGTGCTACATTTTTATTGCGGCTCAAAATAAAAATTAGAATATCTGAAGGTTATTCTTCCCATAGGGAGCTTCGTACAGCTAGAAGGGAAGAAAATCAAATTCAATTGCTTCTTTAAATGAGTCAGAAGCTGGAAATATTGTGTGCAACAGACTATGTATTAGTGCAAGCTACTGTGTCTAGACCTGAAACACCAGTTATATGAATACTGGTATTTTTATACTGAAGCATTTATTAACCTACAGTTTCATCTTCCAGTCTTTTGCAGTAACAAAGCCAAAGTGAATATCATGCTCAGACACAGTGCCATGCCCACACTAACATCAGCCATCAGTGAGGGCAGGAATGAAAAGTTGTAGAAAATCTTAAATTTACGATTTTCTATAATGAAATACAGAACAGCTTTCACAAGCCAACTGAACAGGCTGGACAGAAATCTACATATACGTATGGCAGACATATGAATTATGAGCACATTCCAGGTAGTGTGACCTTCAGAAAAGATTCTACAATAAAAAACAAATACAACACTCCCCCCTGCCATCTCCATCAAACAATTTTGAAAGCATTAAGAGCTGAAGTACTTAGACATAGTACAAAAGTAAAGTGCGACTTCTGAACTTTTTTGGTCCTTTAGAGAATCACTGCACCATGGAGTTATTTGGCAAAGCAGCTGGAGGATGTGTGGAGGAACTTAAGGATCATGAACAAAGTCACGTACAGATAAGGGAGCATAAATGCTCCAGAGCCAGGAGTCTGGATGGGCTCTGATCACAGCTGCTTAGAGCTCTGGTTTGCACAAGCGCAGCACAGTTTTTTGCATCTCAAATGAGCTAAAACAAAGCAGTTACAGCTATACCTATAATGAGGCGAAAATGACAATAATGTAAACACATCTGCAAGTATTTCAGTAAAGTACCTGAAAAATCACCACCAGAAGAATGAAAGATTTCAAAGTGCATTTTCACCCAGTGCTTATTATCAATTAGATGCCTTATTTATGAACTATCCCGGCAGCGTTACAGGGCATGGGGGGCCCATGGGATGGGCTGAATATGAGTCAGCAGTGCTCCCTTTCGGTGGCACAGCCCTACCGAGGCTGCGGCAGCTGCAGCACAGCAGCTGCTCCAGGGAGGGACTGTTCCCCTCTCAGGACTCACGAGGCCCTGTCTGCAGTCCCCTGTCCTGCTTGGGGTCTCCCCATACAAGACACCAATAAATCCAAGCGAGTCCAAAAGACTGCAAGCGCAAGTAGGGGCTGAAGGAACTCTTGTCCCAGGAAAGCGACAGGTAAGGAGCGGTATAATTGCAGCCTACAACTGCATTGAGACAGAGTTGAACTCAGATTCACAGCAAAAGAACAAGAGCCTGTGGTATCAAGGGAAATTCTAATGAGATAAAATGAAAATATTTGCATGGTGAGAGAGGTTAATTACTGAAACAGATTGCCCAGAGAGTCTGAGATATCTACTTCCAGGGAGATATTCAAAACTTGACTGGATGATCTGATTTTGATATTAGCTCATCACGGAGCTAGGGCTGGGTTAGACAACCTCCAGCGATCCTGTCTAACCTCCATGGCTCTCATAGAATCATTATGCAATCATATATAGTACTTACCTTTTGGAAAAGCAGTTAGTTATTTTGCATAACATTTCCAGATCTGTTTCAAGAAGTACCACTTTGTGATAGCCCTTCTGGAAAATTACCCTCACCTTTAACACTTCTTGGCTATGTGTTGTAACTGCGAGTGCTTCCACAACAATAAAATGCCTCAAATTGTCTTTCAAAAGACTTCTAGAAAGATTTAGGTTTGCAATAGGCAAAAGCAGCATGGTTCAGAGACACTAAATATTCCTGGATGTATTTACAATACGTAGGGGCATTTTTTCCCACATGTGAAGAAGCAAGTCTTTTAGCCTTTACACAGAACTAACCATAATGTTCTGTTTTTAAAAAAAAGTATCACAGGCTTTTGTATTATAATCACAGCAAAAGTGTTTTACCTTTGGTGAAACAAAGGTAACTATGTTTGAAACCAAATGCTCAAATTAGAAAACAGTTCCTCAGTAACGTTTGTGTTGAGATGTCTCAAATGTCAAGAGATACAAGCTGAATAAACAGTCAGTCTGTTTACAGCATCCTCCAAGGGATGCTGATGCACAGCAGGCTGGCACAGACGCCCCAGACAATTCTCATCTTGTTTCAGTAGACTATCCCACATGTGAATATGTTTGAAGTGTGTGGCAGAACTGGGGACCAAAGCCAAGGAGCAGTTCATTGGCAGGAGAGTTCCTGCCAAGAGCAGGTGATAAAATCAGCTGGAGCAGAGCATGTGGCACTGTCCAAAGGGTATCTCTGCAGCCCAGTTAGGATCAGGTAAGTGCCATACACCCCAAAGTGTCCCACTGGTTTGTTGGTAGGGTTTTGACAGATGATGTCACATGAAAATAGATCAGCGAGGTTCAGAAAACCTTCCAGTTTGGTTGGCTTCACATGCCTGTCTATCTTCATTGTCTGAATCATGCAACATCTCTCCTCAGATGGTGCAGGCAAACTCTGAGCAAACTGAAGCACAGCTGGGCTGGTGAAGGAGGCAGTCTAGACAACACACCACTCACCCCAGATGTTCAGACAGGGACTCAGTGCTTCAAAAGCTGTATGTCCTGCATTAATCACTGCAAACTCCAAATGTGGGCATATCTCATCTTTAGAAATACAGAACAACTCCTTTTTTTTACAGATATGGCTCTTCAGTCAAGATTCACATTGACATAGTATTTATTAGCCACAGAGAATATGGTAGCTTATCTCCTCTGAGTCATTCAGTGAAGTCTTCAGCAGTACAGAGCATTATAGATGAGTTCTCATTCCTGTGCCCTCAGTTTAGTTCAGTTCAGCATCACATAACCACCTGGCACAGAACTCATACGATAAGGACATAAATTAAATGGCCTTATTAGAGTGCCAGAGCACTACATCCACAAGCAGGAGTGGGACCAGGCATCTTTTGCATAGCCAGGCATCTCAATGCATGAGACAAAACAGGAGATTTAATCTTCACAATTCAGCCAACCCCTATGTGTGCCAGCTAAAATCCTGACAGTGACTTGAAAGATTTCATATTTGCAACCCTTCTCCCTCAGACTTCATCTCCCCTGCCTTTATGACAGCACTGTAAATTTCAACTTCATCTCCCAGGAACTCATTCCTAAATGAATGGCTGATTGAGTGACACATGCAAGTCTCATTACTGTGATGTTCCAAACCCCATTGCAAGACACTGCACATTGCAAAGGTCAGGTTAAAAATTAAAACAATATTAGTTACATGAACAAACAATTCCTTCAGCCAATTCAAGCTACTGAAGACTGCTCTGTTAGATTGTTTTAACACACAAAAGATGATTTTGATTTCCCAAATGGAAATCTTAGAAGCTAAATTTGAGCAGAAAAGTTTGATAATAAACCTCTGATAACCCCTAAAATCAAAGACAGTGATATAATAATGATAACATTAGCATACAATGACTATAGTAGTAACTTACTGAGACAAAAAAAACTGTTTCATTTTCTAGAGGCTCTTATATAAAGGTAAAAATAAATCTGTATCAGTAACATCCTGCATCTGCTACTGAGAGTGAAGATGATTCTGTAAGGATTTCTGCCAGTGTTTCATCACTTAGCACTGGCTGGCATCTTCAAGTGTTCTTACACTGGCAGAGACAGTTAAGTGAAATATGTATCAAAAAGAAGCACTAAATACATATAAATCCAGCTTTAAAAGACAAGTAAATCTGCACTGTAATTTAAAAGCACATGAAATAACTACCTCTAACTTGGTCACTGCAATTGCATTGAACATAGCAGTATTGACTGTAATGATCTTTCTGTATAAATCAAGATGTCAAAGGCATTGTTACAGGATCTCTGCCATAATTCAGCACTTACTGTCCTCCCCTTCTATAAAAAGTTCTAAAGGAAGATCATTCAAGATACCAGGAGAAACAGACCTCTTATCCCAATGGAAAAAAAGTCTTTTCCAGAGGTAAAAAGTTTCAAAAGTTTAAAGCTGATTCCTCAGTCACAACTAATCATTGTCACTTTCCTGCTTCTTTTTCCCCCTTACTTCACAAAATAATATATCTGGACCAGTTCCTTTTCAGACATGTTCAGAGAGCCCTTTACTATTCAAAAGTCACTCATAAGAAATAATAGTCAATGAATAAGAAACCCTAAAGTATGGAAATACCAGGAAATAAGTTACAATTAACATTAAAAATCCTCATGTGCTGGCAAACCAGTGACTTCTCACATCTGCACTCCCTCTTTGAGCTCTCCTCTCTTACACCTCAGTGGGAGCTCCTCTGACTTGCCTGCGAGGCAGAGTCCCCACCAGAGCTCAGCCCCGCACTCAGTGCCTGTTTCAGAAACAGCAGCGATCCCCTCACAACATCAATGCTGCAGTGCCAGCAACGAGTTCTTAAAAATTGTTGCAACATTAAGGAACTTGAAACATGAGTCACTTTTGCTCTTCCAGTCTCACGACAGATTACATAAAGATATGCTTTCCAACAAAACCATTTGTCGTTATCTCCAGATTTCAGACAACCCCTTCCTGGATTTTCATGAACTATAGTAGGAAAGTAGAAGTAAAAATGTAAGTCAATAAATCTATGGAATGCAGCTGGTTCAAGTGTGCAAGACTACTTAATTCAGAGACTGTAGTAGATCACTGAAGTCTGGCTTATCATTGATCTATTATTACTGTTGTCCTCAAATACATTCAGGTCTATTGCTTGATATTTCTTATAAGCACCACAGAACATCTGCTTATAATTTTACATCTTATCCTCAAAATCATTTTATGAACCAACTATTATGAAGTTGCTTTTCCATTTATTTATCGTATTAGCTATTAACTTTTGAATTGACCATCATTCAATGTGCTGGATAGTAAAATCTCACAAGTGAGATTTTATAGTGTTAGAAAGTTGAGTTTCAGGCATGAACCTCAAAATATTTCTGAATATTTGATGAGCCATCAACAAAGACACCATTATGCATACTTGTTTTCTTTTAAGTACAGAGAGACAATTAAGAGCACCTTTTTTGAACTGCTTGTAGCGATTATTCATTATAGAGACCAACACAATGAGGTACACTAGAATAGCAACAGCTCTTAATAAATTTTCCTACCTTATCTGCCATTATCATGGAGGCCCCGCCATGAATTCCAAGAATTGGAATAGAAGTCTGAGATGAAATAAAATCCAAAATCTGAGCTACTGCCTCCTGATCAGTGTCATCTCCAAAAACCACTCCATGGATCTTGGTGCCTGACATCAAGTCACAAACATGTGTTATGATGCTCTTAGGATCAGTCTGGTTCACAAGAAGGGTCACTACATTGATATCAACAGTCAGGTCTGCCGACATTTCCCTGGTCCAGAGAGCTCTGATATCTCTCTCTGTTATATACTTGGTCCTTCCCAGAATCACTGCAATGTTCAAGATGGGATAATTTTTCTCTGCTCCACGAACAAGATCCAAAGGCGCCAGAAGAGCTTGGAGTACCAGGAGAGCACAGCCAATTTTCCTCATCTTTGCCAGCTTTATCCCCTGTAAAAGTGATCACATTGTATAAGAACAACAGAGAGCAAAACATATATACTGTATATCTTCAATGAAGGTTTTAAACAGAAAGGTTCTGGGCATAATGCAACTTTAGCAGCTTTTTATAATGCATCCTTCACCTTAGATCCAAATCAAGCCTCTTATATCCCATCAAAAACTTGGCTTGATAATGACAGTATTACAGCTGGGTCTCCCATAAGCAAGGCAAAAAATGCAGAAGTTCAGCAAAAAGACCCATTAACATTCTTCCTGGATAGCCAACAAAATTAAAATGACTGACATCATTAAAAAAAGATATTGTCATCCTTGTCTTTAACCTTGCTGTGCTAAAATAGGTAAACCAAATCCATTTTCCTTCATGCTGGACATCTATTTAAACTTTAGTCACAGTCTAAGAGGAAGAGGTATTTTAGCTCAAAATGAGAGAAGTGAGCCAGAGGTCTGCTGGAAACCCCAGTCCACGAACTCCTTACATCTCACAGCATCCCAAACCCATGCTGTTTTATTTCTGAAGATCTCTCCTAGGCAGCTGCTGCTCAAGGAATCCTACTGCACTTCTGGAACAGATTCAAAAGCACGATATTCTATCTTAATTCTTTTCCATCCTCTCATGCAGCATTCAGAACTTGAGCCTCTCAGAACTGCTCATCTCGGACACAAAGTTGTCCCTAGTGTTGAAGGGGAGGGTGTTCCATAAATGAGCATCACTGCATTGGTTACCTCATGTCTTCACTGAATCTCTGTAGGGGGCTGAATATAGACGGAGTAGGATGGGGAGAGAGATGAGCCACAGAAGGGATCTGAACTATCTGAAGGAGGGAGAAGGAGAGCAGGTCTGACTCTGCAAGATCTCCCCCTGTTTCTGCGCCCCGAGGGATTTCCACCCCCATAACTGGCTCTCTGCTAGCTGCAAGAAGGGAGTCCCTGTGCCACATAAAGCCAAGCTTGTTGCAAAGCGTCACGCAGAACACACAAGCGGGGCTGTCCAATCAGGGGTGGCATTTTTCAGATCTCCCCTCTCATCCTGCCAGCCCTATCTCCATCCTCAGTCAGAGCCGTCTGCTGCTGAAACGCACAGCCAGACACGGGCTTGCAGCATCGCCGCCTCCCTTCGGGGCACACGAGGAGACGAGCACCCGACAGTGCATTTAACTGCACATCAGTGNGCCGGTGCTGCTGTCGGTGTCGCTGCAGGACATGTCGCGACCGCGGGCATGTCGCGCCCCTCGCTGCCCGGGCTCAGGGGCGGCCTCCGCGCCGCTGGCCGCACGCGTGATCCCCGCCGCAGCCTGCGAGCGACATCGCATCCCGGGCGGGCAGCC